>NQII01002256.1:156553-308077 GCA_002778355.1 Clitarchus hookeri | reverse complement strand
AAGCCGGCCTGCCCATCCGTCAGCCGGAGGGACACAGACAGAACTCGCCTGCCGCCACCACCCTGGCATACCCGACTCTCCCGCAAGCCAACTTTTCGGCATAGCCCACCAAGGTCGGGCACATCAAGGCGGTGACACCAGTCGCACCCCGACATGCTGTCGCGTGTTCTTCCCTACACCCATTTTCCCGTCCAGCCAGGCAGCCATCCAGGACAATTACCCCTTCAGAACTGCCTGACCTTTCCTTCCGACGAGTGTAGGGAATGGAGTTGTACTCCACACTGGTGCCCAGTCCGCGGAGAACCACGTGGAGGTCGCCGCCCGGCTCCCCAGCCCCTCATTTCTTTAATTTTTCTTTTTTCTGTTTTTATTTTTATTTATTCGTTTTATGAGAGAAAAAAAACTGTTATGCACACAACATGAACAGTAATAAAAACATATAAATACATAATGAAAAAAAACGAATGAGATGAAATAAAGTGAAATAAAATGAAATAAAATAAGATGAAATGAAATAGAACAAAACAAAACAACATATAAAAGATAAAATAATACCAAAAACATAAAATAAGAACAAAACTAATCATACTACAAAACATAAAATTATATATACCAAATAAAAAATATATAAAGATGCAACAAAACATAACGAGACACTTCAACAGAACAACATGATATATGCATTATATTTAAGGTTAAGATATATTAAATAAAATTAATCAAATAAAATTAAATCAAGTTAAACAAAGTAAACACACGGGCACTCAGAAACAATTACTACCACTCACACACTAGCATATTATTCAAAATGGAAATAAAAGTATTCAAAATGGAAATAAAAATTATAAAAAGTAGTGAGAGAATGAACCACGGATGGATCACATGGACTGACTGATAAAATGAAATGAAATCAGATGAAATGGAGTGAAATTAAATGAAGTGAAATGAGATAAAATAATATAAATAAAATAAAATAGAATAGAATAAACTAAAATTAAACACAAACAGTCAGTTCATGATTGGAAGAAACTTTGGAAAATCAACCTATGAAAAAACACCCTAGCCGTTAGCGACATGCATATAACATTACAAAGAGTGGCGAGCGCGGATACAGGTTATGCCGTTAGGTTGCCAGCACAAATAGAGGAAATAGTTCCAAAGTTTTAACGTAATTGTAAATTTATCGCTTACAAATGGGTGTAGAAAAAACTTTTATCTTATTATGGCAATTATTAATGACGTGATGCTAACGTATTTAGATTTCAACGTTTCTTGCATAAACACATGATCACTCTCAAGGTGAAAGTTAGGTGGCATTTGTTTACTAACCTTCGTTCCTGTGTTGTTGGCCGGGTGTGGTTGATCCACATACCAGAGAATTTGTGCGATTATCCTGTTTGACCTATAATAATTCATTTATTTGTCTTGTTTTGCTAATATACGCTCTTTATTATTTGGTTTTTAATAACGTATTATTTTAATTTGTGCTCATTTTCTCGTTGTACTGATGCCTTTTGTTTTTATGTGTTTTGTGCACAAGTCTTTCCTTTGCCACTCTATTCTAACGTTGCAGTATTTGCACATAAGAATTGTTTTTACATTGTCGAAGACGTAGAATCCTTCACTCGCAAACTCTGCTGTACTGTCGAAAACCGTCACAACCATTTTTAATTAACGTTTTACAATTGCGCGAAAATTCTGACTCAGCCTACAAACACACCATTTTAACGTCTGTAGCAATTTCAATCTATTCTGACGATCTTGCCTTTGATTTTCGGTAATTCATCGAATTACACCAACAATCGATTGTAAATAGACAACATCTATCGATTCATCAAAATACTCGCATTTTGGGTTTTTAGAATAAAATGTTTTTCGCATGAATCGCATATTCTTTTGTGTGAAATTCTCAAGATTAAAAACTTTACGCTTGTGGAATATCCTTTAATAATATATACATGACTTTTACAATGGATACCTGCATGTACGAACACATGTACACACACAGTGGAATGTAAACATTGAATGTAAACATTGCCATGTGACTGTCACATGGCGATGTTTGTTTTCCTTTGGCGGAAGGATACGATTACCCGAACTTTCATCTAGAAATCGTCCCGAAGTTCTTTCAGACTTCCAGTCATGAACCGACTATATATGTTTTCATTCGGATAGTATACAAAAGGTATTAAATTAAATGGCAATTACTTATTTTAAAAAAAATAACTAANTATATGTTTTCATTCGGATAGTATACAAAAGGTATTAAATTAAATGGCAATTACTTATTTTAAAAAAAATAACTAATTTATCTGGGCAGCCAATTTTATTAATGGCATAAAAAATAACACAAGACAAACTGTAAATATATTTTTGACTTTGTAACAAATATACTTAGTTACTAATTTGATGGTTCTAGTGTGCCACAATCATACATTAAACGAGTATAACAGATTAAACGAATTTAAAATTGATGCCATGTAAGAAATTTAAAATTGAAATCAAATTTATTATTGTTAAATTTGTTAAAATATCANGAATTTAAAATTGATGCCATGTAAGAAATTTAAAATTGAAATCAAATTTATTATTGTTAAATTTGTTAAAATATCAGAAGAAAATTTTTTTCAAATACAAATGAAAAATATTTATTTATTTATATTCCGTTGATCCCTTGATTGCCATGGTGGCCTCAAACCATTCTCAACATGTCTCTTACTTTCATAACTACATTTGGAGGTTTATTAAGTTTTAAAAGTTCATAATTTAAAATTCAAGATTATGTTGGACGGCCAACTTGAGGCGCTGAATGCTGGATCATGCACATGCAGAATAAATACGCTGGACTTTCCAGCTGCTCAACCTCTACCCTAGAGAGCAGCCTCAATGCCAGGAAGGTATTTCACTGCATCAAAATGACACCAGGACATCCAAAAGGCCAAGAGTCTATAGACGTGGACAAACTTCAACGCGGCACCGGAAGCACAATCCTGGGAACCTCTTAAAGTATAAAACATTAGCAATAAAATTACAGACACGAGCAAAATAATTACTTACCGAGATGGGGGCATAAAAGAAATTAATGGAGGATTACTCCATTAAGGAAAGATAAAAGGTTGACGCTATGCCCCACGTCAGGGCGCCCATTTAACTTGATGCTATTCCCCACCTGTGGAACACAAGAGTGGTTCATAGGGTCGGAGTTAATTCCTCCAGGCACATACTCAAAACCGNCTCAATGCCAGGAAGGTATTTCACTGCATCAAAATGACACCAGGACATCCAAAAGGCCAAGAGTCTATAGACGTGGGAGGGGGGAGGGGGGTGGTGGCCTCCGCAGCAGTGACACATGTAAGGCTTGGAAGCGCGGATCTGCCTCTGGTTGACCTTTCTCTGCGGTGATTACGATTGCCACGTGTCTCTCTAAGCCCTTACACTGGTTGAAGCTGAAGGGGGGGGTGGGACAGCGCCGCTCTAATACTCCTAATACGTCACATGTTAAGGTATAGCACCAAAACTTGTTACATCACGCCATAATGGTTACGAAGGAGAAGTAAAGCAGTTTCCCGAAAGCCATGTGAATGTCAAAGATATCAAGTTGCTTGATATAACACTAGTAATACAATTTTTTAATGTATACAACCTTTTACATTATCATACTTAAGTTATATAAAATTTATAATATAAAAACAAGTCGACAATTACAGAAAAAACTAAGATAATGTATTTTATTAAATAACTAACTTTTTTTTAACGGAAACTACTTTAAATACTTTGCACATTCGTCCAGCTCGGTCAAGGTCACAAACTGGTCACCAATAAAGCTTTAAATACTTTGCACATTCGTCCAGCTTGATCAAGGTCACAAACTGGTCACCAATAAAGCTTTAAATACTTTGCACATTCGTCCAGCTTGATCAAGGTCACAAACTGGTCACCAATAAAGCTTTAAATACTTTGCACATTCGTCCAGCTTGATCAAGGTCACAAACTGGTCACCAATAAAGCTTTAAATACTTTGCACATTCGTCCAGCTTGATCAAGGTCACAAACTGGTCACCAATAAAGCTTTAAATACTTTGCACATTCGTCCAGCTTGATCAAGGTCACAAACTGGTCACCAATAAAGCTTTAAATACTTTGCACATTCGTCCAGCTTGATCAAGGTCACAAACTGGTCACCAATAAAGCTTTAAATACTTTGCACATTCGTCCAGCTTGATCAAGGTCACAAACTGGTCACCAATAAAGCTTTAAATACTTTGCACATTCGTCCAGCTTGATCAAGGTCACAAACTGGTCACCAATAAAGCTTTAAATTACTGTTCGACAGCAATATTTTAACATTGATCTGACATATAAACATGTAATTAAAATGTTAGGATGCTGGGGAAAAAAAGAACATTAAAAGTGAAGCAAGTGGCAGACGGCACAGAGGGAAGACAAGCAAACCATGTGTGTGGTCTGAAGGCACCTGGCAGGTCACTGACCGCACGCTCGTTAGCTGGTGGCCGCTGCGATCCCCTCCCCTTACTCATCCAGCACGTGTGCACAAACTCTGTCTATGAAAGCAAAGTTACTTCAGACAAAGGCGACTAAACGCGGTTATCAAAAATTGGTTTCATTACGAGCTTCAATAAATAATAACTCAATCTTGGCACATGCTGTAAGTTATGGGCATTCCGTGTTTGGTTTGGCAACAAAGAGGTTTCGAAATGCCTTTCCGGGATATCAGTTTATTCAGAAGATGAGTGTCTATTGAAATAAATTAAAATTTCAGTAACAAATCCTCTGAGATCTCCCTACAAGAAGTCACTCGGTTGCCGTGCGACACTTAACTTTTATGACAAAAAGGGAAGTCAAGTACACACGTGTAGGGTAGCATTTTATTCGTAAAATTTTTAACTATTGAATTAAATTAATATTTCATACAAAAATCATATTTATTTTACGCCAGAGATGATTGAACAAAACCTTGCACAGCTCGATGTATTTAACATTTTGGGAGACAAGGATAGGCTAAGTATACTCTAAGATATCCGAGAAGCCTAATAATTTTAGTGAGTTTCTACTGTAAACAAATTTACTGGTAACTGACAGTAAGAAAAAATTATAAACATTTTTTTACTACAAACATAGCTAGCAGATAAAAAAAGCTTAATACACTCATGTGTGTGAAAGATGCAACTAAGAAGAAACCACCAGAAATGAAGGAAACTTATTACACATATTACAAATAATATTGCAAAAAAGAACAGTTACAGTTTCAGAATACTGCAACAACATTACTTGCAAAAACCAGTATGTTGTAAAACCTCGACAAACTGCAATAAGAGTGGCTACATGCAGTGGAACTGAATCAAACCAGCCTTGGATCGTGTTCCTGGGAATCATCTGCCACGCTGCTTCTACCCAAGTCCATAGTTCATCTGTATTGGCTGCTGGATGAAAATGACAGACTAGTTGCTGAGTAATGACGCGTGCCAAAGTTTTAGCCTTAGGCCTATCAGAATATATCATGTTGCTGTACCGTAATGTGTTCTTTATGTGAAGCCGACAAGCTGTGTTTGTATTAACGTCCTATGAAACAGACAAGCTGCATATGTTTACTTTAACGTCTTGGTTAAAGTGACACTATGAACTTGAAACCGCAATAATAATATTTAACGTTAACGTAATTAAGGAAGTAACGATGTCTGTATAGTTTCCACTGTTTAAATTACGCCTATACGAAAGATCACATAATTGTAATTGCCAGAGATAAACATTCTGTGAGAATGAATAAGTCATTACCTACTTGCAAAGAACATCCCAGGTAATAAATTGTGTGAAATAATGTAAAAATATTGCAACCATGTGGAATTCGTAGTTAAGTAATTCTTTAATGTACTTGTATTGAATTTAATGAAATATGTTTTTCTGCAATGAAATTTTATTTGTTAACATTGGAAGCAGTGTATCCACTACCACTAGCCGTTGTTTTCCTACTTCAGCCGTAAGAGGGGTCACGCACCACCCCTCCACTCAGGCAGCCACCATTTTTTGAAGTCAGTCACTCCCCCCCCCCCCNGTAAGTTGGTTGCTGGCAGGGATGAGCAGAGAGTGCGTCGGGGAGTCATCCCAGAGGTGGAACCCCAGCACCCATGTGCCCTCTGCATCCACTCACCCTACCGACAACCAGGAACGAAATACGCTCAGTGTCACTACCGCTAACCCATCCTCCTTGCCCGGGGCCCGAACACGCTCAGTGGCAACGGCAGATTTCCTACCTTCCCTTTAACCTTGTTTTGCTACCCAGGGGCCGAAACATGCTCAGTTGCCATCCCATCACGTCCTATTCCAACCACCAGGGTGCAGGCCTACATGGACGTTGGGAATGCACCCCACGCCTCACCGGAAAAAGTGCTTGTTTTCGTGCGCGCCGCAGTCCATTTTCAGTTGTGCAAACCTCGTTCAGTGCCACGCGATCAGTGTTATTTGTAAACAAGTGTTTAATCTCGCCTAAGTCAGTGTAATGCGTGGGTAAACTGTATCCGTTGCCAGAAGCGGCCAATAAAACCTAATGATTCTACTGTCAAGTGTTTTTTCCCTCATGTCGGCTACTCCACCAGCCTATCTTCTTGCACTGAGCAAACGCTTAAAGACGAAAGTCAGTTTTCAGAAAGACTTGCCGCTTCATGGTCTGACAGTGATCCTCTACCTAGTTTATTTGATCGTCACGAACCTTGCCCCGCACCTTCTACCTAGTTAGAGGAGTTTGCCAAAACTGCAACAGGTAACTAGGCCAGCCCACCTTCTGCTCCAACACGACATCAAGTTTGGGAAGATTAGGAAGTGCTACAAGAGGCCGCTGCTTCCGCTCATCTCGTCCATCAAAACACCAAAAAGGACCTCCGTCCCATACACCGGCGTGCGAGGCAATTGCTCAACAAATTATTCTAGCTCCAACTAGCACCCTTCGCCTCAGCTTCAAGATATGCCAGAATCTGATTTTCGCCTAGTGCACATAAAAACTCTCAGGCAGATACCGCCCCCTGACACAGATTAAATAACCATGGCTACTCCCCGGTCCGCTTACCACTCTCGTCTGCAGGGAACGGTTGCGCTGATACCCCAGCCAGGTCTCCCAGTGTCAGATACACCTGGGCCACTCGCCCTAGGTGCAGCACTTGGTGACCATATCCCAAACATGTTCAACAGGTTACGTATCAGACTAACATACAAGCCAGGGAAGAGGCAGTATCTGTCTTGCTTTGAAGACGGCCTGGACGTTTCTGCAACATGTGGTCGGGGCATTGTGTCATTGGAAAATGGCTCCAGGAAGTGTACTGAAGGAAGACACTAGTTCACCTTCTACAACTTACCTGATGTAGCAGTTGCTATTGAGTGCCACCATTTGTAGCNACTGAAGGAAGACACTAGTTCACCTTCTACAACTTACCTGATGTAGCAGTTGCTATTGAGTGCCACCATTTGTAGCAGCTGAGATCACTTCTGATATCCAATTTATCCCAAAACCATCATGCCCATCATTTGTGCACCATGACGCTGGAAAATGGTGTACGCCTTTATATCGTCGAATGCGTTTGCAGCCATGTAAACCAAGTGAAGCGAGCCTCCTCAGGTACCACAATATATTCCCACTTTACAAGCTAGTGGATGTGTTCATAAGTCCACTGTGGCCTGAGGCATCAATGAATCAGTCTCAAGGGAAGCTTCCACAAAGGAATGCACGCACACAACGTCTACAAAGGAGATGCCTTTGAAACATGGAAGCAGACAATCTGTTGCAGTGTTCCCACGTTCTGTTAACATTGAGATGAAGCTGAATGGTACATCACTGCCATCGTAAGAGGTGTATCATACCAAGGTGTCACCATATTTCGTGGACTAGTCCAGGTATACGACTGGTCCTGATCTCTTCCCTCTACAGCTTCCATACTCGCATCATTGTCGAGGCATTANGACTAGTCCAGGTATACGACTGGTCCTGATCTCTTCCCTCTACAGCTTCCATACTCGCATCATTGTCGAGGCATTATGCCCTGTATGAACAGCAACTTTGCAATATGAAAATCCTCCTTTATGTAAGCCTACCATTCATGGCTGTTCNGACTAGTCCAGGTATACGACTGGTCCTGATCTCTTCCCTCTACAGCTTCCATACTCGCATCATTGTCGAGGCATTACGCCCTGTATGAACAGCAACTTTGCAATATGAAAATCCTCCTTTATGTAAGCCTACCATTCATGGCTGTTCAAACTNCGCCCTGTATGAACAGCAACTTTGCAATATGAAAATCCTCCTTTATGTAAGCCTACCATTCATGGCTGTTCAAACTCTTACATACTTACAAGGTGCCCTTCGACATCGTCGAGGCATACTTACTCCTGTATGAATATTTATAGATCGCTGATGAACAACCATACTTGTATGGATCTTCAACAGCCCTCTACTTATATACATTTACACATCAGTTCAAAGGGCCATTCCGCATCTACACAAGCATAATCATTCTCAAATTCTAATCACTTACAGAGGGCCGGATTTAAAGACACTCCAAGGCCCAAGAGTTTCTGCCGCCCCCTCTTCATACCATGGAGGGGGAGGGAGGGTTTTGTCCGGGAATTTTCCTCAAGAAAATAATCTTTATGATGACAATTTTAATTTTATCGCATAATAACATCACTTANTTTGTCCGGGAATTTTCCTCAAGAAAATAATCTTTATGATGACAATTTTAATTTTATCGCATAATAACATCACTTAGGAAAATAATTTGAGAATCAAATTTTTGTATTTTGGGTGTATTAAGTAAATAAAACCGCCCAACAAGGTATTGGAAATAAGTTAATCTCTTTGATAGCTATCAACACATAAATACCTATATGCATTATATATTATTGACATATTAAAATTAAACAAATATTTTTTGTAAACGTGCGCCCCCTGGCATTGTGCANATATGCATTATATATTATTGACATATTAAAATTAAACAAATATTTTTTGTAAACGTGCGCCCCCTGGCATTGTGCACCCCTAGGCCGGGGCCTAGTGGTAAATCCAGCCCTGCACTTACATTGTGACCCTACAGGTTACTAAGGTTACTGGTTTAATTGTTATTTTTTTTATTTCCCAAAAATGAGGATAATCAATTTTAAATACACTTTTTCTACAGAGCTTGCAAATGGCGCTGGTAACAAATGGTTATGCCTATATCCTTGTATAGGATAAAAAAGGGGAATTGTCAAATATAATTATGTAAAGGGCAACGTAGATTATTTTGTACTAGTGAAATAACTGAGGCCGACCTGTATCGCAAGGCGCTCTTTTTGTATTAATTCCAGGATGTATAATAATATTTTTCAGCTGTGGTGTTTAGTTTGTTTTACTGTGCAGGTAAGAAAAAATGTCAGCTTAGCATCACAGTGGCGGCAGGATGATACATCAGGTCAGTGGGCTGGGTCTATCAGAAGTTAGTTTGTTTGTCCATGTGGGTGCCCGGCGCCATGATGATATCAACAGAAGTTATCGGAACACAGCGAGAGAAAGTTGTGTTTGCGGAGGCACTGGTAAAAATTTCAAAGTAATGTGAACTGGCCGGAACAACTTCACTCGTGCAGATCGAAGGCAGCGCCAAAGAAGTTTTTATTCAATAGTTCGGACTAATCTCAACATAATTTATTTCAACATGCTAATATTTTAAGAGATCTGTGCGAGGCGGCACAAGACCTTTCAGCTAGAGAGTCAGCTCTAGTTAGTACGGTATGCGTGTGCACGACCGGACATAAGTATCATCAAGTCAGTTTGAAGTAATGTAATAACTTGGTGGTGCATTTTTCGCAACTTGAAAAGTGACCCGTGATAAACAATGGCCGTGACATAATGTGAAGTGTTCCCTGTAACAAGTGTGACATTAACAAATAAAAAGCAAATTAACTAAGAAAATAACCAAATTTGTGATCTTTGTCAGATATTGAAAATTTGTAATGTTTTACATAAATTTCATTATCACCAGTGAACAGGTAATAATTGCAGCAGTGTTTTGATGGCGTATTTTGTTGCAGCTGTCGAGCAAACTGAAGAAGTTGGAACTAACTTCATCTCTGCGATCCTGTTTATCTGAGC
This sequence comes from Clitarchus hookeri, assembly GCA_002778355.1. Taxonomy (NCBI): domain Eukaryota; kingdom Metazoa; phylum Arthropoda; class Insecta; order Phasmatodea; family Phasmatidae; genus Clitarchus; species Clitarchus hookeri. The sequence continues at coordinate 297,945 of NQII01002256.1, read as the reverse complement.
ACTGCTGGCCCCAGGGGGCGGGCCGGCAATGTAACAACAGCAGACTATGCTCTTCATTTCTTGTGAGTTTGTTTGGTTAGCATGTTTCTTTCTAGACATTTCATTTTTCTCACACATGAGTGTATTCAAATTTTTAACACATAGATTTCAAACATTATTAATTATAAAATTAATTTTTCTTAAAAAAAATTGCAACTACACAAGTACTTCAAAGAATAAGTTCTGCTGTACCCAATGGCGTTCATTACTAAACAGTTCAGTACACAGCTCAGAATAAGAGCCTAATAACATTTTTTCTAAAACCAACGACTTACTACACAGGTAAATGGAAGCTTCCTAGAGCGAGTTCTGACGTGCACAATACGATGACCATTAATTAATGTTTTACCACACAGCTGACACCTAAAGTCACGCCCCAGAGTGCGTTCTAATGTGCCTTTTAAGATCACCATTCTTCATAAATGATTTACTACACACTTCACAGCTAAACAGACGTTGCCCAGTGTGAGTTCTGCTGTGCCTTTTAAGATCACTGTTCTTCATAAATGATTTACTACATACTTCACAGCCAAACAGACGTTCCCCAGTGTGAGTTTTGATGTGCAGAGCAAGAGTACTTTTAAGGCTAAATGTATTACTACACACTTCACAGCTAAATGGATGCTCCCCAGAGTGAGTTCTGCTGTGCACAGCAAGATTACTTTTAAGACTAAATGTTTTACTACACACTTCACAGCTAAACGGACGCTCCCCAGAGTGAATTCTCATGTGCCTAACAAGATCAGTTCTCTGAATAAAGGATTTACTACACACTTCACATCTAAATGGACGCTCCTTGGAGTGAGTTCTAATGTGTCTAACGAGATCACTTCTCTGAATAAATGATTTGCTACACACTTCACAGTTAAAGGTGTGCTCATAAAAATAACAGCTGTTCCCAATAAGAGAACTGTTAAGACCAGGTAAGTTTTTTGAACAAGTTGTTTCACTGAGATTTTTTCTGTGTTCGTGCTGTAATAAATTACTTTCTACCGCATCTGATTTTCCATAGTATATAAGAGCATATTTGGTACCACATTGGTGACTTGACAAGGGAATACACTGTAGACTTTGTGCTCCAGTAACTGATGAATTCACTTCACATTTTCCAGACAAGCTAACGTCTTCACAATGTTGCCAGCACTTGCAATCCACGGAAGCCATATTACACAGCTCGCACAACCAGAAACTTGCAGATGAAGTATTTTCTGCAGTGTTGCCATCCTCAGGTACACTCTCGCCCTTCACTCTGTCGCAGTGCCCTCCTGTGGTTCCTCGAGGTTCTGCTGCACTCGTCTCCAAAGTAGAACTACTGCATTCCTGCAATCGAGAATACACTGCTGAGCTAACTGTGACAGACTTTAACCCTACGAGTCTTTGGTGCAAATAACATACAAATAAAGAAACATACAAAAGCACAAACAAAACAAACAAGTTGCACAGCAAAAATAAGCAGAATAAAGGCGAGAAGGACCCTGCAAACAATCAACAAATGTAGGAAGTGCTATTTAGCAAATTAATTATAAGTTGTCATATATGTGCACAAAATTAATAATAAAATATGATATTCAAGACTTTCTTGTCTCACAAAACAAGAGAGTAAAATCTGATTATAAAGCTCATCTCATTAAAGTACCGTTCACTGTAAAGTACATCTTTTAAATTATTTGCAGAATACATGTTTTTAAATACTTATTCACTACAAAGTACTTTTCATGATTAGGTATAAAGCTGAAAGACCTTTGTGTAATTTTCTATTGAGATTTCAATGTATAGATCCAGAGGAAAAGAATGCTTAACGATAAATAATAAGACCAGACTTGTGGTAGCGCATTACTAAATCCTTTTCAAATTTATTCTTTTCAGTTTATTCAAGTAAGCATAACTGGCAACAAAATAAACACCATGAAATAGAACATAAAGATCAGTTCTTGAAAAGCCTTAAATCGGAACAGGAAATATGATAGTTGACCCCATGACATTTTTACATAAAACTTCAGCTAAAACAACATTGGAAGTAAATTGCTCATGACTTAAAATGGGGCAGCCCTTACAATAGGTAAATTAATTAAAAGTTGGTAACAAATTACTTCAGATATAAGTAACTTGAAATTTACGTTTCTTCTGTGCCGGACAATGATAAACGAAAAGAAACCTTATTAGTTTGTGAAGCTCAATACATTAAATATTACAGAACTATATCCACTGATGTTCACACAATAAAAACACACAGAAAATTTAACATCAACGTAGATGACCAACTTTGCTAAATGCGGGCATTGTCGAGAATGCCGTAAAGGTATACGGATGTACATTGCGACTTTTATTTAATGATTATAGTGAATGTATATTTTATGGTCAGTGCAGACTATGGTAAGATATTTTATGATGTAATATTTATTTTATATTTTGAGTAACACTTCCTTAAATTCTTATGTACTTTGTAAAACCTTACATTTTCAGCTTTTTGTGTTCAAAATGGTTGCAATGCAAATGACAGTATTTATTTTACAGTTTCATTGACTGCATTTTTAAAAGCACATCGCAACTGTAATTAAAATTTTTGAGCTACACCATTCAAGGATCGCTTTCATTTAAATATAATGTGTAGACTGTCTTCAAGAAGCAGCATATCTCAAGAAATTCTATGATAACGCAATTGACGACTGCGCTGTTTTGCCAGCATATAGTTGCCACGTGATCATCTAGATAGCTGTGCTGTTACTCCAACGTGCAGTTGCTAGGTTTGCCGATAGATAGCAATGCTGTTCAACACAGGCAAAATTAATTATAATCGGGTTGTAATGACACAATATTCTGAATTTTTCGGGACTCAAGTGTAAAATTCTTTCGTGTTTGTAAAGCTTTGGGACAGCTTCGTAATATTTTTATCGTGTTTCAGTTTAAAGCCGTGGTGGCCAGTTTCCCGTCTTAGTTTATCAGGCGGACGTGTGCATTTGTAGGTTAAGGGGCGGACGTCTGCGTGTTAAGTTTTTATCAGGAGTCCTGGTTACAGTTTTCGTTTCGAACTTTGGAGTTTTTGAAACCTCAGCATTATATAGTTCCCCCAGCGCAGTTTGAGGCAATGTCAACAAGTTTTTGTGGACGGCGAAGTTTGTTAATGTTGACGGCGCAGGAGTAGTTCGTACGGAGCAGTCAGTTATGATAACGTTGTGTTGAGCGCGGGACACGTGCAGTTTAGATGACGCTGCTGGCAGATGCTGGATGCAGGTGCTTATCTTAGGAGAAGGGGGCGATAGGCCTGCATATATATACTAGTGGTGTCTATCGCCTAAGGGAACAAAGTAATCAACGGTTGAAGAGGACGCATAGGGCGTGTGACGACGCATCAGGCGTGAATAATTTAACCCACACCGGCAAGCACCCGCGACCGTTAATTCTTTTCAAATAATTTCTTTTCAACTTAAACTAAATTCTATCTACTTATTTCCGCCGGTGTGGGGGGTCGTTAGGGTGCCAGGAGGGAACGAGCATCCCTCCTGCCTTCGTAAATTAGTCTTGCAATGCAAGTTTTGAGACATTAATAAACAGTTAAACCACTGTGGCGCTGTTCGGTACTTGAATATTTATCTCTGAACGGTTCGTACTCTGCATACTGGACATTCGTATGTGAACTGTGTCATTCAAAAAAATGATAAATAAAGTATAGAAGAAACTAACTTCGTACTTTCTTTCATAATTAACTAACATCCAATGGTACTGAGTCTCGTGTATTCTACCTTGAGCAAGCCGTGGCAAGTAAACAGTCGACAGTGTAAGCGGCGAAACGTTACAAGATGGCGCCTAACCTTTGAGGCTGCTATATTATTAAATATACGCTTGTAACAGTAAAGACGGAACTATACAACATGGCGCCCAACTGTGCGGCATTAAAATTAATATAGTGCGAACGTTTCCCACAACGGAACTTTACAGGGTTAGGAACAAAACGTGATTTCTTATGGGAGAGCTTGGCATAGGAAAATTTCCACCGCCAGGTGTGCAGTGTTCCAAAAGGTAACTTTTGATTAAAATTTTAAGTTACGTGAATAATAAAAGATTTTACTTAGTTATGAAGTTATTTTATATTTGATTTATGATTATTGCAATTTTTCCTGTTTTTTAACGTAGAAAATAGAGAAAATCTGGTACACATACGACACTAGCGCTTACCTAGTGGCAAACATATTTGGTTGCCAAACTTTTAACACTGATCATCCCGATCTGTAGTGGAAGTAACCTCGACACAGGTAAAGAAAGCTCGTCATCCTAGATCCTGTTTTCACAGAGAGACCAGAAACATCCACCCAGTCGGCTACCACGGACATTTCCATTGTTTTGTGGAGGACATTCTTCATGTTACAGAGCATGAACGCAATGTTTTGTGATGAAATTACTGCAAAGAACCACATTTCTGGTTCTGCGTACTGTTGCGAGCTCAACGGAGCCTGCAGAGGTGCCTGAGCAGAAGGGGTATGCATATTTTGAGAGACGTGGGTAAGCAGAGCTGCCGCACCGAGAAACGAGGACGCCGACGCGTATATAAGGCTCGCACGAGACTGGGGCAAGGTGTATAGCCTACTGCCATGCCTCTCAGGAGCCCGCGCCAGGCAGACAGACTGCATCAGCACCTAGCGAGAGCCCTTGATCGAGTACCGTCTACATATCGGCATAATGAATATAGTGGTAAGTGTTGAATTCATAGAGTGTGTGAGTTGGTGTTTATTAGCAGCTCGGTTGCAAACCTTTCATTAGTTAATCATTGAGAATTGTTGTTGAGAATGCTAGAATTGCTCAGAACGTCAGATTGCCATTCATGAGATTTATGTAAAGCTGAATTTTTAGAATTTCTTAGGATTTTTATATTTTTTGGGTTTAAGGGTTAAGATTTAAGGTCAAGGGTCTTGAAGCAAGTGACAAGGTTTTTTTTAGGAATTTATTGGCATTTTTGGGAATATTTTGGAAATATAATTTTTAAGATTTTTAATTTGTTAGGTTCAAGGTCGCCGGGGTCAAGGTTAAAGGTCATCCAGATCCAATATGACGGTTGGATAACTTCACAACATGGCGGTCAGCCGGCACCTGGCTCTTATCCCAGATCCCGCTGTGCCCGACTTCCCTAAATTATTCTACTAAAATGTCTATATTGTTTGACACACTACAAATTTGTAGGCCAGATATTTTGACAGACTCTTGACAATCAAATAATCGTTAGGCATATTAACGTAAATACTATGTATATTAAAGTAAATAGATGCCGTATTAGAGCTAGACATCTCAAGCTGCGTTATCACTTTGCGAGAATCGTTGTATTACTTTGTTGTAGTTTGAAAAGTGCAAGTAAATTATAGCTGGATTCATAGTCAACACACATAAGAAGTTGTTGATATAACTAATGAGCCTACTTTCTTCAATATGGGTGCAATTAATTTTTTAACAATTTCTTGAAAGCTGAGTTGATAGGTAGGACTTACCATCTCGTTGAAAGCAATATCATTTGAGATGAAACCAGAAACACATACAACAGTAGTGAGGCAATTACAAGTACACATGTGCTTTACCTGGGACTCGAACTACAAAACCCCGTACCATAAGGTGTGCAATAAACTGCATTTCAGAGATTGAATTCAGAGCATCAACTTCGAATTTTGAATGATAGGGTTTATTAACCTAAATAATTTAGAAGGCCGTCATTGTGAAAACAAGTGACTGAGCCAATTAAAACCTGTTAGTTAACATGGCGTACCGTAGTGCTACTTAGGGAAGAATTTGGTGGAAATCAGCCAATTGTTTCCCCGAGATATTATATAAAAATGTATTTATTCATGTGGCACTATCTTACAAACTGGCTGACAAGTGGCTATGTGTTGGTACATTGACGTCTGTGGTAGACACCTTCAGCACACACAATTTGGTTGAAATTAGTGAGTGAGTGAAGAGATTTGGATGGCTCTTAACAGCAAGGTCTTGAGAGCCAATGAGGGTGATGAGGTGAGAATGGAGCAGTGCCAAAATGAAGGGGTGGGGGAAATGGGGGACCCCCGAGAAAACTCGCTGACCAACGGCATCATCTGGCATGATTCACAATTGTGAAAATCCGGTGAGGCAAGCACGCTGACCACTCTGCCCCCTAAGGCCCCAATCAAAATTAGTTAAATGGTATTGTTGATATACCAAATCAACCTAAAATATTTGTGTGGTCGCCATTTTGAAAATAAGTATCTAGGCAAGTTCAATTACGTACATTTACCTGACCTATCATAGTATGACCTACATGCAATTGGGTGAGAATTGCTTTGATATTTCTAATGCAGTACATCGCGACATTAACACGGATTGTTTTATTGTTAGAAGATGTCAGTGGAATTACGAAGTGCTAAAAAAGTATTTTCTTAGTCGGGGAGGCAAACCACCAAATAATGGGTGCAAAACTACCATCAAATCAACAAGTTCTTGCAGTTTTGTTTTTTAATACTCGAGACGTTAAATTGACTTTATAAGTGAAAGCGCAAACCTCGTTATTTGCAAGTGCAGTATTTTTTGGGAAAAGGCAAGAATACCCACGAAATCACTTCCAAACTGCGTAAAGAAACTTGTGGATCTTTATCATGTGTGGCGGGAGCTTCAAAAAAATTGTACGAAATCCCAAGATGTTCATAAACGGCGGGCAAAAAATTCCAAACGGATTTGGACCACTTATTTGACATTGCACATACAGATGCCCTCTAAAGAATGAAAACAGAGAAAGATAAAATATTCTTACAGAGATAGAGAGAACCAGGTTGTCCTGGCGTAGATAAACAATTTGCTGAGAAAGAAGAGAGGTCAAGGCAACGAATAGTGGAAGAAGTAAAAAAAAAACTAGCTGCATCTACTTCTTGTACATCGCACGAGTTGCCACATCAAGAACTACATGGTAGTTTTCTCAGCTCTGACGAAGAGTCTTTGCACGAGACATCAAACGCTGTAGCAGCTGAAAAAAGAGGAACAAATGATTTTGTCTCACCGAAACTGATAGCTGCTTCAGACAGATGCCAGCTGAGCATTAGGGACTCCGTCTATATTTTTCAGGTCACAGTGGAAGCGCTAGGTCTCAGCATCGACGAGGAAGGCAAGAGCTTCTCAGATGAGGAAGGCAAGAGCTGAAGCTATAAAGACTGATTTTCAAGATGGTGTGCCTGATGTAGTCTCCGTTCATTGGGATGGCAAATCATTACCTGGGTTGGATGTCAGGAGTCCTAGAGAAGAGCGACTTCCAGTCCTGATTTCATGTGAAGAAAAGGAACAACTTATTGCTGAGCCAAAACTGGATAGTTCTACTGGAAAAGCCCAGGCCGAAGCCGTTTTGGATGCGCTTCATGATTGGAACCTCGATGACCAGGTGCAAATAATGTGCTGCGACACTACAGCGTATAATACTGGTCGCTTAAATGGAGCTTGAGTTCCGTTAGAACAAAAGCTTGAAAGAGAGCTGTTACTGTTCGCTTGTCGCCATCATATTTATGAACTAGAGCTAAAAAGTGTGTTTGAAGCTAAAATACACCAAGTTACCGACAGCCCCAATATTCCGCTATTTAAAAAGTTCAGAGATAATTGGAACAACACTGAGTCCACTAACATATAAATATGCTCATATTTTGTGAAACATAATTTCAATGAAGAGGAAATTGATCAATTAGTAATGTTTTATAACCATGAATTACAAACAACTATTGTGAGAGATGACTACCGTGAGCTAATCTAGTTGTCCATCATATTTTTGGGAGAATATAAAGAAAAAAAACTGAGAATAAGACGACCTGGTGCAATGCATCAAGCGCGGTGGATGGCTAAAGCTATTTAGTCTTTGAAAATATGTTTGTTGCAGTCTCAATTCAAAACAAGCGCGAAGGTAAAACAAGCACTGAGAGACGTTTGCTCATTTATTGCAACAGTTTATGTGATGTCCTGGCTTGGATGTAGTTTGGCAGTGAAAGCACCTTATCAAGATTTGTGCTTTTTGAAAACTTTGAAAGGTTACGAAAATGTTGATGAAGTAATTTCCCAAGCAGCTTTGAGAAAGTTTTGCCAACACTTGTGGTATTTGTGTGAGGGAATAGATATATTATCACTCTTTGATGATTCGGTCGATGAAGAAACCAAGGTGCAAATTGTTGCTAATTTAGAAAGGGAAAGTTTATTCAATTTTCAAAGAAGATATATTCCATTGAAGGAAGAAATATTAAACTCTATGTATGGTACGTAGAATCAGCTGTTTTCTGTTCTATTTTATTTATTGATTGATATTGTCTTATTCATAATAATTTTATCTTCTATTTGTTACAGAAAAAACTATGGACGGGTTTGGGTCTGTAAAAAGCCAGAATCTGTTTTCACGATTAAAGATTGAGAGGAGTTTTCTTCAAGAAAGCGCTGCTTTTACAAAAGCAAAAATAAAAGTATTTTTCTCTGAAGGCAGTTAATGAAAAGCTGAAAGAATGGAAGCAGTACCTATTACACTTATCTAGTGCTCAATGTTGTTTTAGTTTCATATTATACCTACAAATAAAATTGTGCTAAGATCTAGCCACATATCGCAGAGGAATAAAAAAAAGACACAGGTTAAGGTAATTGTACAAGAGAAAAATTTTGTATCTGAGTAAGCCATGGTAGTCCGAAAAAAAATAGGGGTGTATGTGTCAGCAAATTCCAAAAAAATTATTTTTTGCCATATAGGGGGGGGGAGAGGGAGAGAGAGGGAGAGAGGGAGAGAGAGAAAGAGAGAGAGAGAGAGAGAGACACACACACACACACACAGAGGTTGGTTAAATTAGGTTGACGCATTCAAAAATTGAAAAGGGGAAACACGTAGCCACACACAGACAGGAAAGTGATCTCGTAAGCCTTTACTATCTTCATAAAGTGGGCTAAAACTAGTTTCACTTGCAGGTTCAATACCATGCTTTTTCAGTGTTATAATGAAGACATTGAATTAAATTATGTTGCTTAAGTGGTTTTTGCCAATCCATTTATTTTAATGTGTAATTTGCTTATGCAAATTAATTATTAAGGGTTATTGTGTTTTTTAGGGTAATGTTTGTGTTGGTTTCCTTCGCAAAAGTGCCATTGTATTTTTAGTGTTCGTACACGTAAAATGATTATATTGAGCCTTGCACCACGCATAGCTGGCTCTCCACACAAACTCCTTTCAATTATATTTCATAACCAAACTATCTGCGAATGATTTGTTTGTTTTGAACCACTTTTGCGAAGTACGCCTGTGTCAGTCACGATGTCACAGCTAGCAGTAAGTGATGCATGATTGGCTACTTTATGACCAAGGGCCAATCGTCTGTAGCTAAGGGAGTGGCATAACTGGTGAACAGTGTAGGAGGCAGAGGGAGGGGAGAGAAAGAGAGAGAGATACTAAGGAAAAGGGGAGGGGGGAAAGTCGCCAACAATGAATGGTTTAAAATTTTTCACATATAATGTGACATCAAATTCCGCAATCTTGTGGACAGATGCACGGAGCTGTGAAATAATTGTGGTTCACGTTGTCAATTTACATGTGGTTACTTCGTGTAGCTGATCATGGTGTGAATGGTGGATATGGCGGTACTTTAAGATATGTACCTACATATCACCCCAAATTAACAAAATTCATTGCATTGTACAGTTACAATGGAATACTCTGCTTCAATTCTTCAGCATGCCAGTTGCCTGCCCAAGACATAATGTAACTTGCGTGAATAGCCGCGTTATACGACTGCAATGGTGCGCACGCACAAACAACTTCCTTACGAAAACATCTGCCGTATACAACAAGGCTGACACAGGCAGTCAGACTCCGGCTGCGGTGCGAAGATGACAGGCAATCCTACGCAAACTACTCTCTCTCTGAAGCAATAAACCAACCCCTGCCAACCTCGTCCTTCACAGAAAGGACTCTGCACACATCCTTTTACTATTTCCTACTTTCTCTCTGCATTACCTTGACGCTATTATTAGTAACACGCTGCAGTATTCAGACTTTTAAAAGTGCTGCTGATTCTCCACCATTAAGTTCCCTTGCCGCTGTTTCTGAAGTTCCAATGCCAATTTCATAACCCTGAAAATAATTCCAGCCATTCTGAAAAATTTATGTACATTTCCTGCAGCATTTCAAATCCACTACATTGCCCACGTTTCCCGGTCGCTGGAAACCTTGGTGAGTCAGTGTTTTCTCAAAGCAACCTCACTCGGTACTAGTATGATACACTTGGTGTGTAGAGTACCAAAAATACATTTATGAAGAACTCCGTATTTATTTTTTAAAATAATATTAATTATAAAACCTAATTTGTTGGAAGTTCTCATAATATCTGGAAAATAAATCTTTGCAACAGTGATGCAGAAAATGCCCCAAACTGTATTTACCTTCATTCACAATTTTATGGATCATTCTCTGGCAATGAATCATTATTGCAGAAATGTACACTCAAGCATATGCCTACATACATGCAAATCCTTATTTACCTATACGGCTGTTGGTCCATTCATACAGATTTTCATGTTTCCTCCAGTGTATTGGTATTAGCAAAGCTGAGTCCATCACACTTGAATTATTGTGCAATGCAATTATTGGACAAAGAACCTCCGCAGCTCGAGTGGTGTTCAGACTTATCATATCGTTATTATAACGGCAGGATTTATGATGTCAGAACTGCTATGCTGCAATCCTCAGTCAATGTAAATCTTTCAAAACTGTCAAATCATAACATCCTAAAGCTATACAAATTAATACTCCACACAGTAATGAAAACTATGCATTCAAGATTCCATTCAAAAATTTATGAAATTTCTGGAATCTTTTTTTACTAATGGTGTTATCCTTAGACACAGATATTTTTCCAGATTTAAAAAGTACTTTATGGAAAGGGTAAAATTATAATATACACTACTCCTGGTGAAAGAAGGGGTGGTACCCACAACTACACTTAGGTCTTCCTAAACTCAGGTTGAAGATCATACATAAGAAGTCATTGTTTGCGAGAAAAAATACAGGTTATATTCACATAAAGATGTTCTGTGTGTAGCCTTTCGCTTGTTGGATAGCACATAAGTATATGAGAAACTATTAAAATACTGGAGTGCCTTTCCACAAAATCTGTAGTACTAAAAATTATTAAATATTTTACTATAAAATATTTTAGCAGAAAATAAAGTGTTTAATATTCAACTCATACTAATAATCATACAAATTACATACTTGTTATGTAGGCTGAGTTTCAAGAACATCAAGTTTATTAGGAAAAATTACGAAGTTGGCAGAGAATTTTTAAAATTATAAAATTAAATGTTTAAAAAGTGTATTGTACATGTAAACATTAATTAACTTAGTAACTAGTGTTACGCAAAAATTTTGTTTTAATTTAGTGTACCTGAGTCATCTATATCGTGCATCGAAGAAGCTGAACCAATGATGGCTGGAGACCCAAACCCAGGGCAATCAAGATGTTCAGTCTCTGGTAAAATAACTAAAACCAGGACATCCTGAAACTATTACCTCACCTACATGTAACAGGCAACGTAAAACTCAATGTTACACAAGTACTGTCTTCCAAATTTATGTTTTGACATCAGAAAAAAAATGTTAGGTCTACACTTGTTTCATTTTATTTCCCTGAGATTTCCTTGTTTTCCCTGTCATATAACTTTGTTTTCCTTATGAAAAATTTAAAACAAGACACATGCTACGTATTTTGCAGTGCACATGGTAAATTATTTTTGTACATTATACAAATTAAGTTGAAGGTTTTTATAAGCTAGATAATTTAAATTATGCTTAATTACCTGTTTTAATGTGGGCATTTGTCAACACTTCAATGATGTCTTGAACAACTTCCACACAATGAGAAAAAAGGTGCCGATTCCCTGCTGATTAATGAAACTATCTTCCCTTTTCACATCACTGTCTCCCAGGTATAATATTATATTAACTGTACCTGAAGATACGTCTTCGACTACTGTACTGCATAATGCTGTTACTTACAACGGCCAATGAATCTCATGATATATGGTGCACGCTGCCCCATTACTTGTTGCTGTAGCGATACTTAGATTATTTACGCACTTTGGTTCTTGGCCATGTGAAGTCGAGTCAGAAATGAAGACACAGATGGAGAACTACTTCTCGCCACAACTACACTTTAGAGCAACTTTCCTTCTTGATGACTCTTTATTGAGTGGCTACCCATACTACTCAACTAAATACCTTTCCACATTAAATACATTTTCCACTGTCACCATCTTCATCAATAGAACGAAACCAAATTTCCCAGTCAGGAAAAAGTGATCTATCTAGCCATATGGGATTACATTTAGACATACTGGATATTACACAATTATCCACTTAAATTGACGTGGAAAAAATATACTGGCACAATACGTCAAATAATGAGGTGCTTCATTTCACAAGTTTCACCTTTCTTACTTAATCCAAAAACAAATGCTAAATTCAGACAAGAAAAATTTCCTGTACACAATCTTTTGCATTACCTACATCCTTTAAACCAAAAGAAAAATTGATAAAACAACAGAAGTTTGTTGATGTGTAGAGAACATATTCAGTTTGGAAAAAGATTTTTTGCTAATGCAATTATTGATCAAAGTGTTCCAAAATATATTTTACTGCTCCTGTAGAAATAAAACCAAAACTGCATTTTAAAAAATGTTACCATTTCTAGCGCTCTTCAGTCTTCTCGCCTGTTGGTTATTTTGGTTATGTAAACATGGTTGTCATGGAAACATGCTACGTACCAACAACGGCCACATTAAAGTGGTACTAGAATACAAAAAAAATATTCTACCAATCTTAACTGTTAACATAATTGGTAGGTTCATCACATTATGGTGAAAATACAACCAAGAATAAGCAGATAATTATATTTTCAATTAAAAAAACTTGTATAAGATGTTTCCCAGCAGGGATTACTAACATGTCTGGCTTGAATGTATCAAAGACCTCGTACACCATTTTATAAGGCGTACATTATTTCAGGTGTAAATGGTTGCTACACGGTTCCATTTCCTGTATATACTGAAATAATTAGTCAGTTGAAATGTACCAATTTTCAATCTAATTATGGTCCCAGTTGGGATGGGAGGCACTCAGCATCCAACCCATATAAACACTGTATATTATTCATACATTCCGTTTAGGCCTATGCAATGATTCCATTAAACACTATATTTATTTTTGAAGAACTTTGGTTATTGTCGTACACAGTCGGCAGGTGGGAAGATGTTGCCTAGCAACCAGGCTTTGAGGATCATACTTTTTTTTCCTGCTCCGAGGGATAAGGTTGGCTATCTCCTCGACACAACTGCTACGGACACGTCTCTTCCTTCCCTAACACACTTGATTTATGCAATGCGACAACCTACATGTGGCCTCTGTGTGTCAAATTTCTATAGGCATTCCCAATAAAGAATTTCCCTGTGTTTTACGTGCACTTTAATTTCCCTGAATTTTCCCAGTTTTCCGCTCATTGGGAATCCTGCATATTTCAAACAAATAATACAAATACTTAACTCTTTCAAATGAAATGTGCTATGTACTTTAACATTGTACTAATAGCCCAAGCAAATAATCAAAGCCAGCTAAAAACATGAAAACATAGCTTTCAGAGAGTCCGCAGAGACAGGCAGTTGTAAGCTAAAATGCAAAACATCTAACATACCGCTGAAATTTAATCAGCTGCTCACCGAAGTCTGTTGGGAGTCTTTGGACAACGGATGTTCTTCGTCTGAAAGAAAAACCTGCACACCGCATCATGCGAACACACCACCCTGCGCTGGCCTTGAACTCACTTCGAGGGATGTCCATGGCAGTTGCGATTTTCAAAGCCTTCAGCTTTAAAACTTCCCGTGATAGGAGCATTCCTTTCACACATTTTTAACGTACTACTGCAACCAGTATTTTCTGTACCGCATCAAAACGACCTTTCTTCGGCCCCCAAAAGATTTCCGACTCGAGGAAGCACTTTGGAGTTGGTTAGTCTGCTTTCACCACAGCCGCACATTTTTTTTCACAAATACCAAATTTCCGTGCCGCCACACAGTTATTTGTTTCTTCAGCATACCTTATCACGTTAAGTTCGTAGTTTGCGTCGAAGTAATTGGAATCCAGGACGATGATGTCCCACGTTTCTCTACATGATCATACAGACTTAATACGGCTAAATCATACCAAAAACTTCAGAAATAACTGTTGTTTATAGCCAAGTTTTAGGTTACCAGAATCTGATGATTAACTAATGCACCAATGACATAAATACCAGCATCAATATACTGCGGTGTAAACAGAGCACTTTCCACTCTTCAGTCACAGTAATCACATGTTGATCATCAAAACTTTTTCAGAGCACACATCCATACAGAACACTCACAAGTAGTTGTACACTCCAAAAGATACAATAGCCCTTTACTGGGGGACATCAACACAACGCAGGAAAAGGCAAATGTAGCCCATGGAAAACAAAGGCACAGAATTACCAAACTTCAGCATGAAGGACTTTTAACATTTCCAAGACAATACTGCTACTGGCTAGAAAAAGGCACTATCAAAGTGCAAATATCAGCGCGAGTTTCAAGGAAAATGATTTCCTGAAATTTTTCATTTAATTTTGTAATGTTGGAGTGGCCTGCGTGTTTACCTCTCAACATTTCTCTCTCTGAAGCCGTCTGAAAGCTGGTGGCTTCAAACACTGGAAAGTCCTCTGGTAAGCTTAAAGATGCCATAATGTGTAGCAACTCTCACTAGAATTTCCTCAACAGGTTATGCAAAACTCCAGACATCAGCTACAAATATGAACTGTAAACCATCTGGAAGATATTTTCGAAATAAACTGTATACCATGAACTTTTCAATAATTAATGCAATATTTTATAGTATTTCCTATTAAAACTATATAAAGTCTGAAGGGAATTTTCCTGTTGTACACCGTACTCAGCGGGCAACAAATTAACAATTTTGTCCTGGAAGTAACTGTGACACCAAGCAGGAATGTGTAATGAGGCAGTTAATATTAACTTAATAGCGACATTCGGTTAATTTTCTTCTGTTAGGGAGGACTTGTCATTGGTTATCAGTATTTGACATTTCGGCTGTGTACATTTATTTGCCTTGCGTTTGCTTTTTCTGAAGTCGCAGTTGAGGTTGCGTCAGCAATCAAAAATAAGGGCTATTGCAATATACGTAGACTTTTTTCCTCTCAAGTATGTTCTAGAACTTTGACTGTTTAACTGATACGCAGTTCGGCTGGCGTGGGAAAGTTGTTGCGACGGGGTTCGCACAGTATCAGAAGGGATTCTGTACCATGCCATGCCATTATTTGGTTAGGTTTTTGGCACCCTAGTGTGAGGAGTGGGGGTAGAGTGCATGGCGATATTAGCCACAAGCGCCTGCCGCCCGCTAACAGCGCACGAGGAAGAGACATCGTCTGAGCGTGGCAAATTTTACCCACACTGGCAAGCATCACTGACCTCTTTCTTATCAGCCTTAGTTTTTAGCCTAACTCTTGTTCTATGAGATTATTTCCTCTAGTGTGGAGGGTCGATAGGGTGCTAGAAGGTACAAATTTCAAAGACAGGACGTAATCCTGTCTTTGTTATTTGCTCACGATACAAGTTCTTACTGATGTCAATAATTAATGAACTCTGCGGCACTGTTCTTTGCTTTGACTGGCTCGTTATATAGCTGACTGTTCGTGACTCCACATTTTGAAGAATGTGAACTGTTTTAACTTGAAAAAAATTCAGAAGAAATTATCCAAAACTTTAATTTCTTTTAATATGACACCTTATTTAAGTCTTATGTCTCTGCAGAGTAATTCGAGCTGTGATTTCTAATAGCTAAAACTGACGTCTGCGACATTACAATTGCTTCCACAAAGACTGATGTCACCCTGAATGCACCGTAGTCTCCAAGCAAGCATAGTGCAGTCTAGCACATCATCCAGTTTGCTCCTGAAGACAGAGTCGTGGAGACACCTGCAGCAGACTGCACGGCTACCAACACGCTCCAACTATAAACTGTGCTGGAGCCAGTGTGCACACTCACCGTATGACTGCTACTGCGTGCGTCACACACCACAGCTGGTAGACGACAGCATGTCTCCTGTTCTATACCTTCATCACATATTTCCACCTCGTCCTTAATCTCCACCTGAAACACGGACACACAGACGGTGAACAAACTGCACGCGCTGCCACAACTCTACAACACACACTACACGTCCATTCACACGTGCACATATGTCAGCAGATACTTGCAGCGAGCCAACTGCCTTGTCTCGTATCAAACTACCCTCCACCGAGTGCTGACCAATGAGAGTGCATCCGCCACATGATCCTAGTTCCCTCCAGCACTTGTCAGCTCACCTCCCAGAATGTGTAGCAGCTCGAGATATAACATCATGTTGACTGTACGTAGTGTGATGAACAGAATCCAACATCAACTATGGTTTTAACCTACTTTCCAAAGGAAAGAAAACCTTACGAGATCACTTTCTTGTCTGTGTGTGTGTCCCTAAAAACTTTTTAACACGTGAACACAATTTCACCAAACTCAGTACACATGTAGTACTTAATAAGGATATCAGACTATCATAGTTCTTAACCATGCTGGGTACTTACTTGCAAAATGGTGGCCATTTTAATATTTCCAGAGCTATGTATGTCATATCTCAGGATCCATCCACCCAATTTAAACCAAAATTTTACATGTTGACAGTGCATCACATAAGCATTGAATTTAGATATAGTTATTTTTGTTTGTCCACCATTTTGTGTGAGAGTCCACTATTGTGTCAGGCAGTAACATGAAAAAATAAAGCTGTTTAAATTATATCTCGAAAACTACTCAACCAATTCTCATCAAATTTGGCATGTAAGCCATACTCTGGTAGACCATGAAAACATAAGAAATTTAAACTGGTTAGAGGCTTATTTTCAAAATGGTGGCCAAACTAATATTTTAGGTTTATTTGGTATATCTACCATACCATTCTGACAATTTTAACAAAATTTTGAATGCTGAAGGTATCTATTACAAGCATGATTTATGCTAACAATTAGCTACTTTTGTCCGCCATTTTTAGGTATAGCACTACGTGGAGAAATTACGTTGACAGATTCCTATCAAATTTGGCATGTTAGTAGTAGTGCGGCAGGTGAAGTAAACTGTTTCGTAGTAAGTAGGTCAGAGACTTATTTTGAAAAATGATGGCTCTGTAAATATTTTGGGTTAGTATGCACTATCATTCAAAACATTAAACATGTTATATCCAAAGTTGATGCTTCAAATCATACCTCCGTAATGCAGTTGATTGCACGCTCACTTACAATGTTCTCTGGGCTCGAGTCCCGGGTAGGGCATGTGTGTATTTGTCAATGTCTCAGTACTGTTGCACCAATGTAGAAGAAAGTAGGCTCATCAGTAATATCATTAACTTCTTGGTGAAACTATTTACTGTATTTGGGTGAAACACACAATACTGGAACAAATATTTTTTCAAATGTACAAAAACCAAATTTCAAACAGGCCAGCAGAATTTCAAATGCCAGATGTTAAAATACTGTCTTTACTGAATGAAAAATATTGATGACAACAGTGCTAGCAGTGGTAACCACTTCCAAGAAAGAGAGTCCAAGTCGCTAACTGGACATGGTCAAACACGTGAAAGGCTCTAAGGTTTTTGTTCCACATATTTTAGACAATACAATATATATATACATATGACACCCTGGGTCTTTTGCAAAATTATCATGTCGGCAATAAATCGATTCAATGCCAAAAAACGTGGTGAAATATTGGCACATACAATTCTTGCATCCTCACGGTACCTGCATGCTTGACGCCGGTGAACAGCTCCCAGCGCGCTGAATCTTCGATGGCCGCAGGCACTGGCACGCTCACTGATGTGCTGATCAACTACCAAGCCAACGCAGCACGACGTCAGCTCCAACTCGTACCAAGTTCCAACCAACTCGGAACACTAGACTCAAAACGTAGTAACTTTGCTCACGTAAACTTGACGTGTTTTTAAATGCACGTTTCTTGTCGCCAATTTCTATTAAAAACGTGCCGCTACGAGAAGACGTCTGGCACAACACACGTCAATATTAACTGCCCATCGAGCTTATGCCAACACCCGTTGTTCCACAGTTGCGAAACCAACTAGCGGCCTGGCTGCCGTGCACAATGATCAGCTGTTTTTTCATCAGAACTCGGACAGACCCTTCCCCCCGCCACGCTACTTGGCCTAACACCAGACAGTGTGTGTGATACACCCACCACCTTGCAGCTAACATAAGAAATATCAAACTAAGATTATAAAACAATAAAACAACAAATGTACATGAAATACAATTCTTATAAATTTACAACATTAAATTACTGAATTCCAACCGGTTGAAATATTAATATTTATAAAATTATACTGTAAAGCTAAGTGTAAATACGTTTGTGTCCAAAGCGCCTTATTGACAATACAGGTATACCAGCTTCTGCATTTTAACACCAAAGTACACAATGCAACGTCCTCTATGCAACACTAACTTCCTGTATAATTGCAGTTCTGTACTGCTATCTTCCTTGTACAGATTATCAGATACTTCTCAAGTTGCCTACTACTCCTTTTATTGTATACAGTGCCTTACTTTCTCCCTCAGTAAGTTTTTCCTACACTCTTCAGCTTGTTTCACCCTCTTTTCTGATTCTTTAGCTATAATATCTTCCTCTGTCTAAGACCACCTTGATGAAGAAAAACATCTTTCACTTTCCGCATTCCTGTATGACAGAGCCAATACAGGTCTCTACAACTTTTGCCATTTCCTGACACTTTCTTCCTCTTGCAACATTAGTTTTCTTCAAAATTTCATTCCAGTAATTATTGATCCTTCCTTCAAGGGCTGGTTTTCCATTCATTCTTTTCCATTGATAGGTAGTTATCTAGAAACTAAAATTATACCTTGGCAGGTTAGTTTTTTTATCTCCAAGATTTCATCAAACCATAACATTTCATAGTCTTATAATTCAGCATATGCCCCATGCAACACAATGCTCTTTAACATTGTTCATAAACACCAATAAATCTTTTTCTGGAAGATATGAATTAATTAATTAATTCTGAACTTCCTATGAAACATCATCTTTAATGAGTAACATATTTTACAGATCAAATGACTCATTTACATCAAATGTAAAAGTCTAACCAGTTTTCCCAACTGTACAGAATATGATGTGAAGGTCCATCTCATTGGAATATTAGACGAAGCAGAAGAAATAGTGAAGTACAACTGTACTTTACTGACTAACAACGTAAGATGTTGACAATAATTTTATAGGAATTAAACTGTTAAACAGATTGGTTCTTTACTGAGAGAATGAATTTAAAAAGTTAACGATTCACTCCTTTACAATGTTTAAGCTGTCTCCAAGGAGCAGAACAAAATGAAAGCCACATAGAAGGAGAATGTGTGATGATTTCCTTTTCAGGTAACTTTTAATTATCTAGAGTATTCTCATATCCCTCTGTCCTGGATAGCCACCCATGAAAATAACGATAACCGCAAAAAACAAGTCAGGTGCATCTTCAACAAGACCTGCAAGCTTCAAGCAAGGTTCCCACTCTTCTTTAATAAAAAAATTTCAAGTTTATTTCAAACACTTTCAAGAAAATTTTTGTAAAACTTTCAAAAACTCAAAATTTGTACGCTCTAGTAAAAATTCTGACACAGCAAAGAAAATTCCTGAGCGACAAACTTTCGAAACTATGACAAGTAACCATTCATATGATCTTTCAAAGCGGCTTCTCCAATTCTACCTACATCAAAATGTTTACAAGTGGACACCTTGCTTTCTATTTATCATCAGGCACTTTTAGTAACCGTAATAAACAAATATTGTGCGAGAGCCACACATTACTAAATAAATAAATAAAACAAAAAATAAAAAAAACAATCCTCACAGCATCTTTACACATACTTGGGAACTCGGGGAAATTAAATTCAATACACATTCAACTCCACCATGACTGCAGCCCAAATAATTGGCCAGATGGGATCACCAGCAACGAAGTAGACTGGGCACGGCGCCACAATTATTGATAATAATTGTGCACTGTAAATACATGTATTATAACAGGCTCTAAAAAAATGGCACAAAAAAGCAATAATAACTACTTGTAAGTACCATAAATGTTCTTGTAATGGCCGCACACCACTATTATTTGACGTGAATAAATAGCATGTAAATAAACACTATAAAAATGAAGCACTTTCAAGCAGCTGACAAATTTTTCAAGAACTTTTAAGAGCCGTTGATTTCTTAAATATATTTCAAGGACTATGAAGGAGCATGGGAACCGTGCTCAAGGTACGCATAGTAAGCAATGTCAAGTGGGCTGGTGCCAGTATAAACTAATACATGGGACCGCAGATACTCGAGCCAAGGCATTAAAATGTTCATTATGATTTATGTTGCAATTTCAGAGTTGCTATCTACTTTCAAAGTGATGCTACACACTGTAATCACAAAATCAAATGAATCTTTGAAGATGTGATAACATAACGTGTACATAAATATCGATTTCCCCCACATAAAATTATGTTTACCGAACAACACCCATCTTCCCAGTAAATTAACTCAATGCACAAATTTGAAGCAAACTGTAACACCATGTCACTCGTTTACATTTTGCAAGCATGCTAGGCTACCCACGAGTTAACTTTGTCACTATAACAAAAGCTGTTTCCATCCCTACAGGAAATATTGTGTTTCGTAATGCATAATAACCATACATTTCTGTGTTGAGAAAATCTAATTGTTATTATTACATATTAAACGAGGTGAACAAGTGAAGATGAAGCAGCAACTGGAATGCTGCGAGGAAACTCGCCCGCCAACAGCAATGTCTGTCACGCTTCCCTCATACAAAAATCCAAGTAACCTGACTGGGAATCAAATTCAGTTGGCTTTGGTGACAGGCAAGTAGTCTAACCACTACACTACCACGGCCCCCATGGAGCAAGTAGAAAGATATTGTACATACCAGGTATTGAGAAGTGTTGTTTACATGTTGTGCCATGATATTTCCATTCTATTACGGTAAACTGATGCGAACATAATGTATGTCTTGAAACACAGTTTCCATCAGTTGCAAGGGCTTACTGTGTAAACAGCAGCACTGCTACAAATGTTGCATCACAAAATTTAAACATTTCAGAAGTATTATTTCAACCGCATCCACGCTATTTAACAACTCCAGAGTCTAAAAACACTCCTTGGACTTTGATCTCTTTTGATTCACTTTCTGATATTTTACACTAACGTGTTATGCATTCACTTGTAAACTGTGTCGCTTCTGCCACCACCTGCCATGTCAAACATCACTCTGAAATAGTGCAAGAATCGGGAAACTCTACCGTCTATTCTCAAGGCGTTTAGTGACAACACTTCATGTTATTCCTCAACTCTTGTGGAGTTAATAAACTTAAGAAGCATATACATATATATATATATATATATATATATATATGTGTGTGTGGGTTGTAAAGTACACATCTAAACAGTCATCGACGTCTGCTGTTTACGTTTTATCAGGAGGACGGTTACAGTTTTCGTTTAGAACTTTGGATTTTTGGGAAGCGTCAGCATTATTTAGCTTTTTCAGGCGACGTCAACAAATTTTATACGAGAAGTTTGTTTCTGTATGTTGAATGCGTCAGCAGGATTAGTTCCTGCAGCGTAGTTACGATAACGTTGTGGAGAGCGTGAGTGGCCAGGCCGTTATCTCAGGAGAGGGGGGTGATAGGCAGCACAAAAGACGCGTCTGTCTGGCGCCCTTCACTTCTTGAAGTCAGTCGTCGGAAGAAGGTACTGNGTCTGTCTGGCGCCCTTCACTTCTTGAAGTCAGTCGTCGGAAGAAGGTACTGCGGGTCAGTCGCCCGTGAGGGCAGGCGAGTGCAGTCAGAAGCATCATACAATGCTAGTCTAGGTCGCGTCGTGTGTGAGAATAACCCCCACATCGGCCACTAAACTTTATTATTTTATTTCTCTGCCGGTGTGGGAGGTAGCAGCATGATATTTATTTTGATGCAAGTCTTGAGACATTAATAATATGTAAACGACTGTGGCGCTGGTCTGTACTTTAATATTTGTCTGTGAGAGGTTCGTACTCTGCGTACTGAAACTTTGTCTGTGAACTGTGTCGCTAAAAGTTAAATAAACATATAGAACAAAATACTCTGGAACTTTATTTCTTAATTAATTGGCGTCAATTGTACTGAGTCTCGTGTTTCTACCTTGAGCTAGTTGTGGCAAAGTAATATTTGGCAGCGTAAGCCGACGACCGTTACAAAAATGGCACCTAACTGTGGGGTTACAATATTATAAATATGGCTTAATGAGACGCGGCCCGAACGTTACAAATATTATGATCCTTGAACTTTGATGACAATAACATATGTAAATCCACAACAAGAATTTAGAACTTACCAGATACTTTGTGAGTGCGGCAGTGTGTACGTAGAGGAGACAGGTTGCCTAATATGTGCACGTGTTGCAGAATATATAACAAGGAGAAACACAGAAAACACTTCTAGACATCTAGCAGAACCTGCTTGAACAACTAATCATAAGATTCTGTGAGTAAACATACGCCAACAGCCAAACAGCATGATGTAAAAAAAAATTAGACTCGTCAGCAGATTGTATAATTAATAACAATCTGGTTACCAAGTATTACAAATGAAGCAGTTTGTCCAAAACGTTTTTTTACACTTCAAATTAGAACTTGGAACAATCACCTTCACACAGTCTCTGAACAGCAAAGACTGCCTCTGTCCAATCAGCAGGCTCTCTTTTAACTACCTCCAATAAGAAACCTCCCCTTCCTATCGGTGTGTTTGGTAGGGCATCTCAATTGTATATACACACTCATATCTCTGCCTAATCTTTGTTGTACTGCGATTGTGTTTGTATCCAGTGTTCCACCTGAAGAATGGACCAACTCCATGCCCCAGAACAATGTCACGTCTTGTGCTGTATTTGTTGTTTTGTGTCTTCTAAGTATGGGTCTTTCATATTTGTCTGAACTGTTTGTGAAGTATTGTGTTGTCATTGCTGTGTATTTGTCCTTCTGGCTTGGGTTCTTTCGCACCTGTATTAACAGCTTTTTTTTTTTTTTTTTTTATGATTTTAATATTTGTATTAACCTTTCCTATCTATTATTGCAGTAATTTTAGGTCCAATTTTTTTTTACTATAATTACCTACCTTTTTTTTTTGTTATTTTTTATTTGTTTTAACACGTTTTGTTTATTAACAAGGAAATTACACATTCCTGAATGGTTTTCCTTGTGTTTGTTCTTTGTCGTTTTTGTTTACCATTACAAACACAGCACCTGCGACTCAAATCTAAGTACACAAAATAAATGGTTGCAACTTATAGTAAGCTCTTCAACTTGACTTTTATGAAACAATTGCAATATATATGAGTTTGATTTTGGTAGAGTAGTGAAAATCACATTTGTTCACGGTATTAAGGTAGTAACAATATGTACAGACGTATCAATATGTCCACTGCAGTGGTGTATGCATCTGTGTACGTACAAATCATTGATAATGAACATTCAAACAATCAGTGGGTGTAGTTGTGGATGGCTGGAGAGCAGTATTGGTCGAGTGCATAGTCAACTGTGGAAGAGAAGACCTGAGAAAGATGCGCCACACCTCTCGCAAGAGACCTTGGTGCACAAATTCCGAACACCAGTCCAGGATAAATGTATGGGGTTCCACCAACCTGAAGGGCACTTGCGAGAAGCAATAAAAGGAAGCGCAGATGGATCTTTAGTTGTGTAGAACGTGATCCCAACAGATACGGTAAAACAAATTAGGCCGAGCCATAATCCTATAGTCAGAATCGTCACAAAAAAAAAAAACCATACACACACCAAATGTTACTCGTCCAAGATCATACACGTTTCATTCAGAAAGTTTGAAATGCAAAGATATTAAATTAAATAATGAAAACTTATTTAAAAAAAGAAAAACCTAATTTATTTGGGTAACTATTTTTATAAATGGAATCAAAAAATAACAAAAGGTAAAATGTGAACACACATTTTTCAACTCGGTAACTACTAAACTTGCAGTGAGTTGCAGACACTAAGTGCTTGTGCATTATTTGATAACGCAGAGGTTTCACATATGCCCTTCCAGGATACTAATTTATTCAGAACACGTGTGTCTATTGTAATAAGTCAATATTTCAGTAACAAAACCTCAGATTTTCCTGCAAGAATTGACATTACTGTTGGTTGCCGCGCGATACTTAGCATTTATGACGACCAGGAGAAGAAAAGTACACTTGTAGGGTAGCATTTTGTTCGGAAGACATTTAACTATTGAATTAAATTAACATTTCATACAAAAATCATATTCATTTTACACCAGAGACTATTGAACAAGGAATTACAATGCTTGGCAAAACCTTGCACAGCTCAATGTATTTAACATTTTGAGAAACAAAGGGGTCTACGTATATGCCTCTCGGATATTATTTAAAAAAAAAAAATTCTACCTGTTAAAAAAAATTTATATTTAATTAAAAATATGTGTCATTTTCATGCAAGAGATGATTGAACATGGACTTACAATGCTTGGTATAACCTCGTGCCGCTCATCGGTTTTTAACATTTTGGGAGACAAGGGTAGACTAAGTATACTCGAAGATATCTGAGTAGGCCTAATTGTTTTAGTGAGGTTCTACTGTACAAAAGTTACTTGTAACTGACAGTAAGAAAAATTTTAAACATTTTTTAATACAAACATAACTAGCAGATAAAAAAAGCTTAATGCACTCATGTGTGAAAGATGCAACACTAAGAAGAAACCATCAGAAAGGAAAGAAACTTATTACACATATTACAAATAGCATTGCAATAAAGAACAGTTACAGTTTCAGAATACTGCAACAACATTACTTGCAAAAACCAGTATGTTGTAAAACCTTGACGAACTGCAATAAGAGCGGCTACATGCCGTGGAACTGAATCAAACCAGCCTTGGATCGTGTTCCTGGGAATCATCTGCCACGCTGCTTCTACCCAAGTCCATAGTTCATCTGTATTGGCTGCTGGATGAGAATGACAGACTAGTTGCCGAGTGACCATATCCCAAACATGTTCAACACGTTACGTATCAGGCTAACATACAAGCCAGGGAAGAGGCAGTATCTGTCTTGCGTTGAAGACGGCCTGGACATTTCTGGCAACTGAGGTCGGGCATTGTGTGGTTGGAATATGGCTCCAGGAGTGCACTGAAGGAAGACACTAGTTCACCTTCTACAACTTACCTGATGTAGCAGTTGCTATTGAGTGCCACCATTTGTAGCAGCTGAGATCACTTCTGATATCCAATTTATCCCAAAACCATCATGCCCATCATTTGTGCACCATGACGCTGGAAAATGGTGTACGCCTTTATATCGTCGAATGCGTTTGCAGCCATGTAAACCAAGTGAAGCGAGCCTCCTCAGGTACCACAATATATTCCCACTTTACAAGCTAGTGGATGTGTTCATAAGTCCACTGTGGCCTGAGGCATCAATGAATCAGTCTCAAGGGAAGCTTCCACAAAGGAATGCACGCACACAACGTCTACAAAGGAGATGCCTTTGAAACATGGAAGCAGACAATCTGTTGCAGTGTTCCCACGTTCTGTTAACATTGAGATGAAGCTGAATGGTACATCACTGCCATCGTAAGAGGTGTATCATACCAAGGTGTCACCATATTTCGTGGACTAGTCCAGGTATACGACTGGTCCTGATCTCTTCCCTCTACAGCTTCCATACTCGCATCATTGTCGAGGCATTATGCCCTGTATGAACAGCAACTTTGCAATATGAAAATCCTCCTTTATGTAAGCCTACCATTCATGGCTGTTCCAACTCTTACATACTTACAAGGTGCCCTTCGACATCGTCGAGGCATACTTACTCCTGTATGAATGTTTATAGATCGCTGATGAACAACTATACTAGCATGGATCCTCAACAACCTTCTACTTACTAACATTTACACGAGTTCAAAGGGCCATTCCGCATCTATACATGCATAATCATTCTCTAATTCTTATCATTTACATCAGGCCTTGCTTTTCATTTCTTATGAGATTGTTTGATTTGCATGTTTCTTTGTATGCATTTCATTTTTCACACACATGAGTGTATTCAAATTTACAACATGTGTGGTTCCAAACATTATTAACTATAAAATTAATTTTTACTTTAAAAAAATGCAACTACACAAGTACTTCCAAGAATAGGTTCTGCTGTATTTAATGAATTTTATTACTAAACAGTTCAGTACACAGTTCAAAATAAGATTTCCTACGTCTAATAACATTTTCTCTCAATCCAAATGATTTATTACAAAGGTAAATGGACGCTTCCTAAAGTGAGTTCTGATGTGCACAATAGGATGACCATTAATTAATGTTTTACTACACAGCTGACACCTAAAGTCTCAGTCCCCAGAGTGCGTTCTGATGTGTCTTATGAGATTACACTTCATAGTAAATGATTTACCACAAACTTCACAGCTAAATGGACGCTCCCCAGAGTGAGTTCTGCTGTGCCTTTTAAGATCATCTTTCTTCATAAATGATTTACTACACACTTCACAGTTAAACAGACGTTTCCCTGTGTGAGTTCTGATGTGCATAATAAAATAATTTTTATCACTAAATGTGTTATTACACACTCCACAGTTAAATAGATGCTCCCCAGAGTGAGTTCTGCTGTGCTTAACAAGATCACTTATTTGAGTAAATGATTTGCAACACACTTCACAGCTAAATGGACGCTCCACTGTGTGAGCTGTGACATGCCTAGCCAAAAGACTTTTTAAATTAAATGTTTTACGACACACTTCACAGCTATATGGATGCTCGCCAGTGTGAGTTTTGATGTGCCTAACAAGATTACTTCTGTCGAGAAAGGTTTTACTACACACTTTACAGCTAAATGGACGCTCCCCAGAGTGAGTTCTGAAGTGCCTAACAAGATTACTTTTGTCGAGAAATGTTTTACTACACACTTCACATCTAAACGGATGTTCCCCAGTGTGAGTACTGATGTGCCTAAGGAGATTAAATCTGTCAATAAATGTTTTACTACACACTTCACAGCTAAATGGGTGCTCGCCAGTGTGAGTTCTGATGTGCCTAACAAGATGACTTCTGTAAATAAATGATTTGCTACACACTTCACATCTAAATGGACGCTCCTTGGAGTAAGTTCTAATGTGTCTAACAAGATCACTTCTCTGAATAAAGGATTTGCCACACACTTCACAGTTAAAGGGACGCTCATTAAAATAACCGCTGTTCATAATAAGATGACTATTACAAGGTAAGTTTTTTGAACAAGTTTTTTCACTAAGAGTTTTTCTGTGTTCACTCTCCACCGCATCAGATTTTCCACAGTAATAAAGAGAATACGTGTTACTGCACTGGTGACTTGATACGGAAACATCTTGTAGACTTTGTGCTACAGTAACTGATGAATTAACTTCACATTTTCCAGACAAGCTAATGTCTTCACAATGTTGCCAGCACTTGCAATCCACTGAAGCCATATTACACAGCTCGCACAACCAGAAACTTGCAGATGAAGTATTTTCTGCAGTGTTGCCATCCTCAGGTACACTCTCGCCCTTCACTCTGTCGCAGTGCCCTCCTGTGGTTCCTCGAGGTTCTGCTGCGCTCGTCTCCAAAGTAGAACTACTGCATTCCTGCAATCGAGAATACACTGCTGAGCAAACCACACGAGACACTAATTGTTTTGGGTTTTGGAATTAATACAGTTTTATCTTACAAAGTGCACGTCATGTATGACAGAAAGACACGCAATAAATAATTGAAAGGATTTTTGCAAAAACCACCATAGTCCAAAAAGGAAAGTTTTTGGGAGAGACAAACAATGTCCCCTTGTCTCATGGATATGAAGTACAAATATTACATAATGCTCATCATTAGTAACATCGTAATAGTCATATTCCCACAGTACTTAGCCACATTACAACCTCACAGAACAGAGTGGTAAGGCATGTGCGTTGTGGACAGTGGTTGTTTTTGTACTAAATAAACATTCTAATTGAACAGCATCATCCGAGTACAATCACAGCATCTCTACTATTAAACTATCTAATTTAGTTTATACTTTAGATTTTTTCTGAAAAATTTTAACAGTCTATTTTAAATGTAATAATCAAGTCCTAATTATTATAAAAGGAACCAGGTAAACAAAATAATCAGTCCATTAATAGTCAATTTTCTATTGTTGAAGAGTATTATACTTATAATAGGTCTATTATAACTACAGTAAAAAATGAATTACTACATTTCCACTAATGTATTAAACACATTGAACACTACAAAAAAACCGCTGAATGATAAAGGAACAGTGACACAGACATTTCAGGCAATGTTGTCTTCCTCATCACCGCTGTCGTCATTATCTATTTCTGGGAGACAAGCTTCATTGACATCATCGTCCTGGATAGACTCTTGTAATAGTCTCGGTCGACAGCACTAGAAAGGCACACTTAAAGTCTCTGAATGTCTTTTAGCTTTCCTGGTAGTTGTGTGTTATTTCGAACACAAATACGTACCCATGGGCCGGAATAACTTTCTCATATTTGCACATTTCTGGTACCCTGCTGTGTTATCATAAGCATCTTATTCCCTTCATCCTCATTATCCACTAATGAGGATTGGTGGTTTAGATTGCTTGAGAAAACATGGAGCTAATAGCTGGGACATATCATAGAAGTCACTTTGTTCAATATTTTTCCGGGCTTTCTTAATAAGTGTATCCCACTCACCCTGCACTTCAACTTTGTTTCACTTCTTCTGAGACTCGGTGAGACTGGAGTTCTGATCACTGAGCAAGTATGAATGACCTCGCACTGCAAACACACACACTATTTTCTTAAATAACTTAATGCAGTGGACAACAAAAAAATATATATATAACCATCACATAGTTCTTATTTTGTCCACTGAACAGGACACAGTTTCAGCACAGCAACTATTACAATACTTTAACATAGTGTCTATCTAAGTTGGCTCACAGAATTCCTGTACAGTAATGAAAAAATCCCGTACATCTGCAGCTTCCAAGTTCCCTTAATGAGGCTCACAGAAAAGTGAAACTAAAATTTATACAAAAAAAACATTATTGAAAATAACACGCATTTCAACAGAATTATAATCCAACACACAGAAAAATCTTACATTTTTGTGTCGCTAAAACTAAACTCACTCTAGGTTCACTAACTGCAGTCTTGAATTTCACCTGCCACATGAAAATAAAGTCCAACAGTACCACACAGAACCTGCCACCTACATAATCTTATTAAATAATTGCTCGACTATAAACCACAAAAAGTCTTACTACCTCCAAAATTACTGTTCGCTGCTACAATTTCAAAAGTTACTCAAATTTCACCAAACTCAATGAAAACAGACGTTGCTACAAAGTGTTACAGCATAAATAAAACTATTTCCGCAGCTCATTCACCCTTCCGTCGATGATGGACACAGCCCACTCCGCATCCTCCAGTAACTTGCGCTTCTTTGCCTCTACATCTCGGAGCTCAGCAACAGCACGCCTCCTTGCCTCAGTCACTTTCAAAACTTCTGCTTTAGCTTGATGTTGCTCTGTAAGTGCTTCACTATACCTTGAATGGGCGTTCCTCACTGAATGAAGTAACTGTATTGGTATTTAAATCTTCATCAGTCCACCCTCGCTGGTGACAGAGTCAAAAACACGACGCTGGGCAATAAGGGACTGTTCCTTCACATTTTCCACCAAAATTTCTTTATTTACAGAAAATCTTATTTCTACATTTGCTACCATGAGATACAATCAGAAGACATTTCACTACTTTGACAAAGTTCTCGTATTCTTTTTCCCCATTTATAAGCTCCATCCAGAAAGTGTCTAGCAGAGTATCTGATCTTGAATACGACTTCATCAGTTCAGCAACATGTGGATGTGAGCAGATAGCCTTATACTCTCTGTCAGCCCTTTCTACAGTGCTAGCAGAGAGCAGATTGGGTTTGAGGAGAATGTCTAGAGTAGATGTGACTTGTTTCTCGGTGCCATCCTTGGAAGATATATAATGTGGGTTCCAACAGGTAAGTGCTTTGGTCGGTGGATATTTCCGAGGAGATCTCTGCAGGAGTTTAGCTACAAAATATTGCAAGGCAGTTCGACAATCTTTGCGAAAGCATAGGATGTCCTCCTCAGAGACTTCACATTTTCCAAGAGCTCCTCGAGTACCATATCCAAGGTCTACATGCTTAAAATACTTGAGGGCTATAAAAGATTTGCTACCATTCTCCTTAAGAACATCTATTTTATGAAGTGCAGTGCTCTCAATAATTTCTTCCTTCACAATTTTAGACATTGCAGTCTTTACTATAACAGTTAAATTGTCGTAAAGGAATGGTGCCATTTAAACATCCGTCCGAAATTCCATTAAAAATGGCTCTACGCCATCAGTCATTACAAAAAAAAAAGAGAGAGAGAGAAATTTTAGCTCGACCCGAACGTGGGAGTTACCTCCTCTCCGACTCCAATGCCGGCGGCAACGTGCTCAAGGGTTCACCCAGCCTCCGTTACTCTCCAGCTACAGTCTCACTTTCATGCCCTCAAGAGACATCTGTTGAGGGCGTGATAATTCAGGTCGACCTATACTGCCAAGAGACGTCCTCAGTAAAAATACACCTTGTGAGCCCCCTTTGTTTCATGTTTACGCCCCCATGCGTGTGTGTGTGCTAACAACCCATAAAAATATGGGAATTGTGAAATTATTGTGGGGCCATGTTTATTTGCAATTCCCAATAATCTCGTCTTGTTTATAGCCCAATCGAGCATGGCAACCCACACCCCTTCCAGGGTGAGAATGGACGCACCCACCACAAGCCATCAACCTGTCCTATAATCTACAAAAATTAAGGTGCAAGTAATTTTTCAATGACTGTATTTAAATGTTCAAAATGTAAACAACCCATCCAAATATGCAACGGACTGGGAAAGACATCTCCGATGCTACTTTAAATTACGTTGCGCAAGTGTTTCTGTGCCAATCCATTTTCTTTCTATGTGTAATTTGCTTATGCAAATTAATTATTAAGTGTTATTGTGTATTTTAGTGCGATGTAAATGTTTTTGTATATTTGTGTTTCCTTCGCAAAAGCACCATTGTATTTTTAAGTGCAACTGGCGCGGTTTTGAGTTGGGGTCCCAGCGAACTCCACCATGATTCTTCAGTTTGGTCTGAGTGCTTACAGAAAGTGGATGTGCGTAGCGCGCCTTCAGGCACTTCAACTTCTTTGTAATTATCATTTATTGTATCAATAGTGTTAGTGTTGTCTGGAACTTAATTCTTTCTATTTGTCAGTCCAGTCTCAACCCTGCCAGCTGTAATTGCGCCGGGGATGTAACGCCTTTAATTCCTTTCACCAGCCGTGTGCCTTTCTGTCCCGTGTAGGCTGCTAGTGTGCCATGGCTGTTACACCAACGTGCATGCCTCTTCGGAGGAAACTGGTGAGTAAATATCAATTCAGTGAAAAATGGTGGTTTTTATTTCACTACTGACCGCTTCACGGCAGTATAACTTTTTTGGGCCTTCTACTCACTGCTTAACCGCACCCATGAACGTCTAATCTTTTGTGTTTTGGCGTGTGAGATGGGCATTTAACAATCTCACGTAATTCTTAGAGGCATATAAAAGGGCCAACACACTCGTTAGGTAGGCATGACAGGATTTTGCATCTTTACGACATCACCTCGTCATGGGGTGATCTCAGGAGAACCCCACGGGCAAACAGCCCACATCCTAGATAAGTCTCTCATGCCCTGGAGTCCTTCAAAACTATACAAACACTCCTGAAAACCTGTCACCGTAAGTTGGCCTTCCTTCTCCCTGCTCCTGAGGCCACGACAGCCCATCAACCTGCATCCATAATAGTTAGGATGCCATTGCATTAGCGATACGTCATTTCCTTGCTGCATTTGAAAACCAGGTGCAATAATACCTGCAAGAAATAAAGTTTTCAGGCTTCAAAGTGGGAACTACTCTCCTAAAGTAGCGATGAAAGTAACTTCTCTGTTTGTAAAAGTGAATAGAGAGATATTTACGTAACTAAAAAGTAACATTTAGGTAACAAAAAAGACTAAATACAACTAAGCCAAATAAAATGCATTATTACTGCAAAATGTATCACACCGAAGACAACAGAAACAATACAATATGAAAAATATTACTACGGAAAATTGTAGCAGATCACACATTAAAAAAGATCCTGGTTGAAAAGCTATTGGCTGAGGTTAAAAACTGATAGTCTTAGTTAGAAAGCTGAGGTCAATGTTAGAAAGCTGATTATCACAGTTGAAAAGCTATTTGTTCATATTAACAAGTACATCTGCAATATTAAAATTAAAACCTCTTATCTCATTCAAGGTTTTAAAAAAGTTTTACCCAAAGTTTATAATTATTATTTCTTAAATTTATATTATGTTATAAAAACAACCCTAAACACAAACTTGGCCACAAACATCACTTTGTTAATGGCGCAGTTAACAGTAATTTAATACGAAACATTTAATTGTATTTTTTTGCAAGGGAATGTATTTGTTTTTCATTATTTCAGACGTAGTCGAAGTTGCATTGAGGATCAGTGATAAGGTCCATTAAAATGTTCGCTAGTGTTATTTTTACCTTGGTGAGTCAGTGTTTTTTCAAAGCAACCTCACTTGGTACTAGTATGATACACTTGGTGTGTAGAGTACCAAAAAATACATTTATGAAGAACTCCATATTTATTTTTTAAAATAACATTAATCATAAAACCTAATTTGTTGGAAGTTCTCATAATATCTGGAAAATAAATCTTTGCAACAGTGATGCAGAAAATGCCCCAAACTGTATTTACCTTCATTCACAATTTTATGGATCATTCTCTGGCAATGAATCATTATTGCAGAAATGTACACTCAAGCATATGCCTACATACATGCAAATCCTTATTTACCTATACGGCTGTTGGTCCATTCATACAGATTTTCATGTTTCCTCCAGTGTATTGGTATTAGCAAAGCTGAGTCCATCACACTTGAATTATTGTGCAATGCAATTATTGGACAAAGAACCTCCGCAGCTCGAGTGGTGTTCAGACTTATCATATCGTTATTATAACGGCAGGATTTATGATGTCAGAACTGCTATGCTGCAATCCTCAGTCAATGTAAATCTTTCAAAACTGTCAAATCATAACATCCTAAAGCTATACAAATTAATACTTCACACAGTAATGAAAACTATGCATTCAAGATTCCATTTAATAAATTTTATAACTTTCCGAATGGTGCTATCCCTTAGACATAGATATTTTTCCAGATTTAAAAGTACTTTAGGGAAAGGGTAATTTTAGTACGTATGCTATTCCTGATGAAAGAATACGCGTTAACACACAGCAGTTAAATGTAAATTATACTTAGATCCTCGTAAACTCGGGTTGAAAATCATACAAAGGCGGCATTATTTGCGAGAAAGAATACATGTTATATTCACATAAAGATGTTTTGTTTATAGCATTTCGCTTGATGTATGGTACATAAGAGTGAGAGAAATTATTACAATATTTGAGTGCATTCCCACAAACCCTGTAATATTAAAAAATTATTAACACTTTTAATACAAAATAATTTAGCAGAAAATAAAGTGCTTAGTATTAAGCTGATACTAATTACCATATAAATTACATACTTGGAAAGCAGGCAGTCTTAGTTTCATTAACAGCAATTTATTAGGATACAAATACAAAGTCAGGAGAGAAATCTTAAAATTTAAAAATTAAAATATGTTTAAAAAATTGTATTGACAATTTCCCTGAGTTTTGCTTGTCATATAATTTTTTTCCCCTACGCTGAAATTTAAAACAAGACACATGCTACGTATTTTGCTGTACACAATTGACACTGGAAAATTTTTTTTTGTACATTATACAAATTAAGTTGAAGGTTTTTATAAGCTAGATAATTTAAATTATGCTTAATTACCTGTTTTNTTTTTGTACATTATACAAATTAAGTTGAAGGTTTTTATAAGCTAGATAATTTAAATTATGCTTAATTACCTGTTTTAATGTGGGCATTTGTCAACACTTCAATGATGTCTTGAACAACTTCCACACAATGAGAAAAAAGGTGCCGATTCCCTGCTGATTAATGAAACTATCTTCCCTTTTCACATCACTGTCTCCCAGGTATAATATTATATTAACTGTACCTGAAGATACGTCTTCGACTACTGTACTGCATAATGCTGTTACTTACAACGGCCAATGAATCTCATGATATATGGTGCACGCTGCCCCATTACTTGTTGCTGTAGCGATACTTAGATTATTTACGCACTTTGGTTCTTGGCCATGTGAAGTCGAGTCAGAAATGAAGACACAGATGGAGAACTACTTCTCGCCACAACTACACTTTAGAGCAACTTTCCTTCTTGATGACTCTTTATTGAGTGGCTACCCATACTACTCAACTAAATACCTTTCCACATTAAATACATTTTCCACTGTCACCATCTTCATCAATAGAACGAAACCAAATTTCCCAGTCAGGAAAAAGTGATCTATCTAGCCATATGGGATTACATTTAGACATACTGGATATTACACAATTATCCACTTAAATTGACGTGGAAAAAATATACTGGCACAATACGTCAAATAATGAGGTGCTTCATTTCACAAGTTTCACCTTTCTTACTTAATCCAAAAACAAATGCTAAATTCAGACAAGAAAAATTTCCTGTACACAATCTTTTGCATTACCTACATCCTTTAAACCAAAAGAAAAATTGATAAAACAACAGAAGTTTGTTGATGTGTAGAGAACATATTCAGTTTGGAAAAAGATTTTTTGCTAATGCAATTATTGATCAAAGTGTTCCAAAATATATTTTACTGCTCCTGTAGAAATAAAACCAAAACTGCATTTTAAAAAATGTTACCATTTCTAGCGCTCTTCAGTCTTCTCGCCTNTGCTCCTGTAGAAATAAAACCAAAACTGCATTTTAAAAAATGTTACCATTTCTAGCGCTCTTCAGTCTTCTCGCCTTTTGGTTATTTTGTTATGTGAACATGGTTATCATTAGGGATGGGGAACATTTCTTGTCACAGTTACCAGGATGCCATGGTGACAAGCAGTGACAGATGTTCTGAAGTCACTGCTTCCGCCCGTTGCTGCTCTCGTAATGCCAGTGCAACATACTACAGAATGTTCCATGCCATCTAGGTTACAAATCTCGCTGCTAGAAGGTGTGGCACGTCCGGCCATGCCAAACTCAGCAGCACCAAATTCGGAGCTATATTAATGTAATAAAGTGCACTTTATTGAACTTAGTTTGATAATTTGTTCTGTAATTGTACATTCCTTTGTGTGATATAAGATTGCTAGTACTGAACTCAACTGTGAAACAGTTTTAATTCTGAAACTGCAGTGTGAACGAATCATTTCATCTTTGGTTGTCATTACTTTTACAAGTTTTAAATTAATTTCCTATTTAACTCGCTATTATGTGGATTGTATTGCCAAATGTTACACTTACACATATGTAGCTATTAGTTTCATTAATATAACTACTATAAATAAGTTGTCCACAAATGATATATTCCTTCCCTCTTCGCTACTCAACATGACTAGAAGCAAGTACATTGCCGCCAGCGCAGTTCACTCCTTGCAGTGATAAGGAGCGACTTAGCTACACCCGTGCCAGTCATTCGTCGCAGTGACAAGGAACGACTGCCTCGCACCTACACCAATTGTTTCTTTGTCTTAGCAAAAAAAGCTTTGCATCGTGCCTGCACTGTTTCTTGTGACAAGGATAGACTTCTTGCATTGCATATACTTTTAATATATTGTTGCATACCTACACACCACAAATCAAATCATACAAACGACTGCCATATATTTTTTTAACGAAAGTGGTTTAAAGTTGCACAATGGTATATAATACCATAGCCATATTATATATATATATATATATATATATATGTATATAATGGATTTTTGCTATAATATTTACTAAATTTTGGCAAAGTGTAATTTTATTATTTGAGACAAGAAGTAACTACTATTTAAACACAGGTTAAGACGCATATACTATAGAATACAAATTATTTATTCTCTGGTTGTTTCAGTTATGTATATGATGATGTATCATGAATTTACAAATGAAAGTGACAGTCACTGCTAAATATCACAGTGACTGCTATGTCATTGTCAAAGCTTGTAATAGTTCCTAACATTGTCCTGTGTCCCATCCCTAGTTGTCATGGAACCTTGCTACGTACCAACAACGGCAACATTAATTACAGTGATACTAGAATAAAAAATATTGAGCCAGTGTCACCATGATCGTTAGGTTGACACAATCCACAGGTGGGAAAGATGTTGCCTTGCAACCAAACTTTGAGCATCACACCTTTTTTTTCTGCTCGGAGAGATAAGGTCGGCTATCTCCTAGACACAACTGCTACACACACACCTCTTCCTTCCATAACACACTTGATTTATGCAATGCGACAACCTGCATGTGGCGTCCGTGTGCCAAATTTCTATTGGAACTCTCACTAAAGAATTTCCCTGTTTTACGTGCACTTAAATTTCCCTGAATTTTCCCAGTTTTCCGCTCATTGAGAAGCCAGTATATTTCAAACAAATAATAAAAATACTTAACTCTTTCTAATGAAATGTGGTATATAAATCAAATCTTTACCTCTATTCAAGATTCACATGACACTTTGCAGCTAATTTTCCTGATATCTGTACATTGGCCTTAAAGCAGAGGAGCAAATTTTAATTATTTAACAACAGAAATATTGTACTTACAACGATGGAACTTCAGTAAATCAAAGAAGAAGGTTATATGATTACACGGTTAAAACCTTCAACAGGTTCTACATTAAGAGGCAACAGATTAGCAAAATAATTTTACGTAACTCAATTAAAATGGAAGGAAAAGTACAAAATCAGGTATAGACAACTTAAAAAGCTTAACAAAACAGTGTACAAAATCTCAACGAGATTGACAAAAAAAATTTTAATTAGTACTCACCCTTAAGGTCTATCTTTTTTTTTGCTAGTAATTCTTATCAGGAATGGTTTGAATGATTAACTGATTAACTTNTTATCAGGAATGGTTTGAATGATTAACTGATTAACTTCTTCTAAATGCAAGAAGTAAGAAATCTTTAAGTCCTAACTCATATGTACAACAGATGGCACTAATTTGAGACACAATTTAAATACATAGTTTCCCTTCAAACAGATTTTTTTATCATTCATAAAAAAAACAAGTGTGTTTCTAAATATGAACTCTAATATCTTAATAAATCATATTAAATTAACCTAGATTGGATATTATGATTCAGACACTTTTGAATTTGAATGGGTATAGGCTATTCACTTTAAATGTGAATTTTTTAAGGCCCTGCCAAATTTTCCCTTTCAGCCAATCTTTAATATAAACGTTATCATGTGACTAAACACATTGCATACATTTCACCTTTCTCAAAAGTACGCTCGAGGCTGTAAAAAAATATATTTATTAGTGTTTAATGATTCTTGGGAGGGCCTTAAAAAGTGCTCACTTTACCGTGAATAGCCTTTACAGTAAAACCTCGTTAATCCGGCCCTCGTTGATCCGGAGGTTTTTAATTTAACGTTCACATAAATAATATGTAATATGAAGTGGATTGACTCACCAGCTATAAATAGCTTTGATGACCTTGAATCCCTACCCACCACTTCCCTCCCTCA
The DNA here is from genome assembly GCA_002778355.1 of Clitarchus hookeri. Classification (NCBI taxonomy): domain Eukaryota; kingdom Metazoa; phylum Arthropoda; class Insecta; order Phasmatodea; family Phasmatidae; genus Clitarchus; species Clitarchus hookeri. The sequence continues at coordinate 259,976 of NQII01002256.1, read as the reverse complement.
ATCTCCTCAGTATTCCTACTGTTTTCAAACGGCACTTGTCATTTTGTATATTGTGTGTGGTTCAACCGGATGTAGTTTTTGTTTTTTATCAAAGTGTTTGGGAGTGTATTGTAGTGTACGTACAAGTTTAAAATGGCATCAAAGCGAAAGAAGGTCGTGGTTTCAATGGATAAAAAGTTAGACGCTATTAATCAAATTGATAAAGGAGAAGCATTGAAAAAAAAATAGCTGCTAAATTGAGAGTTGGAACTTCAACAGAGTCCGACTGGAAGAAGCAAAGAAAAGAAATTGAAGATTTTCGTTGTAAAACGATATGTAAAAACAGTTTGGAAGGCAGAGGAACGGCAAAAATGAAGCATTAGACGACGGACTGTTCATGTGGTACAGTGCTCAGCGAGAACGTGGTTTGCCTATATCTGGACCGATCTTGGCCAAAAAAACTTTGAGCTTAAACAAAAAGTTACCGAATCCTGACCTAGAATTCACTGCTGGCCAGGGGTGGCTAGAGCGTTTTACAAACCGAAGTCGGTATTCGCCAACTTACTCTGACTGGAGAGAGCTTGTCTAGTGATGTTGCTGCTGCTGAAAAATTTAAAAAGGACTTCGAACAATTTGTTTTATCTGAAGAATTGACACCTGATCAAGTTTATAATGCTGACGAAACTGGGCTTTTTTATCGGATGCTTCCGAGCAAAACGTTAGCATCAAAGCTTGAAGATTCGGCTAAGGGCTACAAGAAAAGCAAAGATAGGCTAACTGCTATGGCTTGTAGCAATGCATCAGGGAAACATAAGTTTCCTCTTGTGGTAGGGAAATCCAAGAATCCCCAAGCGCTAAAAAATGTGAACCACAATACGTTGCCAGTGGTTTACCGACCACAAAAAAGTGCGTGGATGGACAATTTTTTGTTTAAGAATTGGTTTTTTGATAACTTTGTTCCTGAAGTTCAAAAAATCCTGAAAGAAAATAGTTTACAAGAAAAAGCTATTTTGCTGATCGACAATGCTCCGTCTCATCCGGGAGAACAAGAACTCGTGAGTGGAGGAATTAAAGTGAAATTTCTTCCGCCAAACGTAACCCCACTGCTGCAGCCTATGGACCAGGGAGTCCTTGAAAACTTCAAAAGAGTTTACCGAAAAGAACTGCTTAGTAAATTAATTGAAAAGGAAGGGGAAAAAAGTATGATTGCTTTGTTGGCATCAATCAATATCAAAGATGTTATTTACATGGTTGCTGACGCTTGGGATTGCATCACAAAAAGCTCTCTAAAAAATGTAATGTAAAAAACTGTGGCCAGCTATTTGTGCTACAAACGAAATGGCAAGCAATGATTTGGTGCAAGTGGCTGCAGACGACCTTCTGCAAATGTTAGGAACAATAAGTGGGTGCTCAGATGTTGGTATGGAAGACGTCAGCGAGTGGCTGAAAGACAACAATGACGGTGGCCACGGCACTATGACGGAAGAAGAAATTGTAGTGGCATGCACAGCAGACAGTGAGGAAGAAGATGACGTGGACGAGGAGGGAGCGATCACACCGCAACAGTGGAAGACACATGCAGATGCTGCGGACTAGCTGACAAACATCATGGCGTACTTGGAGCGTCAGCCCGACACCACTCCAGCTGAACTATTAATGATAGAGCGTTTGCGTGACCGTGCTTCATTCAAACGCCACACGTGTTTGAAACAGAAGACAGTCGACCAATTCTTTGTTAAGAAATTATGTGAAAAGTTATTTTTATATTTTCTTAATGTCTTTTAAACAATTCTATGTAATTTTGTTACAAAACATAGTTTTTTTTATCATAATAAACAGTAAGTCTGCTTATAAGGATTTGTTTTGCTTATTACCCGGATTATCCGGATTTTTGATCTTCCGGATTGCCTTTGGTCCCAGTTAGTCCGGATAAACGAGGCTTTACTGTACCTACGTGCATTAATTACTAACTGATAGAATTCTTGTGTTACTGCAGGTTTTGTTGCCAGACATCTAGAGAGAACTACTTCAATGGTGAGAATTGGTTTGTGCAAGTGTATTTGTTATGTAGGAATATTGCAAGCATTTTATGTCACGGTTGTCTTGGCTTCCAGGCGAGAGCCGATGCATCTTGTTGATTTCTATAACTAAGGCTTCACCATACCTTGTTTTTTCTGGCTCCCAGTCTAGTTTGAAGGACCTTGGAGACAAGATGTGGCCCCAGCCCGCAAGACAAGACAACCATCTTGACAATGGCCACAACAGCCTGCAGTCTTCTACTTTATATTACCACTACTCCTGAAGTAATGTGAACATTATCATTACGATGGTCCTCATATTAACTATTTTACACTTAACCTCTATTTTCTATTCTCCGTTTTAACACACATCATAATTTTCAAAACTAATAAAATCTTTAAACCAACACATAATTAATTTGANCACACATCATAATTTTCAAAACTAATAAAATCTTTAAACCAACACATAATTAATTTGAGCAAATTTGTGCACTCTAATACATACAATAGCCCTTTGCCGGGAGACACCACAACAACGTAGAAACAGGCAAATGGAAAACAAAGATAGCGAATTCACTACCAGACTGCAGCACGAAGGACATGTAACATTTCCATGACAATGCTGCCACCAGCAAGAAAAAGGCACTATCACAGTGAGAATATTAACAAAAGTTTTAAGACAAAATTTTTCCAGGACACATGATTTCACCCCTTAAGGTTTCTTTCTCTGAAACTGTCTGAAACCTGGCATCTTCCAAAGCACACAAGATATCTGGTAAACTTTAAGATTGCATAATGTTTAGTAACTCTCACTAGAAATTCCTCAACAGGTTATGCAAAACTTAAGACATCAGCTACAAATATGACCATTTGGAAGATATTTTCGAAAAAAACTGTATCCCATGAACTTTTCATTAAACCAATGCTTTATAGTATTTAACTTAAAACCTGTAGAGAATTTTCTGTTGTACTCCGTACTTGACAGGCAACAAATGAGTAATTTTGTCATGGAAGCAACTGTGAAACCAAGCAGGATTGCTTCCACAAAGACTGATGTCACCCTGAATGCACCGTAGTCTCCAAGCAAGCATAGTGCAGTCTAGCACATCNGATTGCTTCCACAAAGACTGATGTCACCCTGAATGCACCGTAGTCTCCAAGCAAGCATAGTGCAGTCTAGCACATCATCCAGTTTGCTCCTGAAGACAGAGTCGTGGAGACACCTGCAGCAGACTGCACGGCTACCAACACGCTCCAACTATAAACTGTGCTGGAGCCAGTGTGCACACTCACCGTATGACTGCTACTGCGTGCGTCACACACCACAGCTGGTAGACGACAGCATGTCTCCTGTTCTATACCTTCATCACATATTTCCACCTCGTCCTTAATCTCCACCTGAAACACGGACACACAGACGGTGAACAAACTGCACGCGCTGCCACAACTCTACAACACACACTACACGTCCATTCACACGTGCACATATGTCAGCAGATACTTGCAGCGAGCCAACTGCCTTGTCTCGTATCAAACTACCCTCCACCGAGTGCTGACCAATGAGAGTGCATCCGCCACATGATCCTAGTTCCCTCCAGCACTTGTCAGCTCACCTCCCAGAATGTGTAGCAGCTCGAGATATAACATCATGTTGACTGTACGTAGTGTGATGAACAGAATCCAACATCAACTATGGTTTTAACCTACTTTCCAAAGGAAAGAAAACCTTACGAGATCACTTTCTTGTCTGTGTGTGTGTCCCTAAAAACTTTTTAACACGTGAACACAATTTCACCAAACTCAGTACACATGTAGTACTTAATAAGGATATCAGACTATCATAGTTCTTAACCATGCTGGGTACTTACTTGCAAAATGGTGGCCATTTTAATATTTCCAGAGCTATGTATGTCATATCTCAGGATCCATCCACCCAATTTAAACCAAAATTTTACATGTTGACAGTGCATCACATAAGCATTGAATTTAGATATNTCAGGATCCATCCACCCAATTTAAACCAAAATTTTACATGTTGACAGTGCATCACATAAGCATTGAATTTAGATATGGCTATCGTTGTTTGTCCAGCATTGTGTAAGATAGCACTACATGAAAAAATAAAGCTCTTACATTAAATTAATACATGGTGTGGTCTGTCTTTGTCCTAGATCTTTATGTTAAGTTTTATTAGGTTTTAAATTTGTGTTGGGTAATAATGCAAGAGAATATATGTACGTATGGTCAGGCGTATGTGTGATGCAAAGCAAACTTGTGTAACTCTGCGTAATTCCTCTTTGCTTGACTCGCTAGTTGCTTCTTCAATGATGCCAACAAAGATGAAAACCTTTTTAATGACAAAACTACGTGAGAATTTTTCTCTCACTACCAGAAAAATATGCATATTGTATTGGAATCTCTGAAGGTGTCTTTCTAGTGTAATTGCAAAACCACATTAATTATAAACTTTAGTGAGATTTCAATACCCTTAAAAGAAACATAAAACCACTGCAAATGCACACATAGAAAATATGACGACAAAACCATAGTCATACAATTTGTATGAACAGAATACACTTGAAAAACAATGTCTAACCACTCTCAAATTACGACAACATACACTTCAGTCTCATTTATGAATACGTGAAATTTTATTAACATAAACGTTAGGGTAAAAAAAAATTAATAAAAAAAAAAAAAATTAAATTAAATTACAGTAAACTCTCCCTAATCCGGCGTTCTCTAATCCGTCGCTCTNATTAAATTAAATTATTGCGGAAAAGGTGCCTTTGAATGTCATGATTACTTATACAGAGTTTTATTTCAATTAAAAAATATCTTCAACTGCCCCCCAAACCCCTGAAGTTTCAGAATTTTAGGTTACAATATTTCGTGGTTTAATTTCATCATGATACAATAACTTCAGACCTGACGTATCTGAAGCGAAATTCCCACGTAAATAGTAGGGAATACTGAGGAGTGCGGTGAAGGGGTGAAGGTCAAAGTATCTGGTAATTTATTTTATTGTCAGTCGCCCGCGCCACGGGCTAGCGTAAAATTCACTTGTACTCATGCTCTCAAATTTACTGATTAATTGTTTTCATAACATTGTCAAGTACTTTGCTGTAAGATTATTGAACTTTGAGCTTCACAAACTATTTTTACTGACTATTGTAAGCAAATAAACATGGAAACTGTATCTCGAGTGCAAACTAGGAATAAGTGGAATTGTGTGATATTTGGTGCTCCAGAACTACTATGCGAGACTACGTACGATAATGCTATGAAGTTCTATCTCTTGATAAAATACGAAAGTAAGCACCAAAGAAATAAGAATGAGCCATCGTTTCAAGAAATAGCCAGTCAAGTTGCGTTAAAGATAGAAGAATTGTGGCAGAAGGCTTCAATTCCAACTGTCTCTCACACACGTATTCTGAAGCTTTTACGGTCTTACCATGACAAATAACAAAATCTTATTAAGCCGTTAAAAGGCAGGAAAGGCAGTGAATTTCTTAACAAAAAGATCAAGGATTTCCAAGATAGTGCAAAAACCAAGTTGTTTGAAATTTCCTCTTGCAAATACTCTGACTTCCATAGTTGTAATTGCACAAAAGGACACAAAGTTCCCGTGGCAGAATGTGTGTTACTCTTGGATCAAAGAAACAACCGAAAAATGGTAATGGACTCATTAGATAAAATTGCATCGAAGGTGAATGAAAGAAAAGCTCAGAGACAAGTTAAAAGTTCATCTCGACTTGCTAAATACAGAAAAACTGCAGCCGAAAGTAGATTGCCTCTGTCCAACGATTCAGATTCCAGTTTTCTATCTTCTGATGTCAATATTGACGAATTTATCCCAAGTCCACAATCAAAGTTGGAAAAGTTTCCGCCTAGAGAAAATCCCAATTCTCAAATGAGACACTCTCTCTCTAAATTTGCATTAGCTTGCAACAGGACAGGGGTGTCCGTCCATTGCCAGTGCTGTTTTAGAAGATGTTGGCACTATTACAAAAGAAACACGTCAAAGGTAATAGATAGAATGCAAGCACGGAAACAGCGAGAAAAATGCCGAGAAAATCTGCAAAAGAGAGATATGAAAAATACTACTGCAGGGCTTATATTTTGATGGAAGAAAAGACGATACAATTAGAGTTGAAGAAAAGTTGGGAAAATTCTATCGTAAAACAATAAAAGGGGAACATTATTCGTAGATCCAGAAACCAGAGTCTATTTATATCGGACGTGTGTCTCCTTCATCCGGCTCAACAAAATCTGTTTGATCTTCTATTGTCGAACACCTAGGAAAAAAACAATTTTGACTATGCAAATCTCTCTGCCGTTGGATGCGACGGCACTGTGGTTAACACTGGACTCAAAAATGGAGTTTTAAAGCGATAATACAAATGACATATTTGTAAGATCCATGTTTACAATAATGATGTACATTTGTGGTTATTGTCTGAAAAGCTGGCAGCTATGCGTGTTTACAGTTACACGAGTGTGACACAACACACCATTTTATATTCTACACTGAAACCTCGAACTGATAACACTGCGAAAAAGTTGACACTGAAATTATTATCAGTAATAACAATAACAAACATATGAAAACTAGACATAACAAAGAGTCCCAATATTCTACATTACAATATATAACTATTTCTACACTAAACATTGGTTAAATGCAAAGACATGGAGCGAATCGCTAATAGTTATGCTAAAATTACAATACAAAATATTATGAATTAGGAACTATGCAGTAAGCGAGTATCTGTCATACGGAAACATGTATTCTGTACTTGCAGTTTCCAATAATGTTTTAATTCTTAATTCCAGCCAACGGAAACAGGTGGCAAGCATGTTATGTTTACCTTCGTTCCTAACCTAACTTTGTGTATCACAACCATATTTAAGCAGATCATACTTTAAAGCAGACATTTTCTATCAGAGAAGCTTATTTTTGTGAAAAATATAATCATTAACACGTGCACACACACAACTTTTTAATATTGTTTACACTTACATTACTGTACATAACCATTTCCCACCAACAACACAGTCTGCTGTGTTCTGAGTGGTCATCGCCTCACAAGTTTTATTTAAGATATAATAAAATATAACTATGTCTTTCAATGCTTAAGGAAATCCCAACAACGCACACGACCTGCTAAGTTCCACTGGAAACCAATACATGAGATAACACATTTTAGTTTCTTCTGCACACGTCTTGACGCATAATTTAACCCTTAAATTTACTATTGTAAATCCAGCTTTACTTCACACTTCACAACTTACACTAAATTAAAGTGTGCAGGTATATTTAAACACAGTCAAATCAAATAATTTCTCAGTTCATAGTGTACAATTGTTACCAAGAACAAAAATTATTTGTAAATATCTTCACTGTGTCAAAATTATTTAATGTATTCTGGAATGTTTGTTGCCTCTTAGCCTACACATGGATAATGATAATTGACACGTAACGCATATAGGAAGTGTTAGAAGCGGCGCTGTCGCTAACCCCCCCTCCCTCGGCCAGCTTCAAACCTGTGTAGGGACTTCCGGACGACACGTGTCGCCCATTAACGTATACCGAGGTCAAGCCGAGATGTAGTACGTGTGCAGGCCATTACAAGTGTTGCTGCAGCGCAGGCCTCCTCCCACNCGATAAATGACGAGATAGACAGCGTATGGCAGGGGTAACTGGCTCACGCCAGCCCCTTCCCCCCAAACATCAAGAACCATGGCACGTGTACGAAGTGCTTTGTACTGCACCCTCCTCCTCCTCCTCCCTCCTTCCCCAACAAGGGAGACACTTGTAGGAAACGAGGGAGGGAGTCAAGAGAAGATATAAGAGAATTTACGAGAGAAGAGGTGATCAATTCGTTATCACAGCACAAAGAGATTAGTTGGTCAGTTTTGATCACCACGCCGAGAGAGTCCGTCTGTCAGTCATATCGGGGCAGTCGGAAGCTGCGATACTCCGTGCCGAAAGAGTAAGTCAGTGCAACAGTTACCAAGGTCGGGATATCGGAACCCGGCCACGTTCGTCAGCCGCATCAGTCAGTCGCAACATTAAGGGGTCAGCCATATCGGGACGCGGGGCGCAGGGCAGAAGCAGTTAGACAGTTACCAGAGTCACGTCGGACGAGTAGTATCACCACGCCGGGACACGAGTCAGCCAGTCAGTTAAAATAACGCACCGAGAAGGCGGAGTCGAGTGGTAAGCTCTAACAAGGAGTGCCATGTCGAGCTAGTGGGATTAGTCCAGTGCAACCCCGCGCCGAGGGCCAGGGTGGGGGCCCGCCAAAGGCCACCTTGCCGGGACGTGGTAGGGAAGTAAGCAGTCAGTTACTACCCTACGCCGAGAACGGAGCGAATGGTGAGCTTCAACGAGAAGCGCCACGTCAAGAGGAAGCCAGCTGAGTGCAACACACCAACAACAGCCAGTCCGAGGGCATATAACAGGGTCATCCAGCTCACCAGATCTCATCAACTGCCAGAACGTATCCGGGCCATCCAACTCACCAGACCTCAATTGCCAGAACAACTACCACGCAACACGTGCAAATAAAAAACCACGTCATCACTCAGGGACCTGTCCTGTCACCTAATGCCCCCACAGCGTCGGAAGCGTAGACAGAACATTGCCATCAACCCTTCAGGCCTTGAACTCGCAGGGCGTTAAAGTATGTGTACTTCCCGCAACAGTGCCGGGAATGTGTGAATGAATGCCCGTTAAATAAACCTGTTCAAAACTAAGTCGTGATGAAGTCATTGTTTGATACCATCAACCTTCAAGGCACCTATAGTCTGTGCCTTAACTTTGTGACATATTTATAAAATTATAATTTACTTTTCCTAAAAGTAGTCATGTTCTCTTATGCCCCGTGTTTTGTTGAATGAATTAATACTTTTTTCATTAATGACCAGTCATTTTGTTTGCACGATTATACTATACGAACAAAATATATTTTATTTTATGTAAGATCGTCATAACAAGAACTGTTAATTCGTACAGTAAATTTAGTTTCAATTCTTAGTTCATAGTGGGTATTTTCTGTTCTTTACTAGCATTTCCCCTACAACTTAACAGTGTTAATTTCAATATGTTAATAAGATACTAGCATATTGGGTGTATCATATTTTCAAAACAGTATTTCTTCTAATATTTTAAAAGGGTTTTATGAAGTTTCTGGTGCCTAAATTCAACGAGAATCACGAGTCGTTTAAGCCGGCACTACACGATAGCCAATTCCTGCTACCTTCGAGTGATGTAAGTGTCTCAATAGAAGAATAATTAATAGTGCAATTCTTATCTCATTGCTACTTGTTTGTTGTGAAGTTTTTATATGTTGCCGCTGTAACTGAACTGCATAGTGTAAGAAAACTCGGTTGAACTATATTTCCGGCCAGTCTGATTATTTAATTTTGGCATCTTTTTAAACTTGAGTCTCTATGTTCACATCCGATTGAGTTAGGCGAGCTAATGTTAAACTTGTGCAACACCTGGCACATCCCAAAACAATACAAGTACTAGAAAACTAGCAACAACATGCCAGTAATCTCTTCCAGTAGAGTAATTTATTGTCAAAGTCAGAATGTTGAGCAATTTTGCCCTTCAAGTGTCACTCAATGTCCTCCCCTGAACGATGTCTAAGGTGACTTCTCCCTTGCATCAGTTAAGTAGCTGTCCTAACTGCCTTACAATATTTCACAGTATTGCAGGCAAAGTGGATGCCTTTACAGAAGTGTTGTCTTCTTTTGAATTGGGAAATTACATTACTGTACACATTATATGCTTAACGCAACATTTTTTCAAAACCCTACCAGATGATGCAGATTAATGTACTTGGTTTTACGTTAATCGCTTCCTACTGCTGGAAGGATACGTGAACTGGTGGAGGTGTGTGCACTTTTGGCAAAAATCATATATCTGCCGAATCCTATGGCATGAAGTGAAGTCTATAGACACGGACTTTGAGTTTACAGTTGCTCCTGTTAAAGTAGGTATTAAAAAGTATTTTTAATTGCTATTTATAGGTCTCTTGCAAGTAACTTTTCAGTTTTTTTGTGCTAATAAAAATTAATGACTTAAAAAATTAAATTATAGTATGTGGAGATTTTAATATTAACTACTTAGGAGAAAATTCATGTAAACATAGATTGAAATTCCATGCTGCAATCTTATAATTTAATGTAGACAGTAAATTTTCCCATCAGAATTCAACTTAATACACAAACTGCCATTGTATCGATAATATTTTTATCGAAAAACATAACCAAGGATACTTTGCAATCCAACCTTGTATTGTTTGACGACGATGCCCAGGTGATCATTGTTTGACGACGATGCCCAGGTGATCCTAATTGATAAAATACCACTCTCTTTGGGCAGACAAGCAAGCGAATGTAAATTTGAAATGATAAGTGTTATAAATAATGCAACAATTCAGCAATTCTTAGTCTACCAAAGAAATGAAAATTAATCTGCTATTGTCTATGAATTTTGATGTAAATATGCAAATTTAATGTATTTCATTCAACTTTTTATAGTATATTTGAAAAAATTTCCCAGCCAAATTCGTCAATGCTTAAGTATGAGGGAAGAAACAGTGGATTACAAAGGGCATTAAGGTCTCTTGTAAAAAAAAGGGGGACCTTTACTTGCTTTTTAGAACTTCTTCAGATAGCAGTTATATTATCCTCCAAAAATTAATGTAAATCCAAAATAAAGTTATTATTAAAGCTAAACTTGATATTCGAATTTTAAAAATTAATTAAAATCTTTTAAAATTAATAAAGTTTCAGAGAGGTAAACCTTTTAATAACAACTTAACTTGTCGCTACTAGGCCACCTGAGTTATACAGGGTGGTGGCCAGTAGCTTATATAGTTAAATTATTTAGGTGCAGACTAAGGGCACCTGTGGTTATTGCGTTAGGGGTAAACAAATACTCGTATTCTCCGTTATTTAACACACCAGGATTTTATTGATCTGAAGGTCACATAGTTATTACACACACTGGCGAGACTGAGCCCCCCTACCAGTCGTAAGCCTGAAGGGCTGGTGGGCTGAATACTATACGCCGGGGAAGGTTGTTGAAGGGAGACGTTTCTCTACTTATCTGTGACTGAGGCTTTAGGTGAGTTGTCTTCGTTGGTAGCTGAGGCATGGTGAGTTGGGTGGCCCATTGTCAAGCCCTCGGACTGGCGCTCTGCGATCCCGGCTGGCGTTCCTGCTCGTCCTGCTTTCGGCTATCGCGTTTGTCTGCATTCCTCACCGCGGAAACTGCCACTACGTTTTCGGAAATGAACTCATAAGTTCTCTGTACTTTTACTGGGTTTGTCTCGGGAATTTACACATGAAGTTTTGGCTGTTCCTGTGTTCTCTCCTTGGTGACGTTACTATTGACTCACTGACTGACTGACAGCTCGCCTCGTCGCCATACGGCGCATGACTACGCCTTCTCTGGGAATGGCGCCATTCGGACTGGGGCTACCACTCGTTTCCGGGAATTTACTCATATTCTCGGCACTTTTCTCGTCATACAACTGATTACTCCCGTTTCGGTTGCATCTATCTCATCACGCGGCTGTACCGCCGAACAACTGACTGTGAACAACTGATTGTACATTACTGCCTGGGCCGGGCCCGAACTCCGGCCCGTTGATACGACTGCCTCTCGCCTAACTGCCTTCTCTGTCTCGCATCGCGGCTGCCGAACAACTCCTCATCCACGACTGCTGACCACCACTGACTGACAACAACTGAATGGTGACGAACCTTGGCTGCTACCAAATTTGACCCGTCTCCCGATATATTCAAATTGGCTGTCAGCAGTTTCTTCGAGAGCGAAATCGGGACTTCCCCCATGTAACTTGCACATTTTTTGTATAGGATTTCGGTCTCGTCAGCGGCTCGCTCGCTCAAATTAGGGGTGGAGGGAGGGTGTGGCAAGCGTCTTGGCGGTTCCTGGGAGCTGTGTCGGCACTAATCTCGGCGGGGGTTCTCTTGGTTCCTTCGTAGATGGCTTATATCAGCTAATTTTCGAGACTTTCCCTGTTTTTCTCTCGCTTCGGTTCTTTCCCGCGTATCCTATACCTCGGGACATCTCAGAGGATATTTCTCAGGGTGTGAATACAGCGCAATTCCTATCCCCTGTACTCGTCACGCGTCAAACTCACCTATCTCTCTCGACATTAACAATAAACTAATACATGAACCAGTTGTTGATTCATTGCGAAATAACAGCAACACACTAGGGGCCCCTCTTATACTTCCAAAGCAATCTTTCCCTATGGTACCGGTATGTCATAGTTTCTCAGTTCAGCCTACTACCCGAACTGAAATATGCGAGATAGTTCGTTCACAACCTTCAAAGACTGCTTCAGGATTCAATGAAATTTCCAATAATACATAGAATTTTATTAGCATTCCACTTAGCCAAATTTACAACTCGTCTTTTATGGCTGGTACTTTCCCTGATTGTCTTAAATTTTCTATAGTTAAGCCACCCCATAAAAAAAGACAACATTAAATTGGAAATTATTGGCCAATTTTTATTATTTGTAATTTCACAAAAATTTTGGAGAAATCGATGTACGATAGATTACCCCACTATTTTGAATATAATATCATAGCAAAAAATAAGTTTGGTTACGGTAAATGTAAAGAACAGCAGATTTTCAAGAAAAAAAAAAATCCTGAAAAGTAGTATATTTTGACACTACTAATTACATAGAACAAGAATTTACTAGGGGAATTAACATATTATGCTTACAAACCACAAAAACTATAGTGGGCAGAGCTATGAAGATCTGGGAAATTGTGGGATAAAATCACTAAAAATACACCCACAAAAAATATAAAAACACCTCAATTTAATATTTGTCCACCCAATTTCGTAATATGTGCCCACCTAACCTAACCCCACGATATGTGAATCACTATTTTACATATTTTAATCTAACCTAGGATTATAGGGTTTTAATCTAACTTACAATTACTGTATATTCTAATCTAGGATTTAAGGGTTTAAAGTAACAGTAAAACATACAGGAAGTAGATGAATTAACTCATCTAGGTAGGCAGCGGGTACAATTTTCACTGTACTCTGCCAATTCAAATACCATTGTGCATGACTTGCACCTTACCTCACTCGACAAACCACCATGATTTACTAAAACGTCAAAGTAACACCCACCACATAGACGACTGTCACGCACAGAAGCATTCTAACTTGTGCCCTCCATTCTTAAATCACAAGCCTTCGCAAGGTCAGATTCCGACGTCACAACTCACGCACGCAACAACACACACCACTCACAACGAACAGAACTGTCTCACATCTAAATTGCAACTAACATACGGTAACATCTACACATCCACAGCCATTAAGGTGACGACCAATTCACATTTGTTAACGTTACTACAGCATTACAGGACTAAAAACATCATGGTGTCTGACGTAAACAAAGCGGCCAAACTCCTTGTATATTATCTATTTAATTTTAGACGGTTTGCTTATTTTATCATTATACCCTCCTAAATATGAAACAGGAAAGGCGTGCATAAGCCATTTATGTAACTTTTGTGAGTCTACTATGTCTCCTTCAAAAAAGCAGCTATTTTTTACATTTACCCCAACAAGTAGGTGTAAATAGACCAGGCGAAGCAAATCAAACTCTCTCCAGTTTGTATATCATAAATATGTGTGTATCTTATGTATATATATTATATATGTATGTATATATCTTATATATGTATATATATATCTTATATATATATATATCTTATATATATATGTCTCATATTATATAAATGGCTTTTGCACAGCTTATCTGTTTCAAATTTAGGAGGGCATAACGATAAAATATGCAGAATGTTGAAAATAAAATAGATAATATACAAGGAGTTCGGCAGCTTTGTTTACGTCGGACGCCATGTTGTTTTTAGCCCTGTACTGCTGTAGTAGAGTAAACAAATGCGAATCTGAAGTCACCTGTCTGTGTAGACGTTACCGTAGGTTAGTTAGATGGTAAATGCAATACAGTGCGGTTCATGGCGAGTGGGGTGTTGTTGCGCGCAAGAGTTGTGACGTCCGAATCTGACCGTGTGAAGGCTTAAGAATGAAGGGTGCAAGTACGAGTGCTTCTGCGCATGACAGTCGTCTGTGTGGCGGGTCTTACCTGGACGTTAGCCAGTTTATTGAATTAATTTTGTTTTGGCCTACCTAGGTGACTAAATTCACATACTTCCGGTATGTTTTATTATGTGTGGTATACGTATATGGCAGGATTTTGCATTTTGTGGTATGCTGTTAAGGGTTTGTATATTTCTGTGTGTGTAGCTATTTTAAATGTAGCAAACCTAACCTAATTAAACCGAACTTCACAATATGTAATGCACAGGTTTTGTTTGCACTGCTGCACGACGAAATACAGTAGTATGTGATGGCAACCAGTACTCTTTATTTACACATCGTGATGTTGGGTAATGTTCGGTTAGGTCTCTTTGCATTTAGCGAATTAGAAACGAACATTAAACTATGATGCACATATTTTACTCACATTATAACCCACAATTTCCCTGATTATCATAGCCCTCCCCACTATCGTATTTATGGTTTGAATTGACTTGTGGTGTGTATTTATTTGAGATAAAGAAAAAACCTAACTTAACAATATGTAATGCACATGTTTTGTTTGCACTGCAGGATGAAATACGGTATTATGTGATGCCAAACAGTACCCTATATTTACTTATCGCGATTTTAGGTCTCTTTGCATTTAACATATTTACATACGAAAATATAATGATAAAGTACATATTTTGCCCTACAATTTCTCTGATTTTCATAGCCCTCCCCAATATTGTTTTTGTGGTTTGTATTGATATGTTAATGCCCCTACTAAATTTGTGTTCTGTGTAATTAGTAGGGTAGAATTATACCACTGTTTGTGATTTTTTTTTATATTTCGGAAGTCACTATTCTTTACAATTACTCAAAAATTAATAAATTACTGTATAACATTTTATTGTACGCACTTCTTGTTCCGGTTTTTCTTGTGCCCTGCATCTTCTGTTTCAGTAAAACGATGACGTCCTACAGCATGTTGGAAGAAGATTGGTCACATTATGCAGGAAAGATACCATGTGTATACTTGCAATCTGACGTGCGTGTCTGTGTCCTACCAGTGTATAAACTTTGTATACTGTACTTTGAACTTATTTTACTTGTCCAATATCTTTGTACAGCTATGTATTGAGAAAAGATCTTACGGATGAAATAAAACAAACACACGCCATTCTAAAATTTTTTTTATAAACTTTTTTTTTTTTCTTCAATATTTGTTCAACAGATTGGAAGCATTCTTTGAAATTACAAGTCATGGGAGATCTGTACAATACAATTATAAATAAATCGAAGGGTGAAATGGTCATACCATATGCTTCCAGGAATTTTTCTTTGCATCAAGATTTACACTGAATTTCACAACTTGGAATATTTTCCCTTACATACAGGATCATTCTAAAATCATGGGACAAACATTTAGGGGTGGTAGAACTCACTAAAACAAATAATGATTGTATAGGAATATATGGGCGGAAGTGACGCGTTAAGGCAAAAAACCACAAATAAAACATTGTTTTATTTGTGGTTTAAAATCAAAACAGGTGTCAGACAAGGCGACGGACTCTCCCCGATCCTATTCAACCTAGTCCTGGACAAAATCGTAAAAGAGTGGGAGAAAGAACTGAAACAACTCGGAATCCAGGGTCTGACCTTTGGGAGAGACCAGAAGAAATTTGAGGTCAGATGCCTCGCTTTCGCAGACGACATTGCCATCCTATCAGAAAACACAACCGACGCCAAAGTCGCAATTGAAACACTCCACAAAATTGCCACAAAAACCGGTCTCCAAATCTCCTACAAGAAAACAGAATATATGGAACACAGACCAACAGGAAAACACATCATCACAGAATTCGGCAAAATCAAACGGGTCAATAAATTCAAGTACCTAGGCGAATGGATACAGACCAACGGTCTAGACAATGTTGCCATCACAAACCGAACACAAAAAATGGAGAATGCGTACAGAACCACTCAAGATCGCTATAACAAGAAGACGATCTCATGGCAAGCCAAAATCAGACACTATCAAACAGTAATTAGACCACATGCAACATACGGTGCAGAAACCTTGACATTAAAAAAGGTAGGACAACGAGAAGAACTGGAGAAAAAAGAGAGACGGATCCTCAGGAAAATTCTAGGCCCAAGAAGAACAGAAGACGGAACATACAGATGCAAAAGCAACAACGAACTTTATACCAAAGTAGAACCAATTACAGAGAACATTAGAAAAAAACGGCTAAAATTCTATGGCCACCTACAACGAATGGACAATTACAGACTAACCAAAAAGATTTTCGATCACAACAACAGTCTAAAAACACCCACCAATTGGCTACAAGAAGTCAGAAACGACCTAAAATCACTTTCAATTACAGAAGAAAACACGAGAGACCGGGAAACCTTCAGAAGATTGGTCGACACTGCAAAATTTGAACCCAAAATCAGAAGGAAAAACAACTACACCTTGACGGAGGAAAGGAAACAAAGACAGACACAACTCTTGAAGGAATATTGCGCAGCAAGAAAACTCAGCCAAAATGGTTCCAAGCGCTCTTAAATAGGGCAAATTCAAATGAAAAAAAAAAAAAAAAGCAATACCCTCTAAATAATTTCTTCATCAACAAACTTGTGACATAAGCAAACTTACGCTGCACTTCGCATCTTACTCAAATAATAAATCTTAATTTGAAAATTATGTTAATTATTAGTCACCAAAACCAAATAATCTGCAACCAAAGACAAACATAGAACCTGGAAAACCGCAATGTTACGTACCCCCCACCTCCACGATTGGAACAAATTTTGATAAATTTTTGGTACAAACCGAAACAACTTTAAGCGTTGATTCGCTATAATTGTTGCAACATGTTTTTTCTTACACTTCATTTCCAGAAAATTCATAATCTTTATCTAGGAGTTACAACATTATACCAGCACCTAAAAAATAACACAAAACATTGGCTTACAATATTTTTCTTATGGAATATTTAGTAATTTCCTTTTATTATCTATAATACTCCGCAAAAGTTTTTTTCTCAGCAATTTACATACTTCTGTTTCCTCACAAGAAAACAGCTGATCTTTCTTAACCATTCAATTTTACATAAACTTCATGTTTCTCCTTGCAAAACACATCTTACCTTTATGCTATATAACCTACAAACAAATAACTATACATAAATACAATTAAAATACAATTATCTTTTACTTTCTGTCTGAAAAAAGTTTTTTTCCCCTCATTAATGTATTTCATTTCTGGGTGTTTGATTCAACTTGATCATGTTTCATTCGTTACCCAAACAAAATTATCATTACCATTATAATACCACTATTGTCATTGTAGTATTACAATTACATATTTATATCTTTTTACATAACACTAGATATATAAAAAAATTATTCACTTTACACAATTATTTTTACAAGTTGTTGCTTATTATTTTTATTTCCAAGGCCTAAGTAAGGTCACATGCCAATTTGCATTTTTTTAATTCTATACACATTGTGACCTACTCTTCTTTGTACAATATATGGACCTTCATATGGTTTAAAAATTAAAAAAATTAGTGTATAACATGTTTATCGAAAGTGGAGAGGACCTGCTGGCGAGAATCGCTAATGCATGTGACACCATCTGCTACATGCCAGGGATACTTGGGAGGGTCAGACTCTATGACCTGTGCGTTGAAGTTGATGATCGGCACTTTGAACAACTCCTGTACGAACTGATCGTCTCTACAAATGTGTTGCACAATTACATGTACTGTACTTGTCTTTATGCTATTAAAGGTTCATATGTGTTCACCTATGAGTGTGTGAAGCTAGCTACCGTGGGTATACCAGGTCAGTTTAGGTTCCATTATCTGAACATACACATGCCAGGGACTATTTCGGTGGAGTGTGTAACTAAATATTGCCAGGCTATAGGAGAAAGAATACCATACTTCTTATTATTCACCTTCCACCATGTAAGTGGGTCTACATCATTTTCCACATGTTTATATATTAAATATTCATTAATGGTTTTTTAAATCAAAACTTCTATAGGGTTTGGACTTTCATTTTCTCCTTCACTTTCACTGGAATCCAAAAGCAATTTCATGGTGTCTCTTAAAGACGTAGATTTCCCTGATAGACAGGCACTGGACCCAGAGGTTT
Source organism: Clitarchus hookeri (assembly GCA_002778355.1). NCBI lineage: Eukaryota > Metazoa > Arthropoda > Insecta > Phasmatodea > Phasmatidae > Clitarchus > Clitarchus hookeri. Next base: position 241,673 of record NQII01002256.1, on the reverse strand, counting down.
CAATCCCGTGATTAGTCATTCTGGAATGCTTAGGATTTGAACAAGAATATAGGCTTGATTCATTGTTTCCAATGGATTCTAAAATAGTTTTCACAACTTGATCTTTGGTTGAAGAATTTTTGAAAAATTTCACTTAGTATCTCGGGTCAATGAAAGTAGCCGTAGCAAACAATACATCGTTTTCCAAATGAGAATATCTGCGACTTAATTCTTGTTTTAGAACAAGAATTGTGTTCCCGTTGCATTCGTCAGTCACATCAAATTCTTCAATTACCTTTTCCAAGGTGGCCAATAATGGAATTACTGCACATATGGAAATATTGGCTGCACTTAGTTCTTTTGTAATTTCTTCAAAAGGCCTGAGCAAAGTAATTAGTTTTTCCACAATTATCCACTCGTGGGAAGTTAGTTGTGAAATTTTGTTATTTGTGGAAGCGTAAAGACACAACTAATATTTTTTTTTCAAAATGTGCTCCAACATATAACAGTTGCTATTCCATCTTGTAAAACTCTCTTGTATAATCTTAAGCTTTGGTTGATTGAGCCTTTCTGGTAGAGCTGCAAGTTCATCTTGAACAATATTTGAGTGGTGAAAATAAGTTGCCATCTTTTTACATTTTGTAATCACCGCAATAACGGAATCTTGTGCCTTAAGCCCCTCAATGACAACTATTTTAATTTGGTGTGATGAACAATCAATGTCTTTAATGAATAACAAGGAAATACCTTTTTTCACGTTGTACCACCATCCCTAACAATGCATTGCACTTTTTCTTTGGGTATCTCCCATAATGACAACATGGTTTAAGTTTTATAGCTATATTTTCACCAGTATGTCGGCCATCGTTAAATACCTCTGCTTTTAACACAATCATGTTTCTTTCAAATTCTTTTAATATGCCATGACATGTTAAACTCAGCACCGATACTCCTGAACAAGAATCAGACCAGCTATCAGTTGTAAACGCCATTTTTTCAAATGATTTGATTAATTCCAAAACTTTATCTTTTACTTTGCCGTAGAAATTCTCGCATATAAACAAAGTCAAATGTTGTCGAGTTTTTAAATTATACGACGGACATAGGTGGTTCATCAATCTGATAAATCCAACGCATTCCACAAAACTTAAGGGCAAGTCCTCCAAAGCAATCATTTCGCTTATTAAATTGTCAATTTCCACAGACTTGGCGTTGTTATTATCCCACTTTTTAGTTTTTTCGACGCAATCAGTCAAATACATCTGTTTTAGGTTGGTTTTAGTACATTGTCGCGAAAAGGACGCCAAAGCATTTGTTGTAGAAGGATTCCGGTTTTCATTTTTCCATTTTTAANGGTTTTAGTACATTGTCGCGAAAAGGACGCCAAACCATTTGTTGTAGAAGGATTCCGGTTTTCATTTTTCCATTTTTTTAATTCATTATACTCTTTTTATATGCATACCTTCCAGGTGATATCTCATAGTACTAGTTGATCTTCCTTTGCGCGAGTATTGTTTGTTACATATTTTGCAATTCACATTTTCAGCATAACGTATTGTAAAATAAGTGCAAACTTCGCTAACAAACGACTTACCCATGTTGAAATATCACTAATCGCTTTATAACAATTTAACAATGGTTTCTACAGAAATTCAACAAATAAATGTAAGTAACCTAAAACAAATCTTTACGAAAAAAACTATTAGCAGCTAACTTCATTTAATGAGCGAGCAATCACGGTTTGTTTACTTCGTGCAGTATCTGCTACTTTCGGTTTAAATATGGCCGGTCCTAAACGCTCGGTCAAAATGTGACTTCGTGGGCGCCATACTGAAAATATTCGCATTTGCGAATGTGGGAAACCCAACATTCGTAACAACACTAATGCAAACTAAATGCACATGTAACCTATCTTTCATGAGTGACCATAAGGGAAGTAGTAAGATTTAAATACATACTTATTAAATTCCTACACATTCTTTAATAAAGCTTGTATATTAGAGTTAAAATTACAATTCAGTCTTCTTAATTTGAGAGTATTTGCACATACACGAGCCTGTTGTATTTCCAATCCTTGCTCGATGTGAAGGCTACAACCACATTAGCTCTCGTGGGGATGGTGACACCTGAACACATTTTACTACTCTGTGATATAATCCAGAATAGTTTAAAAATGCTTCACTGCCGTAAACTCACAATTTCGTATAGAACTAATACTTCCAATGTTCTAATAAAATAAGTATTAATGCAATAAACACCACACGATACCAAGTAAGTGTAAAGAGTACAGAATAATACCAGGGAAAAAGCTGAAGATGTTGCTTTACACAATTGATGGACTTTGAGAGAGGACTCGCAACTGAGCTGAGAACCACAGGGTGGTAGTATCGCAGTATGGCTTAACATGTTGACTGTTCGGAAAATACTGCCCAATGCTGTTGGAAGCCATTAAGGCACCCACACATGGAGGACCCACTCAGGAAGGATGAGACTGACTACGGGTCAAGGGTATCGACTGATTGTGCGTCTAGAGGGACCCCATGGTGACCTGGACCACAATACTGGCCAGTGTGGTCCCAGCGCCCATTACGTGTGCTGCTATTAACTCTGCAACGGCTGTTGCTCCATTAGCGGTGGTGCCAGGCCAGAGCTATGTGGAATGCCACAGACTGGCAATGTGTGGTGATTAGTGATGAGTGCTGCTTCGTTATGGGGACTGATGATCACTGCACTTGGGTGTGGGTGGAGGACTCCAAGTAAATTTCACAACCCCAACCTCCCTATTGAGTGGCACACTTCCCCCATGGCATTTATTATGGTCTGGGGAGCCATATGCTAAACTGGCCGATCTGGTTTAGCCGTCTATGTGGATCATTAATGGCCCAGTGGTGTGTGGATGAGATAATATGCCTCCATCTGCTCCCATTTGCGGTTAGGATTCCCGGTGCAGCAGGATAACGCCCAACTGCACATGTCACGGGTCGCCCAGGACTACATCTGATGTTGAAACACTACTATGGCCTGCCAGTTCTCCTGACTGTCCCAAATTGAGGATGTGTGGGACTATATGAATCATCAGCTACCACAGTACCTGGGACTTGGAACACACAGTCCAATGGTTGTGCTTCTGTCTGCTCTGCACACCATCCAGCATCTGCTGGACTCCATGCCAGACTGCGTTGCAGCATGTATCGCAGTGCGAGGGGGTGCGACGCACTGTCAAGGATAACCAGACAGCGTACCACAGATCCATATGTAATCATCTTGCTGCTGTGTTTCACGGTGCTGGCCAAAAAACCCACAGAGAATATTTCCTTATCTTTTCCTTCACTTTCCAGGTATCCTACCACTTTTTCCTGACTAATCTATGCATCAGCAAAAACTGAACTAAATTCATCCAAGGTACAATCACGACAAACATTTTTTTTTGCACCACTTATTAAAAGTGACACACAAACCTATTAAATACTATATATGAAAATACAATTTGGGCTGTAAGTAACACCAACGTAGTTACATGATACTCCAAAAGCAACAAATATTTGAAAAGTATCCCAAGAAGTAGACCCTATATACATACCTTTTTTTTATCTCTATCCACAACTTAATTTAATACAATACATGGAAAACATTATTTAAATGTCATTGAACAAAATTTTTTTTCCTTAGTACTTTCTACACCTCAAATAAACTCCACAACTTTACATAATACAAAAGTTTTGAGCACAGCTGTAACATTCCTTGTTATGCCAGATAATTTTTTTGTTATCAATTAATTGCGACTCTCTACGTGCCTATTCCATACTTTTGGCCCTTTTTTCCTGCAGCTCTGCAATCAGCAACTGTGATTTTCTTTTCTTGGTGGCAAACTCATTTCTTGCAAGCAAAGCAAAATCAAACAGAATTTTTGAGTTCAAAATATAAAATTTTAAATTATCTAAATTTAAAAAAAACATTTTTTGGTCTATATGCTTTGCTTAGGGCATGTCTTAGTTTCCTTTGAAAATGGTGTTTACTTTGCAGAAGTTTATGAAAATTAGAATACGTGGTATTCACCTGCGTAGCACTTGGATTTGTTCCCGGAAATAAGACTACCTAAACGCAGCCACTGGCATGTGGGTCAGACAGAACTCGAGTTGTTGGGGTGGTTACAGGCGGTAAGATACGTGCTGGCGCACACATGCCCCACATCTTGTTTTTTTACGAAAAAACATTATCAGTGTGACTATGATTAAGGGTGACTGGCATATATCAAGTTTCCAAGACCAAGATTTATGGGAGCGATAAGGACGGTCATGGCACTCACCACACCACCTCTACACTGAACTGAAGTACTGTCTTCACTGCTGCAACTTGCTCCTATTAAGACTTCAGCGGTGACACTGTCATTTTACGTTGTAATTGTTTGAAAAAATTGATACATAAAAAGAATTAGAAAACAGACGCCAGTATTTGGACGTGAAAACTTTCATAAATACAGTTTGTAAGCAGGAAAAAAATGAGCACAAGTTTTAAATTAAGACTTGTTTCGCCCAAACATAGCACACTACTAGGTATTAGCCGCCTACATAAGCAGCTTTAAACATTTTGCTGGAAAGTTAAAAATTAATGGTGAATCACAGAGACTGCAGTGAAAGATCATAAAAATAAAAATGCTTTGATGAAACGTATGAACATGATCAAAGAAAAACAAATTGTGATAGATTTGCATTTTATGGTCCCAAATATACAGTAACACTAATGAATTTCTGTCACAAACTTCCTTGTTGGAATCTTCCAAAAGAGAATCATTTCCATGCCAGGCCCTCTCCCCCCCCCCTCGAAATTCCGTTTCCCTCCAATGCACATCTGTCAAGCACTTTCCTTCCCCCTCCCACTGTGACCCACATTCCTGTCAGTGGGATATCTTTGTCTGGCGAGACCACCTCAGTGTGTGTGGCATCTCACTTCTGTGCAAAGTAGAAGAGGACAGCATGACAACTCCCTGCTGGGGAACAACTGCAATACAACATCCCTGTTCAGCCACTTTGTCCCTAATGCCGCCTCACACGCTCTGCCGTGTTACTTACGTGACGCAATGCTGCAGTTATCAAGTCATGTTACTGCACTCTGTGTGCTGTAACCTGTGTCCTTTCACTAAATTTATCTTCAATTTAAGCACAATTTTCCCAGCGAGCTGAATTACTCCTTTAATTTTTATCAATTTCCCGAATTATTTCAAATTTTGCTGAAAGAATTTGTGCATTGTATTTTTGTTTCTTGCACTCACATTATATTAAATGTAAAATACAAGAAAAAAAACTAAAACACAACAAAATTTTTTTTTACAGGAAATTCTATAGCCATCTTTCTTTCCTTTCTCCCAGAAACGTAAAGGTCATGCTTAGAAGGAAGAAATGAGGCCAAAAAAAAAATGGAAAGACAGCAGGAGTTCTTTATCTGCGAGCTTGGCAGATTACAACTCAGTTGCTTGTTCTGTGCCGTCTGCGGCCCACTAGGCCACTACTGACAGGTGTCCGGTATTATTTTTCGAAGCTCTTTCAATTGGAATAATAATCAGTAAATATATTTTATTGAAGCCTTAGGCGTTAACTTTCGAGTCCAGTGAAATATAAACACTGAGTTTATTACTTCCACGGCAATATTTATTTTAAGACGTGGCAGAAGGATAATAAATGGCAGATAGGAAAACATTAACTAGGGCATCAAAAGTGCTCACTTCACCATGAACAGTCTATAGGCAAGGCTGCCTCGCCACCTGATGGNCAGATAGGAAAACATTAACTAGGGCATCAAAAGTGCTCACTTCACCATGAACAGTCTATAGGCAAGGCTGCCTCGCCGCCTGATGCGTGTGCATAGAACTGTCGTTCACTATGCTCATTTTGTTACACAAGAATTTAATTACTGCAGCATTATATTTGAAGTTTACTTTGAATTACAAAAACTCCAAAGTATGTGAAATCCTATGCTAATATTTGGGGGCTATCAACAACTTTGATTTACATAGAATTTTAAATTAACCGAGTAGGCAGTATCCTGTTTTCTAATTCCAGCTTAGTTTCGGTGAATAATCTCTCTACTGTTTGCCCCCAATATTAAACTGGTATATGATAAGCACTGCCTTACTTCGAATTAGTAGACTTATGTAATAACATGTTACGTATACCAATAAGCTTTACAAGTATTCCTCAAAACACCTTCCTACCGTCCTGCTTTTTCCTATCGTCAGTTTCAAATTATTGCCATTGTTAAAATAAAACTTTTCGGTTTTCCATATTTCCTCCGATGCATTTTCCATTAAAGAACGAATCCTCAAGATGTAGCAACAGCATGCAACACGCATTGTGCCTCAGGAGAGATGTGATGCAGCGCTACCACAGTAGCACACAAAAATGACTCGTATACAGTCTAATCCAAGTAATCCCGGCGCCCTGTTTTCAAGGACGTTACTTTTATATGGGTGTGGGAAAGTGGAAGGGGGGGGGGGAGCGTTGTTGCCTATACATGTGTTCGGTGCATCAAACCAAATTACAGAGCACATTAAACATTAAAATTAGATAGTAAAAAAAAAATTTGTTTATTGGCGGTTTTAAAATTCCAGACTTTCACAAAATATTCCCAGACATTTCCCTGACTTTTACAGATGTCTCAAATTTCCTGACTTTTCCCAGTTTTCCCGGTTGCTCGCCATCCTGTGTTTTTATGATCATGTGTACTCATCTGTATCACTACATCTATAGAGTTTTACAGTGAAACTTCGTACAGCGGAGTCTCGGTTAACCATCACTCTTTTAACCGTGAGTTTCTGTTACCCGTCAGTACACTGACACAACAAATAAAATAATAAAATTGGATACAAAAAACAAACTTAATAAACTAAAAATGAAATAACTTTTTTCTTGCTTCATATTAGATCAAATTAAGCACGTTATTGAGTTTAACAATACGATTACTGTACTGTAATACTTTTGTCAATGAATACCCAGTAAAAACACATTCTGTGCGGTGTGGAATGTGAATAACTCACGTTTGTTTATGTACAACCTACATATGTACTTCGTAGAATCGTTACGTCTTCCTCACCTCCCTACTGGAATTCCTAGACACTCATCCGCCCTCCCATTCCTACAGTCAGTTCAGTAGCGGTAGTCACTTAGTCAGCAAGTCATTGTCCTCAGTTTGTTGTCAAAGTGTAGTGTGTTTAAAAATGTCTGAGAAACGGAAACGTGTTGTATTGGACTTTCTCAAAAACTCGAAATTATAAAACGACTGCGTAAAGGAGAAAGCGCGACAAGTATCGCTCCGCTATATGGAATCGGGCGAACGACAGTCAATGATATTAAGAAAGATGCAGATAAAATCGAAAGTCATGTTTCAAAAATGCAAACGACAGACTGAGATGTAAAACTAAGAAAAACGATGAAGCCAGTAAAACTGGACAACTGGATACAGAAATGTATCAGTGGTTCATTCAAGCCTGCAGTCAAGGGATACCAGTTTCTGGGCCCATAATAATGGCTAAAGCTATCGAGATGAACAAGAAGCTTGATGGGGATCCTTCATTTAAGGATAGTATAGGTTGGCTGGATAAATTTAAGGGTCGACATGGCATAAGGCAGTTGGACATATCGGGTGAACAACTAAGTGCTGATAGTACAGTCATTGTAGAATATTGGGAAAAACTAATGAAAGAAATAAAAGATAGAAATTTGGTCAGACAACTGTGACGAAACTGGCCTAAATTGGGAAGCACTTCCCGTGAAAACCTTAGCCTCCTTATCTGAAAAATCTGCACCTGGTTTTAAAATGCAAAAAGACCACATAGTTGTTATGGTGTGTGCAAATGCAAATGGTAGACATAGGTTTTTTTTACTAATCATTGGGTAGTTAAAAAATCTTGAGCTTTCAAAAATATGAATTTAAATGTCTTACCTGCCAAATATTATGCACAAAAAAGTGCCTGGATGAGCCAGGTTCCACAGTGCGTTTGTGCTAAATGTAAAATAACATTTAAAATCGATCGGATTGCCTGAAGAAGCCATGTTATTAATGGATAATGCACCAACTCATCCTTCTGATGACTTACAAAGTGATGATAGAAAAATTACTTGCCACTTTTTGCCTGCTAACACTACCCCACTAATTCAGCCCATGGATCAGGGTATTATTGAAAGCATGAAGCGACGTTATTGAAAATGCTTTATTCAAAAAGTTGTTTGCTTTGGGGATGAATTAATAAGTGTAAAGCAGTTTTGGAGGTCATACACTAATAAATATGCAATTTTTAATGTTGCTGAAGCCTGGCAATATACACCAGGAGAAACATTAAAAAGGGGCTGGATCAAACTGTGGCCTGAGACTGCAAACGAGAATGAGGCCATAAATGACTCTGGAAATTATGAGAAAATTTTACTTCTGTGTCAAGGGATTCCATTTGGAGAAAACACATCAATAGGTGAAGTGAGTGAATGGCTGGGAATTGACAGATTTGATGGAGGCTTTAATATATTAAATTATGAGGAACTTGTATTAAGTGCAACACAGGAGGTAGAATGTTTAAGTGACACTCAAGGATTGCTCCAAAATAATTAGCCACAGTGATGCTGAAAACATGTTTCCCAAGTGCATTGAATGGTACAAGTAACAAGAAGAGGCAGATGCTACACAGATATTACTCCTACGTAAGATACGCAACACGGCAGCAACAAAAGCCAGTGGAGTATTACAACAAAGGAAAATGACAGACTTTTTTAGGTAGGAATATACTACTGAACATATACGTAATAGTACTGAATTCAATGTTATTTTATCAACATAATAAACAGAAGTCTACAATATTTAATATCAAATACATACTGTGCTGTACATACTTCTATTGATTGCTACCTGTTTAAAATATAGTGCTAAATATTATAGACATTATTATCGCTACTATATGTCGTGTCTTTGACAAAGGGGCGGGGGGGAATTATATTACCCGTCTATTCTCTCAACCGTCACAGTGACGGCCCCGAGACTGACATATAATGGAGACGCCACTGTATTTACATTCCCGCTATGTATGTTTACCAGCAATTAACACTTATTTATTTTGGTACTGTTCATTGTACATTAACTTCAGTGTTTCACATTCCCTAACATTTCACTGTCTGATAAACCTATAGCCCGCAATCTACGTTTACAAACACCTGAGATAGAAACAATATTTCTTTGTCATGGATTTGTAACACGGAAAACTTTACGAAACGTGTTTCATTACAATCAAACTCACGTTTTTTGTTTACATCGTGGCATCAAAGAGATTGTTGCAAGCAGTTAAGCTCACATTAAAAACATGTAAATAATGAACGTATACATATCAAAGTTAAAGAGTGTATTCTTTATGGCACGGTTCATGGTTGTGCATGTAAGGGCTGTTTACGCACACGTCCATCTCGCAAACGTTTTTCATTGTGAACTGAGCTTTAGAGTAACATTTTTTTTCACACACAGCACCATAAAATTGTTGCAAGCACTAAATGCAACAAGATGAACATCAATTATCAATTGTACACAATTAGTTTTTCAACGCAGAACGCCATATTAGCATTATAGCATATCTTTGCGTATTGCATTTTTTGTTCGTGCGTCCAGTTAGGTGAAGTGCGAATAAACATGTGTTGTTTTAAGTTTCTCATCTGATTATGTTTTGTGGACAGTGAACATGTTTAACATGGAACAGTGTAAAGTGATACGAACTACGTTGTCGGTGGAAGATAAGTTAAATATAATCAAAAAGTTTGACAAGCCTGTACAATGTACCAGTTGTAAATGTGGTTTTTATAACCAATAATGAATTCTCATGTGTAGCGTGTGCGTAACACATGCCAAGTATTTTGTATATACTAGCAGAAATCAATAATAGCAAGATTCCCACAATTTACAGTTTTTTCTTGTGTTCCCTTAAAAAGTGAAAATAAGGGGTTTTACTGTATTACAATCCAATGAATTGTACATACAAACTTTGATTTTTACATACAGAATGGGACAAAACTCAACTGAAAAACTTTGTGTGGTGATACCTTCTACAAAATCAAGTGGGAAATCCATGGAACACTTTCTACGCAAAGTGAATAATAAGCGTTTGAAAATAGAGTTCTGAACTATATTTTTGAGAAATACCAGAAACAAAGTGAAATTAAAGTACAATTCTCCAAACAATGTTTTAAGTTATCAGGAGCGAACTCTCACTAATGACTGTTGATTAGGACACACTACTTTATAAACTTGCTTCAAACATTCATACTTCATGACTAAAAATGATGTATGCAGTAAGAGTGTAGCCACCACTGTTATTTTTATTATGGTGAAAGCTGTTAGTAGAAAATCTCTATATTATAGACCCCATTTACTGCGCACATCTTCCTATAAAAACTACTTTTTGTGAAACTGTAAAAAATATAAGTAAAAAATTTGAGGAAAATCTACAAAAAATTAATTTGTTGCATTTATTCTGGTGAATACATGTTGTGTTTCTCTTGATGAGCACTGTATTGGATGTAGCACATTACTAAATGTAGATACCACGCTCCCTAGGCTGCCAGCGCTAGTCAATACCCATTGACTCCGCCTCTCCACCCACCCTCCACCCCTCAGGCAGTCAAATGTTTCTGCACACGACTACCTTCACAGGTTTATCCTGCCATTGTGCTCTCATTGGCTTGCCTTCGCACTTTGCTTGTGTTATTACAACTCAGGTTTCTCTAGCACCATGTAATCACTTGTGGTGAACAACAAATTTGATAGAACACTTTGATATATTGCTTACAGTACAATAGAGCACCCCTCAACCGGAATAGTCGGGGGAAGGGCTATTCCGGTTGTGGGAAATGAAGGTGGGATGGTGTGAAAAATAACACATTTACAGTCTGAACTTGTGTACATGTGGCACATAATTTTAACTTAAGAAATCTATGAGTGTAAATTATTAGTTTTATCCTTAAAGTTACTAAACCATTAAAAAAAAAAAACACTACGTACTGTTTATGAAAATGTAAGTCATAAAACTCCCAGCGCTGCATGAATGACCTTCATTCCCAACCTGCTAGCAGGGGTTCTAATTGCTTCGCGCACGTGTCTGCATGAGTAAACGAGGACTGGAGATAATCTAAGGCTGCTGGAGTGACATCATATTACAGTTTGTGTTGACATGCAACTGATAAAACTTCCCGTAGTATAGCCAATTCCGTGGAGTGTCTTTCCCTTACGTTGGTACAATATACATTTATTTACAAGAGCGGGACTGACGTATTATAGACATTCACAAGTACCGTATTTCAGCGTGTATAGGCATCACATTTTTACAAAAAAAAAAAAAGTCAAAAAGTGGGATGCAACTTATTTACAAGATATTGGCATAAAATTTTTTTTTTCTCCCTAAACCATATTCCGAAATTTGTCAACATACAGTATGGTTTAATGTTTTAACTCAGTTTCTATGGATGTCAAAAAAATAATAACTCAATAGCTTATCACTCGTGTTTAAATGCATATAGGTCGTACTATACTTTTGCCTGCCTGTCCGTGACAGTTCTGATTTGTATCGCCTCCAGCTGGCTCGCTTCCTCTCTCTTTTTTCTTTCTCCCTCTCGCTCGGCATCACTCCCTTCTGTCCCCCACCACCCCGAGGACACTTTCCCCTCTTCGCACTCACAGTTTCTCCACACAGCCATTTGGCGATGGACGGAAAATGTGAAGGAGGAGAAGCGCTATGACCGCTAGCTGATCTACCTGTATTTTTAGAATACCCCACTTCTCCCTCTAATTTGTTTGTCACGCTGTCATTCTCTCGCCGAATAGGAACGCCAGCAGCAGCTGTGTGTGTGACGCCGCGCTCACACACATGCACCATACCATTGCCTGCCTGGCTGGCAGGTTATGCACGGCGCTTATAGTTCGCAATTCAAACTTCGTGTTGAAGCATTTTGACAAGTATAAAAAAGTTTTATTTAGGAAAAACCAACACAGTATAATTATTTATAAATATATTGTATCCCAAGGTAAAATAAACTATTTTGGCAAAAGTGAAAAATCTGCACAAGGGTTGCACCCCATTTTTTGTACACACAAAATCTGCATTCAATGTGTGACCCATATTCTGGCAAACATGGTAAATCGGGTACAGTGTTCTTGTGCATACAGCATTACTTTGAATTTGAAGTTCACCCTGTAAGTAACTCTATCTTTTCCCATCTCTGACTTTAAACACACATGTTTTAGTAATAAAAGTATGTTATTGCACAACAGTACGACTCAAAACTCTCATCAACAATACTTGTAACTGATTGAAAACTGCAAATGGAAAGCTATACAAGGTCGGGAAGAGGAGGAAACAAGTGACATAAGTGAAAGTGACGAGTAAAGGGGCAGGAGGGAATGTGGCAACAAAGGGCGTGACAAGTTCAAAGTCCTCTCCCCTGCAGCAACTCGCGACCCTCTGATATTTCCACACTGAAAATTATTTCTGCAATTGGTTGCTGTGCAGTATTTAAAGAGTTATGAAGACAAAACAAGATCAAGAACACACTTGGGGTAAAATTTTATTCAGAATAAGTGTGAATACAGAAGAAAATTTATATTCCCTGCAAAAATTATGTTAATTTTATATTTAACTAAAATAATGTAAATTTTCATGAACACTTACTTCCTGCAAAAAATGGCAAATTTTGATGTATAGGGGTTGGGGGTGGGTCAAAATTAATCCAAAATTTGCCAAAATATCTACAGCAACCTAAGTGTCTTAACGACCATAGTTTCGGAAACAATAAGTGGTTGTTTTAATGTGTTTCTACTATAATGAGAGTTTGGTTTTTGATTGAAGATCTTGGTAACATAAAACAATGTTTGGAGAAGTGTAATTTCTGATATTTTGCTCAAATACAGTTTAAAAAACTCAATTCTAGAGAATGTATATCTCCTTTAATATTAAATTTAGATAGTAAGTGTCCCATATACTTCCAACTTGTTTTGCATAAGGATTCACCTCAATAAGTTCATATATTGAATTCTGCCACATCCTGTATATAAAAGAAACTGAACTTCTGTAATAGTAACTACGAAGAAAACCCATGAAGCTGAGTACTGAAAGACCAATAATAAAAGACTGCTGAAATAAAATTTAATTTCAACTGTTAATTTCAAACTGATATACACATCCATGAATACCTACATCATCTGAATAACATTTTCTTACAAAACATGAAATATGCTAACAATACAAAAGTATATTCAATTATTTGAAAAAATAATTAATTTGGCTTAACACCCTTAAATACTACATATCATAAAAAAAAATGTTTCCATCACAAAGGATTTAATACATAATGCCACAAAGCTATCTGCAGAGCAGAGCAATTCCCACTGTTGGCAACACTGCAGTGAGAGGGACAGCTACCTCTAGGGCAGTGACCGGCTGACACGGGCCACCATCACTTCAAGTGGAACTCACAACCTCACAAACACAAGGACAATGCTGACTATACTGGAGAAACATGCTGCTTGCACATCCATGTTTAGAAACACCACTGCCTGTGTTTTAAACCATATCTTGTTCCATTTAAAATGAAGGCATCAAGCATATAAGACTTTCTAAAACTATTTTCCCACATTATTATTGACTGAAAGAACCTTCCACAGAATGATTATGTACTTAGTTTACAGATAAAGAGACACTACACAGAGTGAGTTCTGCTGTGCACAGTAAGGTTACTTTTCTGACTAAATGATTTACTACATAGTTTACAGCTAAAGGGACGCTCCCCAGTGTGAGATCTGGTGTGCAAAATAAGAGAATTTGTCCGACTAAATGATTTATTACATTGTTTACAGCTAAAGGGACGCTCCCCAGAGTGAGTTCTGATGTGCTCAATAAGGTGACTTTTCTTACTAAATGATTTACTACATAGTTTGCAGCTAAAGGGACGCTCCCCAGAGTGAGTTGTGCTGTGCTCAATAAGGTGACTTTTCTTACTAAATGATTTACTACATAGTTTACAGCTAAAGGGCCGCTCCCCAGAGTGAATTATGCTGTGCTGAATAAGGTTTCTTTTCATACTAAATGATTTACTACACAGGTTACAGCTAAAGGGACGCTCCCCAGAGTGAGTTCTGCTGTGCTCAATAAAGTGACATTTATAACTAAATGATTTACTGCACAGTTTACAGGCAAAGGGACGTACTCCAGAGTGAGTTCTGCTATGCACAATAAGAGAATCGTTACAAGTAAATGATTTACTGCACAGTTTACAGCTAAAAGGACGCTCTACAGAGTGAGTTCTGCTATGCATATTAAGGTGATTTCTCTGACTAAATGATTTACCACAGACTTCACAGCTAAAGGGACGCTCCCCAGAGTGAGTTCTGCTATGCATAGGAAGGTAACTTTTCTGACTAAATGATTTACTACACAGTTTACAGCTAAAGGGCCGCTCCCCAGAGTGAATTCTGCTGTGCACAATCAGATAACTTTTATAACTAAATGATTTAGTGCACATTTTACAGCTAAAGGGACGCTCCTTAGAGTGAATCCTGCTGTGAATAATAAGAGAACTTTTCAAACCGAAGGATTTTCCACAGTAATCACAAGTATAGTTGTTACTGCACTTGTGAGTCAATGAAGGAACAGCATGAAGCCTTTGTGTTGTAGGAACTGATGGATTATCTTCACACTTGCCAGGCAAGCACACAACTTCACTACGTTGCCAGCACTTGCAATCTACGGAAACTACACCACAAGACTTGCACTCCACGACACTCGCAGACAAAGTAGGTTCTGCAATGTTGTCATCTTCAAGTACACTCTCACTCTTCACTCTGTCACTTTCTTCACTGCAATACTCTACTTCAGTTCCCTGTGATCCCGCTGCGCAACTCGTCTCCAAGGCAGAATATTTGCATTCCTGCAACACAAAGTATACTGCTGCACTAACTTCATAACAGCCATAAACTGTATTGGGTTTTTGAGTTAATAAAGTATGCATAATTTTACTTTGGGAATTATAGAGCCAAGTTTTATTATACAGTAAAGAACATTACCATACATTATTAGCGTTACTTTTGTTGTTGTACAAAGATCATCAGCGGTACATAAAGCTCATTTGCATGGATGATTAATTTCTTGCACTAATCATTTGAGTGAGAATGTAACAAATGTTAAACCTTACTCATTGGCAAGATGTTGCAAAATGTGGTAAACTGTAGAAAGAGGGAAATTTATACTACAGAAACAGCAGCTGGGACCATGAACGTGTAAACAACAGGATGGTGTAAGAAAAAGTGTATATAAATACAGCGGTTGAACAGAATTATCTTTAAAAGAAAATGCAGCTCATAATGCTAGTAGCGGAGTTTTAAACAGTTATCCATGTTCACAATGAAGTGGCTGTGTTTGCAAATTCATTAGACAATTATTAATTACATTTATAACCACTGCCTGCTGCCATTGTGTCAACATTTCGTATGTCGTCCTGCACTAAAGTTCACAGAATTGAGTATTTTACTGTTTGAAGCATAGCCCTCGTTTAGAATGTTGCTTGCTTATCTTTCCGTGTACCCATTAAATAAACAACGCCATGTGTCCTTCAGCTGGTGTTTACATCAGGTAGCTCATATGTCCACTGCATACTCATCAAATAAAAAAAAAAATTAATATTGTAAATAGCACTATAAATACATATGTTAATTACAATAAATTTTACAATAAAGTTTTGTGAATAATGATTTATGTTCATAATTTTTTTTTGTTTAGACATATATTTATACCTTTAACTATGGACAACCCTTCCAAGGTAATGAGAAAATATGTTTGGTTTAGGCCGTCAACAATAGCAGAAGAATTACATGTGATTCCTTTTCCCATTATAAAAAATGTGCCAAAGACATTTCGATCATTCACCTTAAATAACTGCTAATAGCTTATACGCTCACCTGTTAAAGACAGGCACACCTTTAAAGAATACTGTGTATTGACACCTTTATATAGAAGGCAACGTACCTATATGAATGATTTAATGACCTAAGAATTATATTTAACAGCATTTACAATTAGAACTGTATTGCATTAATACCTCACATATCAATAATTAAGAACATAACTATCCACAAGAAAATGGGAAGGGTTGCTAATAGATTACATGTAATGAAAATCATAGTCATGAAACTCAAAGCTCAAAATTTTTACAGCAAACTTCCACAGTAATATTTGTCATTTGATGCAAGTTTCGTGAGAATCCATCCAGCCACACAGTTTATAAAGCACATGACACTAATACTTGTTAGGCTTACTGCTTTGCTTATGGAAAAAATCACAATCCACTTATAATATTTCAATGCTTACGTTGATACAATCGTAACTTACCAGAATATTATCAAAAAATATCTTGGCTACGTAAATGCATTTCATGAAACTGCTTCATAGATTTAAGTGCATGCTCTTTTTTTAGTAGAGCATTGGGAAATTGATTTTTACCAAAAAAAATCATGACAGAAAAAGGTTTTGTGACAGATTTGTAAATGAAGCTCCACAGATTCTAATTATTATGTTATTATTTTTCTACAGATAGCATCTAATATTAAAAAATAAATTTTAAAATTAGTTTATTTATACTTGTGCAATAGCTATGATATTTATATTTTGCACAAAAGATAAGCCATCTCTTCTAACTACAACTGCCAAGTAAAATTTAAAACTGACAAGTGAATTAAAGCTATTTAGTTTGAAATGTCAGATGTAACCGCTGAACACTGGAGCATCCACAAATATGGCACTTGGAGGTAGTTTGTTTCATTGGTGGGCGTCTGGCGCGGAACTCGATGAAATGCTAGGAAAGGTGAAGCTAGACGCCATCACTGTCGCAACAAAGTTCTGGGTCCTATTTCTCAAAACGACAAGTTTTTCAAGTATAACTACAGACAAGTATGTACGAGTCATGATTTTCTGTTTCCTAACAGTAGTGACAAGGATCAAATGCCATGGGACAAGTGACAAGCTTCCGACAAGTAGATTTTTACAATGCAATAAGTGTTCTGTTCCACAAAACCAACTAACTTGTCATAAGCTTGTGAAATGTAAAATTTTATGACAAGTGAAGCGAGCATGGTCAACGCTGTGACAAGATTACAAATACATAAAATATTTTATATTCATAAGCTGTCTTTCTTATAAAATGTGGTCATTAACTGATTTGATGGAAGAAAATGTGATTATTTTAAGAAGAAAGTTATAGAGAAGATCGAGGCTATATGGAAATAGGGTTGCACCTCAAAATGTCTTCCAATTGAATAAACAATTTTGCCTAACCTCAAACATGATAGAAGAAATGTTAACCATAGTTGGACATATATTCACAACGTGCCACAGCAAGAAGCCATTCCTTAATGGAAAAGCTATTGATCCAGGTGGCGTTACATTGGCTTGGGACTGGAGTTCAACATCATGCTGTAGCAGTATGCATGGTATTAGTAAGGCAAGTGTTTGCAGAGCTATTGATCCAGGTGGAGTTACATTGGCTTGGGACTGGAGTTCAATATCATGCTGTAGCAGTATGCATGGTATTAGTAAGGCAAGTGTTTGCAGAGCTATTGATCCAGGTGGAGTTACATTGGCTTGGGACTGGAGTTCAATATCATGCTGTAGCAGTATGCATGGTATTAGTAAGGCAAGTGTTTGCAGAGCTATTGATCCAGGTGGAGTTACATTGGCTTGGGACTGGAGTTCAATATCATGCTGTAGCAGTATGCATGGTATTAGTAAGGCAAGTGTGTGCAGAGCTATTGATCCAGGTGGAGTTACATTGGCTTGGGACTGGAGTTCAATATCATGCTGTAGCAGTATGCATGGTATTAGTAAGGCAAGTGTGTGCAGAGCTATTGATCCAGGTGGAGTTACATTGGCTTGGGACTGGAGTTCAATATCATGCTGTAGCAGTATGCATGGTATTAGTAAGGCAAGTGTGTGCAGAGCTATTGACCCAGGTGGTGTTACATTGGCTTGGGCCTGGAGTTCAATATCATGCTGTAGCAGTATGCATGGTATTAGTAAGGCAAGTGTGTGCAGAGCTATTGACCCAGGTGGTGTTACATTGGCTTGGGCCTGGAGTTCAATATCATGCTGTTGCAGTATGCATGGTATTAGTAAGGCAAGTGTGTGCAGAGCTATTGACCCAGGTGGCGTTACATTGGCTTGGGACTGGAGTTCAACATCATGCTGTAGCAGTATGCATGGGTTTAGTTAGGCAAGTGTTTGCAGAGCTATTGAACTATAGTCGGTTCATGACTGGAAGAGACTTTCTTGAAGCCCTGCTAAAGATCTACTTTCAAGCCCATTTCGTATCCTTCTGCCAAAGGGTAAACAAACATTGCCATGTGGCAGTCACATGGCAATGTTTACATGCAATGATTACATTCCACTGTGTGTGTGCGCATGTGTTTGTACATGCCAGTATTTACCCATCATAAAAGTAATGTATATATTATTAATGGATATTCCACAAGCGTAAAGTTTTTAATCTTGAGAATTTCACACAAAAGAATATGTGATGCAAGCGAAAAACATTTCATTATATAAACCCAAAATGTGAGTATTAAAAATTAGATGTTTCGTGTGCGTGCCTGTGTGTGTGTGTCTCTCTCTGTCTCTCTGTGTGTGTGTTTGTATAGTGTTGATTTTGATTGGGGGATTGGGTGGGGGAGAAAAACTTTCACTTTGATTACATATTATAGACACAATACTTTGCAATGAAATGTGTCAACATTCAAGGAGTCCATCCAACAACATTAACATGGCAACGCCAATCTCTCATAAGCCCCCGGATGGCCGTGCTGTAGAGAATTTGTGCGATTCTTGTTTAACCTAATATTTCATTTATCTGTTTTTTTTTAATACTTCTATCAGCTCTTTTTTTATTTGATTTTTCATAACGTACGACTTTAATTTGTGCTAACCTTCTCGTACAGATTCCTTTTGCTTTTGAAATCTGTATAAGAGATTACTCATAGTGCGTTCTCACGTGTTATATATTTTTCAAATTTATTTCAGGTTTGCTTAAAATTTTATTTACTGTATTTTACGTTGTATGTTGCAGTAGTTTTTGTGTGCAGTCATGAGTTCTAGCAAGGTGAATAAAAGAGAAGTCACCAACGCCAACAGGACATCATTAACCTCACCGAATCGTTGTATTCACTAATTAGCTGAGGGGAAATGAAACCCTGCAACGTCGCGGAAAGAGCGGCAGAAATGTTGAAACTCTCCAGATCTACAGTGCTAAGGTATGTTAAAATATCTGTAGTATTAACCATTGCGTTTGCAAGTTGTGTGTGTTAAGATCAATTACGTTGGCCCACGAAATGTGTTTACAAGAACATAAAGAAAATTTGTTAATAACTTGATAACGTCGTCGAACGTTGTCTACGTGTATTTTTAACGTTTTATTTTGGTAATTATTAAGTTTATAGGGTTTCCTGTAAAAATAAAAATAATTCATTGAAAATCTTATATTTCCACTCTGCTAATGATGCAGAACACGAATATACGAGGGGCATTAACGTCCGACTAATTTCGTAATATGTGCCCACCTAACCTAACAGAACCTAACCCCACGATGAGTGAATCACTATTTTACATTTTTTAACTAACCTAGGATTGTAGGGTTATATAGTAACCAATACCTGCCACCTATTAAACTAACCTAAACTAACACACGGCAGAGCATATCACATTGTCACACATCATTTGTAAACAAACCCTTGTATGTTTTTGGTATCAGTAACTGTAGTTGACCCAGTAACTGAATTATGGTCCTTTTTAAATTATGCAAATTAGGTTGGCTATGTAGCACTGAAAGTGAAAAATATGACACTGATAATTTACAATAACTAAAAGACAATGGCTGTAGAACAGTGGTGTTGGGGAAATGCATTAATACACAATTGTTTTCTTAAAAGATTATGACTGCGATTTCATCGATTACGATGTCCTCTCATGTTTAGTGAAGTGATACAGATATGTTTAATAGTAGGGGAAGTTCCAGTTATATCGACTGTAATCTATTTAGTGACGTATAACAATGGCAATTAATGCCGCAATGTAACTTATAAATACAAAACAAGCTCCTTCTTCAGAATCTTAAAATGCACCATCTCTCCATAACCTATATAAAATTAATTGACTATAACAAACTCACTATAGAGGCAATTTTCCTTACCATTGTCAGTTGTCTTTATAATAAATTTCCACTGTATATATTGGGTTGTTTATGAAGAATCCCCCGCAGGGGTACACAAATTCCAACACAAAGTAGTTTTTATTTTTAATTACACATTGTTATACCCCCTTTTGGTTAGGTGATTCATACACTCACATTTGAGTCTATATAACCCTACAATTCTGGGTTAGTGTAAAACCCAACAATCCTAGGTTAGTTAAAAAATGTAAAATAGTGATTCACCCATCGTGGGGATAGAACCTGTTAGGTTAGGTGGGAATATGTTAAGAAATTAGTCGGACGTTAATGCCCGTCGTATATTCGTGTTCTCCATCATTAGTGGAGTGGAAATATACCATTTTCCGTGAAATTATTGTTATTTTTTACAGAAAAGCCCCCTAAACTTAATAATTACCTAAATAAAACGTTAAAAAGACACGTAGACAACGTTTCACGATGTTATCAAGTTATTAACACATTTCATAGGCCAACATAATTGACCTTAGCACACACAACTTGCAAACGCAATGGTTAATACTACATATATTTTAACATACCTTAGCACTGTAGATTTGGAGAGTTTAACATTTCTGCCGCTCTTTCCGCGACGTTGCAGGGTTTCATTTCCCCTCGCCTAATTAGGGAATACAACGATTCGGTGAGGTTAATGATGTCCTGTTGGCGTTGGTGACTTATCTTTTATTCACCTTGCTAGAACTCATGACTGCACACAAAAACTACCGCAACATATAACGTAAAATACAATAAATAAAATTTTACGAAAACCTGAAATAATTTTAAAAAATATTAAAGACGTGAGAACGCACTACGAGTAATCTCTTATACAGGTATCAGAAACGAAAGAAATCGGCACAACGAAAAATAATAAAGAGAGAATATTAGTAAAAAAAAAAAAAAAATAAAAAACTAGTAAATGAATTATTATCGGTTAAACAAGATAATCGCACCAATTCTCTGGCACGTGTGTCGACCACATCTCGCCAACAACACACGGAACGAAGGTTTGTAAACAAATGGCCGCTCTACTTTCACCTTGAGCGTGATCTTGTGAGTATGCAAGAAACATTGAAATCAAAGTACGTTAGCACCAAGTCATTAATAATTGGCATAATAAGATACAAGTCTTTTTGAAACCCATTTGTAAGCGATAAATTAACAATTACGTTAAAACTTTAGAACTATTTCCTCTCTTTGTGCTGGCAACCTAACGGCATAACTGTATCCGCGCTCGCCGCTGTTTGCAATGTTATATGCATGTAGCTAACAGCTAGGGTGTTTTTTCAAAGGTTGATTTTCAAAAGTTTCTTCCAGTCATGAACCGACTATAGGTGGAGTTAATTTGGCTTGGGACTAGATTTCAATACCATGCTATAGCAGTATGCATGGTATTAGTAAGGCAGGTTTTGCAAAGCTATTGGAGAACTTGTAAGTGCAGTAAATGCGGTTGTACTTCCCACATGTGTCTGATGGCTCGACAACTTTCTTCAAGTAGTCAATTTGTTCTACATTGTAGCACATATGCCTGTGGCCATTGTATGTATTGATGGGATATTCATAGGCATTGATGCTCCAAATGAAAACTAACCAGATTACGTTGACAGACATGGCAATCACTCNTTGATGGGATATTCATAGGCATTGATGCTCCAAATGAAAACTAACCAGATTACGTTGACAGACATGGCAATCACTCCATCAATTTCATGGCGGTATGTGGGCCAGATTATAAATTTTATTAGGTTTATGAGAACTGGCCTGGAAGTGTGCATGATGCCAGGGTCAAGCACAACAGTTACCTCTACAGAAGAATGTACGGAGGTTGGAGGCGTATAGAAGGTGGAATTACTATTGGTGATAGTGGCTATCCAACAAAAACCTCGCTAATTCCACCAATATGGAGAAGNCCATCAATTTCATGGCGGTATGTGGGCCAGATTATAAATTTTATTAGGTTTATGAGAACTGGCCTGGAAGTGTGCACGATGCCGGGGTCAAGCACAACAGTTACCTCTGCAGAAGAATGTACGGAGGTTGGAGGCCNGTGTGCACGATGCCAGGGTCAAGCACAACAGTTACCTCTGCAGAAGAATGTACGGAGGTTGGAGGCCTATAGAAGGTGGAATTACTATTGGTGATAGTGGCTATCCAACAAAAACCTCGCTAATTCCACCAATATGGAGAAGAAGAGTAATTGAGTGTTCTTTCGGTGTATTGAAGTAAACACTTCCTTGCCTTAATCACCCTAAAGTACAACCTGCCTACTCATGCAAAATAATAAAAGCAGGTGTAGCAGTGTGCAATGTTGCACTAAGTGAAGATTACCACCGTGAAGCCTTCCAACCCGAGGAACATGATGATCTGGGTGAATTAGTGCATGTTCCACGAGAAGCAGTTAATGGGGGAAGGAATGAACCATTTACGAGGACTCGTGGTTTATTTCGGGTATCGGTAAAAAGAAAAGTTGAACAGAATAAATGCACAGTTACAACAGTTCACTGAACAATACAAATACACAGTAATGAAGGAAATACCCAGTTGTATGTGAAAAACGTATCCTGCGTATGTTCCAATATAGAGCCCATGTTTTAAACATTATGCGTTTCACTAAGATTTACAAAAAAACTGCTGGTTTACGTTGCATGTTTGTTTGTCAGTCACAATAATGTTGTCGTGTGTAACATAAACTACACTTTCATTTAGACTTAATTATGTTGTGCATCCTGGAAGATCCTCTGTAAACTGTGATCTTGGAAGAGTCATTGCTGAATCACTAACAATTCCAGCTTTGTATTATAGTTCAGAAGTTCCAAATGTTCAATTTACAAGCCTAACTTTCTTTTCCTCTTCTTAATATATTCATCTTCAACACCATCAAGGGAACAATCTACAGCAGTTGAAACTTGCCTTTTTTTTCTTTTGTTTGTAATAAAATATAAAACTATATATAATGTTGACTTACTACTTCCATAGATTTATCAAAACACGCAATTTATATATAAAAAAAAAATACAAAATAGATACTTTAGCAATGTCATATGTTAATGTTTTTTCAGACG
This sequence comes from Clitarchus hookeri, assembly GCA_002778355.1. NCBI lineage: Eukaryota > Metazoa > Arthropoda > Insecta > Phasmatodea > Phasmatidae > Clitarchus > Clitarchus hookeri. The sequence continues at coordinate 218,377 of NQII01002256.1, read as the reverse complement.
TGGACAACCAATTGTTACCTTTCAAAGTCTTTATGTTAACAAAAATATGTATCGTAAAACGAGGGGAAGGAGGTTAAGCATATGGACTTGTGTGAGTGTCCTATATTTGTGCGTATTTTGGTTTGTATGTGTCGTTCAAGAAAGGTGTAGAGCATGAATGAATATGGAATATGTTCTTTACCTGGTTGAAATGACATAAATTGAAGGCATATACTATTTTTACAATGTTTACAAGTGCACTAAAGAAAGACGTACTCCAATTACATAACAAATGAAGCAGACTTCAAATACTATAATTTTCATATAATTTAATGTTTATTTTTTCATAACTTAAAAGTATGGAAAATTGATGCTATCAAGGAATTATGTGCACACCAGCGCTGCCAGTGATGTGACGTCACTAGTTGTAGGCTGTGTTGCCAAACTGTCACGGCATTGTGGTAGAGCGCACATGTGCCATTTGTGAATTCATCTTCCTGATTCGACAACTTAAATTTTTAAAGACATTATTGCCAAATTGTGGATTTCTAAAACTTTTTTTGGTCGGGTTTACGACTATAAAGAGCTGAAAAAAGCCACTCCTCGGGGTTAGATGGTCAGCCGAGGCAGTATGAAGAGGTTCAGCTGAGGCTACGGACGGAGATGACCAGCGGAGGTAATGGCATTCTCATGCTCAGATAAGTGTTTAAAAAGAAACATATGTAAGATAATCATTGTTAGACCACCAAATTTTAATGTTGAGTATGATGAAAACATGGAACGAAACACACTTAAACGTAAGCCACTACATGGCCAAGCTTTAAGACATTGTATTTGATATTGCCACCTCTCGACTGTTTGTATTTGTTTGAACAATGCAGAATTATTATTCCACCACAGTCACTAAATAAATTGTAACTTCATATGCTAATTATGTATGGTGGTTATTTATATTCAGTTTATGAAGATCATAATTGTAGAGAATCTTTTTAATACCATCCTTCTATTCCTAATTAATAAAATCAATGTTTTGTATATTTAGCAATGTTTCTTCCATTGAGAAATGAACCTGTTGAGTGATGACTTGTAACATTGCCATAGGAGACTTGCACATTATTTTGATTTTATTTGAAGTATTCGGTCAAGTTAGAGTACCATTTGGAGATGGTAGGATCTGGCTGTAGCCGCTCCATCTTGTCTTTCTGCTCGTCATTATTCTTGCAAAGAATACTGACACGTCAAAGCAAGTGGAAAACGGACTTCAGCCTTCAAACATCTGTCTTTGCTCACATGGGTGCTGCGACTTCAGAGCAAAAAAAATTGGAGACAAGTCCCCGGGGCTTTTAATATTACTTTAAACTACTCTGTCTTGCGAATAAAGTGTGGTAGGGGCTATTAACCTACTTAGCTTTATTTTTATTATAAGCATCTGAACATGCGACTTTGGTGAGATGGTAAGCATAAGAGGAAGGAAATAATATTTTTGAGAAATTGTTCCTTTTTTCAGACTTTTCCCAAAAATCCCTGACCAGTTTTAATTCACTGGCTTTTCCCGGTTTTCTATGTACCTGTAGCAACCCCGAAACACGTACTTGGTTGCATAACTTCCAGAATGAAACACAACCTCAGCCAGTTTTCTCTCAGGCTGCACACAACAAAATGACTATGTCACAATGAATATGGTTTTTATATTTTTGCCCCCCAGTCGTGCTCACTCATATACTCCATTTCATATTTAACTAAATTATGACACTTCTAGAAATGTAGCGTGGCGGCCATGTATCCTTCCGCACACAGCTGTCCTATCTATTAGGAAAACAAAGTGCGTAAACAAATGCAATGATCGATGTATGTTATCATTCCAGGTGGATGGATGGGGTTGGGAGAGACTTTAGTTTAACGTCTTTCATGAGACAGTATTGTTTTGCAACGCTTCTTATGAGATGGTATAATTTTGAATTACATACATCTTGTTTTAATGGACCAGTAGAAAACTTTGTTCATACAGAAGTAACAACAAAATTGTTATAACCTGTAAAGTTTCAACCTCGCCGAAAGAAAATGTGATAGATATTAAATTGTTCGTACCGATGTGAATAATAAACACATTCCGTATGTACGCAAATATTTTTGGCGAAGGTAACCTTGAACTTGTCGGATTTTACATATAATAAATGTGTTATTTTTACACTAGAAAACAGCGTTGAAATGGTGGTTTTCTAGGCCATGTACATTTCAAACAATCTAATAACCATTTTGAAATACATTGTTAACAAAATACTTTGACATACAGTTCGTAATTCCTATTAGCAACGTCTGAACACACATTCTGTGGCAATCCTTCTTGGACACATTTTTCTGCTGCTGATACAAAATAATTTGCAGAATCATACAGTAAATACGACACTTCACAAGTTTCACAAAACAAACTGCGGAACGAAAATACACGTTGACTCTTTATAACACACAATGGTACCGTAAATGGCGGACCAAACCAGACAAGTGTCAATAATATTATATTTCACGCAAAAAAAAAACTTAATACAAAGGCACCCCTACAACCAACTATGCGTAATAAAATTAAATACAAAAATTATTAACTACAGATAAAATAATCTGATAACTCCAGTAAGGTACTCGCATAAACGTGACAGAAAAAGATAACATGCACAATGGCATTCACAGAGCTGAAAATGTTTCACATAGTGATGGGCAAAATCAAATGAAAACAATTTGAATATTCAATTGTAGCAGTATAATCAAATTTTCGATTTTTGTCTGTGGTTTTCGAATGAATCATTCGTATGGAAGTTTTCCTTCTCGACAACAGATGGCAATAGGTGTTCTACAATATTTACGTAAATTTTTACTGTCATCAGGACTTGATATTTAACTATTAGCTATTTTTGTACAAAGATTAATATTTTTCTCGCATTTTATCTTTAAACATATTTTATGTCAAATGGTGTATTTACGGGAAGCAAAATTCCACCCAACATTTACTTCGTTAAATGAAGAATGCTTCGCTGCACGCATGCGAATATTCATTCGTTTCACTTATGCGAATGTTCATACATATCTCCACAGTGGTGTTATTTCAGCTTTTTAACTGGGGTGGCAAGGCCTACTGGGGGTATGAAATTTTTTTTTTTTAAAACTAGCTTTAAATTGTTAGTTTTTGAAGCTTTTTCAGACTATTTTTACTACAAAATAATTGCTAACATTCTCTACTTACCCTAAAACATTTATTGTTAAATACAATAATTAATAACCAAACCACTTGTAAAGTAAATATTGTTCTCACACAACTCAAGAGTAGGTCTATTTTGAATTGATTGAGTGCTCAGCCTGTTTCTTTTATCACGAAAGTAAAAATCAAGCAAACATCAAAACAAAGCTTAATTTAACATTTACGCAATGTCATCATAAGTTATTTTCATACAAAATGAAGTCCTCTCTTTTGGCTTGAATGAAAGCCATCAATAACTTTGGAAATGCCTACATCAATACTCCTTTCGATAGCCAAAAGAGCTAACGAAGACAACCTCTCCTGGCCGATCGTGTTCCTGGTGTATGTTTTCAACCGCCGCAAGCACGAAAAAGACCTCTTACAGGATGCTGAGTTCATTGGAATTGTAAAAAACAAACGGTAAAAGTTAAAAAGTAGAGGGAACACAGTTTTCAAAGACTTCTCTACAAAAACGGCAGCTCTTTCTTGGATATTTTTGTTTTTTGACTCTTCCATTTTGTAAGAACATCTCAGTTCAGACAGAAGAAGTTCATTGTCCAAAGTGTAATATTTGCAGACATACCATACACTGGCTATGTCTACCTCAGTTCCACCTAGAACTTTGCCTAAGTGGTTAAGTACATCTATAGTCGGTTCATGACTGGAAAAGACTTTCTTGAAGCCCTGCTTAAGATCTACTTTCAAGCCCATTTCGTATCCTTCTGCCAAAGGGTAAACAAACATTGCCATGTGGCAGTCACATGGCAATGTTTACATGCAATGATTACATTCCACTGTGTGTGTGTGCATGTGTTTGTACATGCCAGTATTTACCCATCATAAAAGTAATGTATATATTATTAATGGATATTCCACAAGCGTAAAGTTTTTAATCTTGAGAATTTCACACAAAAGAATATGTGATGCAAGCAAAAAACATTTCATTATATAAACCCAAAATGTGAGTATTAAAAATTAGATGTTTCGTGTGCGTGCCTGTCTCTCTTTCTCTCTATCTATCTATCTCTATCTCTCTCTCTCTGTGTATATGTGTGTGTGTATAGGTTTGATTTTGACTGGGGGATTGGGTGGGGGAGAAAAACTTTCACTTTGATTACATATTATAGACACAATACTTTGCAATGAAATGTGTCAACATTCAAGGAGTCCATCCAACAACATTAACATGGCAACGCCAATCTCTCATAAGCCCCCCGGATGGCCCTGCTGTAGAGAATTTGTGCAATTCTTGTTTAACCTAATATTTCATTTATCAGTTTTTATTATACTAATATCAGCACTTAATTATTATTTGATTTTTCATAACGTATGACTTTAATTTGTGCTAACCTTCTCATACAGATTCCTTTTGCTTTTGAAATCTGTATAAGAGATTACTCATAGTGCATTCTAACATGTTTAATATTTTTCAAATTTATTTCAGGTTTGCTTAAAATTTTATTTACTGTATTTTACAGAAGTTTTTGTGTGCAGTCATGAGTCCTAGCAAGGTGAATAAAAGAGAAGTCGGTAGAGAAGTCACCAACGCCAACAGGACATCATTAACCTCACCGAATCGTTGTATTCACTAATTAGCTGAGGGGAAATGAAACCCTGCAACATCGCGGAAAAAGTGGCAGAAATTTTGAAACTCTCCAAATCTACAGTGCTAAGGTATGTTAAAATATCTGTAGTATTAACCATTGCGTTTGCAAGTTGTGTGTGTTAAGATCAATTACGTTGGCCCACGAAATGTGTTTACAAGAACATAAAGAAAATTTGTTAGTAACTTGATAACGTCGTCGAATGTTGTCTACGTGTATTTTTAACGTTTTATTTGGGATATTATTAAGTTTATAGGGTTTCCTGTAAAAATAAAAATAATTCATTGAAAATCTTATATTTCCACTCTGCTAATGATGCAGAACACGAATATACGAGGGGCATTAACGTCCGACTAATTTCGTAATATGTGCCCACCTAACCTAACAGAACCTAACCCCACGATGAGTGAATCACTATTTTACATTTTTTAACTAACCTAGGATTGTAGGGTTATATAGTAACCAATACCTGCCACCTATTAAACTAACCTAAACTAACACACGGCAGAGCATATCACATTGTCACACATCATTTGTAAACAAACCCTTGTATGTTTTTGGTATCAGTAACTGTAGTTGACCCAGTAACTGAATTATGGTCCTTTTTAAATTATGCAAATTAGGTTGGCTATGTAGCACTGAAAGTGAAAAATATGACACTGATAATTTACAATAACTAAAAGACAATGGCTGTAGAACAGTGGTGTTGGGGAAATGCATTAATACACAATTGTTTTCTTAAAAGATTATGACTGCGATTTCATCGATTACGATGTCCTCTCATGTTTAGTGAAGTGATACAGATATGTTTAATAGTAGGGGAAGTTCCAGTTATATCGACTGTAATCTATTTAGTGACGTATAACAATAGCAATTAATGCCGCAATGTAACTTATAAATACAAAACAAGCTCCTTCTTCAGAATCTTAAAATGCACCATCTCTCCATAACCTATATAAAATTAATTGACTATAACAAACTCACTATAGAGGCAATTTTCCTTACCATTGTCAGTTGTCTTTATAATAAATTTCCACTGTATATATTGGGTTGTTTATGAAGAATCCCTCGCAGGGGTACACAAATTCCAACACAAAGTAGTTTTTATTTTTAATTACACATTGTAATACCACCTTTTGGTTAGGTGATTCATACACTCACATTTGAGTCTATATAACCCTACAATTCTGGGTTAGTGTAAAACCCAACAATCCTAGGTTAGTTAAAAAATGTAAAATAGTGATTCACCCATTGTGGGGTTAACACCTGTTAGGTTAGGTGGGCACATGTTACGAAATTAGTCGGACGTTAATGCCCGTCGTATATTCGTGTTCTGCATCATTAGTGGAGTGGAAATATACCATTTTCCGTGAAATTATTGTAATTTTTTTTTACAGAAAAGCCCCCTAAACTTAATAATTTCCGAAATAAAACGTTAAAAAGACACGTAGACATTGTTTGACGATGTTATTCTGTCGCTCTTTCCGCGACGTTGCAGGGATTCATTTCCCCTCGCCTAATTAGGGAATACGATTCGGTGAGGTTAATGATGTCCTGTTGGTGTTGGTGACTTGTCTTTTATTCTCCTTGCGAGAACTCATGATTGCACACAAAAACTACCGCAACATATAACGTAAAATACAGTAAATAAAATTTTAAGCAAACCTGAAATAATTTTAAAAAATATTAAAGACGTGAGATCGCACTACGAGTAATCTCTTGTACAGGTATCAGAAACAAAAGAAATCGGCACAACGAGAAATAATAAAGAGAGAATATTAGTAAAAAAAAAAAAAAAAAAAAAANTATTAGTAAAAAAAAAAAACAGTAAATGAATTATTATTGGTTAAACAAGATAATCGCACCAATTCTCTGGGACATGAGTCGACCACATCTCGCCAACAACACACGGAACGATGGTTTGTAAACAAATGGCTGCTCTACTTTCACCTTGAGCGTGATCTTGTGAGTATGCAAGAAACATTGAAATCAAAGTACGTTAGCACCACGCCATTAATAATTGGCATAATAAGATACAAGTCTTTTTGAAACCCATTTGTAAGCGATAAATTAACAATTACGTTAAAACTTTAGAACTATTTCCTCTCTTTGTGCTGGCAACCTAACGGCATAACTGTATCCGCGCTCGCCGCTGTTTGTAATGTTATATGCATGTAGCTAACGGCTAGGGTGTTTTTTCAAAGGTTGATTTTCAAAAGTTTCTTCCAGTCGTGAACAGACTACAGGTTGTTTTCTTGAAGCCTGGCCTCTAGCTCCTGGTTTAGGATGTTAATAACTGGCCAAAGGATTGAAACTTTGTAATACCGTTCTACAGATTCAAATGGCGCTTTACTCCCTTCCCCAATTTTGGAGGGAATTTTACCCTTTCTTGGCAGCTTGGCTGCTCTGAACCCGCACTTGTCAGCGATTTCTGTGCAGTGATTGAACAACTGAGTAAAAAACTCATCTGTTCTGAAGGATTTTAACACAAGTGTGCCTTTTTTTTTATTTTTTTTTTTTACAACAACTTTGTAGGTCACACAGCTTGCCTGGAGGGTCTTTGACAGTGAGTCACATTGTGCTAGAACTCTCCTGAGTAATAGCAAGTAAAATACAAAGTTGAAGTCCTCCATACTTTTTAACAAAGTATTGGCTTGTCCACCAATGTCAGTGTCTGTCTGTGCAATTTCTTGTAGAGTTGTCACAGTGGTTTCAAAATTATCTAACAAAGAACGCACTGCTCCGACACGGCAAGCCCACCTGGTACCACTCAAAGACTTCAATGTTGCTGTTCCACCACTAAAGCTTTTTGCACTTTTTTGGAATGTTTTCAAAAACAGCATGTCATTTAGTTGATTTCTCAATAAAGTTGTAAAGACTTTGAAGTACAAAGAACGTGTTTCTTATTGAAGTCACGCTTGTGCAACAGCTTACAATGCACAAGTTCAATATATGTGCATTGTAGTGAATGTACATTGCAGTTGGGGCTTCTTGCATAATTATAGCTGCCACTCCTTTATATGAACCCCTCATGTTCGAGGCCCCATCATAGCATTGAGCACGCAGATTTTTAATGTTCAAGTCCCGTGAACTCAAAACGTTCTTAAGTTCATTTGCCAGTGTTTCGCAGTCAGTTTTTTTAGCACGATAAAACCCTACAAATGACTCATGAACTTCTAACTTATCATTGACATGCCTTAGGACAATAGCTACTTGTTCGTGCTTTGATATGTCTTGCGTCATCAGCTATGATGGCAAAAACTTTTGCCTCTTTAACTTCTTTGGCAATGTGCACCTTGATTTTTCCCCCAATAATGGACAGTAGCTCATTCTGGAAAGTCACTGAAATGTACTGAAAATTTTTTCGATGCTCAATGTAGAACTTCTTTATTAAATTACTACCTTTGGAACGAAGCTTCATCAGCTCCAGAAAGTTTCCTCTGTTCTTTAATTCTGCAGATTTGTCATGACCTCTTAGCGCAATAGATTGCCTGCCACAAAATATCAATGATTTGCAAAAAGCTCCTAAATACAATCTGTTTTGTTGTACTTCTTCTGAATACTGTTGATTAACTTTTTCAACAACAATGCCACTTTTTGTCTGCTTATTTTAGAGAATTGAGTTTAGTGTTACTACTCCTATGCGAGTTACTCTTCTCATGATTCTCAAACACGTTTACAGCTTTCTTCCACTTGGGGAACCCACTGAGTGTAAACACATCTTCTGCATTGTTTTTTCTTCTGGGTTGTAAAACGCACGGCAGACAAAACAGAATGGTTTATCGTTCAGAGGACTGTATTCCAACCAAGAAAACATTTTATACCACTCTGGCCTAAATTTCCTTCCATCCGTTCTATTCCTTCCCTAACATGCGCCATAGCCACAGCTGGACCATGAGCAGGATCACGTTTATTAACTAACCCAATTGACAATTGGTCAGTTGAACTGAAGGAACAGCTGGGACTTGGCCTACGCCCTTCATTTGCAGGAGTATTGTCCTTGGTAGTTGTGGACGACTGAGCGGATGACGAGCCTAACATATCTTCTACGGGTGGTTCTGGTTCATGTTCCAAAGCACCTCCTTCTGGCTCTTCATCTTCTAAATACCGTTTCTTTTTGCTTGCTGGACCTGAGCAAAAGTATGATAAAATTTTAATCGTAAATGAACTCCTCAAAAAAAGCAGTGAGATTTCGTATACTATAAGTCTCTGTACAGTAATGTTAACGGAATTTTCAGAGGAAAACAAACCAAATTTTTAATAATAATTATAGGCTCGCCTTTACCTATACGGCCATACAGCCAATATTTCCTATCTTCCTCTTTATCCATGAATACTTACTTTGGCCTTGGTTCAAATAAACAATAACACAGCGAACTCTGATTTTGAGAGTAGAGTACCGTACTGTATGTTGTTGTTTTAATCTTTGCCGGTTCAGTTAAACAGACACCACTACACCAGCACTGGTACATATAACTTAAAACTCTGATTATTTTGTGGTTAAATCTTTGGATAAACCAAACTTTCAATTACATGTTCGTTTAAGAATAAAGATTTTCAATTTTTAAGCACTAGGCCTAGTTTGATATAAACGAAGTTGGGGAAACTCCGGAAAATGGCCAATAAGTTAACCTATGAAATAATTGAAATGAACTTAGCATGTCTCAGTCGATGCAATCGTACGGTGGTTCACTTGAAGTGCAATATTTTTTTGGACTTCACTTGTTATCCATTGTTATTGATATGATAATAATAAATAAACTAAATTTATAAAAAAAACTAAAACAACACACACTTACACATCATGCTGCACTAATAGATCTCTTTTTGTTGAAAAGGGCACACCAACAACATGCAGACGACACGACAGACAACACTCTTGCAAAGACAAAAGCTTACAGTGTGGCCCTCGGTAGAAAAAGGAGAAGGTAGTGCAACTACCTATACCTGCTACGTAGCAGCCGTGAAGCTATAAGTGCGCAGTGTGCGAGAGTTCCGCTAGGTTCGCTAGGGTAGGGCGTGGACGGAAGAGTAACTAGAAACAAAAAGGTGCATACTATCGCACACTGCACACTTATGGCTTCACTGCCAGACCCTGAGTTGCACTACCTGTCTCCTTCTTCTACTGTGGTGTGGCCCGCGGGCTTGCCCCTGTTGCCAAATCTCATTCTGCAGTCTGCATATTACAGAGTTGCCACTTTCGGACGTCGACATCGCTCATTCTCGTTTTTCACGCATCTAATGTTTGTTATTTTATTACGTCATGCCTACTACTCCACTATTTCTATCTAACTTTATAATGTACAAATTTTAAACACACATGTTATTTTTCTGCGCAAAATCAGGCATGATTAATGAAGAATGAAGAAAGTGCCATGCTTGTAGAATTGTATTTTCCAATTGTTTCTAAATTATTGAGATTTTTACTTCAAAATTCTGGGTTGGACAATTCTGGGATTGCAACTGCCACCCCTTGCCACCCCCGAATTACGCTTATGTATCTCCACGAAGTGAATGTTCCATTCAAATAAAAAGGAAGTGAATGGCAGCTACTGCAATAATTCAGTTTCTGAAAATAAATTTTAGCAATTGTTTTCTGGTTTGTAACTTTTTGTGAATTGCAAAGAGCTTTTTAGCTAATAAAAATATTTGAGAAAATTTATTTATCATTGAAACAAGAACAGACTGTGAATAGAAAGAAAATAACGTGAGAAGCCTTCTGTCTCAGTTCCAGAGGTTTACGACAGCTCCGGAATACACACTAGGAAGAAAAATGATTGAGAACTTAAAATGTTACCATTTTCAAATACAAATAAACATTATAACTTCTTATGAACATATGTGTTATAATTTGAGTCAAATACAACATTAATTTACTCGCTTCAAAAAAGTACTTTTGAACTGTTAACTTGTGGCAGCATTAACACTCATTCCTTTCGATTAAGACACAATTGGAGAAGAAAACTGAATATTACGAATCCAAATGATTGATTCGATTTCAGACAAGACAATTTGAATAAAAATTGATTTAGCTCATCACTAGTTTTCACCAACCATGACTATCCATATGCTCCGCCAAAATTGTTACACAATTTTCACCAATTTGATTAAAAAAAAAAAAAAAACCTGTAAATTACTTAAGAAATATATTTAAATCACAAATGTTGTAAGTATAATTTAAATTTTGAATTACAACTTTTAGTTCTAAGTACTATTTTCTTCCATGATGATCAATCGCCAACATAACAACATACATCCTGCAACAAATCATCAGCTGATACAATACTACACCGTTTACATAGTGTGTAGGTTGGTCACATTGTCTGTCAAACTTTACTGTAGTTATATGAAATGGTGTATACAAACCATGGTGATGGTNTGAAATGCAGTATACATATCCAGGGTCGTGTTCACAGATCTCTAAACTCTGCAAAACTGGCCATTCATCTATAGTATAAGTCACTCCACAACCACAGAATTCTCCATGCTGTTTCTGCCACCTAGTAACGTTGTCCCAAAATTAATGCAAGATTATGTCTACCAGCATGTCTCTGGCACTTTGAACCCCTGTCATGTTCCGCAAGTCATCACACCACTACAACCAGCAGAAGTTACAACTTTCCCAGCATTTCCTGCATTTGAAGTGGTATTCATCTCTTTGCCATGGCAAACCTGAAAGTTGAATGACCATTAACCTTTACGACTTCTTCCCTCCACCAAATGAACACTGTGTGAATTGTATCCTTTTATGTACAGCAAGAGACTTTTGTTACCCAGCCTTTGTTAACATTACAGCCGCCAGCATCGAGTACATACGCCTCCACTCTGCTTTGCCACCAGCATCTCCTCCTTTATTCACCATTTCCGACATTGGTAACAACAATAATTACAATAACAGATTGAGAGCCACCAGGTGCCCTGCAGTTGTGTAGACCATTTATACAGGTCCAATANGATTGAGAGCCTCCAGGTGCCCTGCAGTTGTGTAGGCCATTTATACAGGTCCAATATGACTCTTGCTAAATAACATTTTAGGCCACATTCTTCACAAACAAGAACTGGTCTCCCTGAAGCTGCATCCTATTTCTTCCACCATTACTAAACACCTTCTCACATTCAGCACTGTNACTCTGCTTTGCCACCAGCATCTCCTCCTCTATTCCCCATTTCCGACATTGGTAACAACAATTATTACAATAACAGATTGAGAGCCACCAGGTGCCCTGCAGTTGTTTAGACCATTTATACAGGTCCAATATGTCTCTGGCTAAATAACATTTTAGGCCACATTCTTCACACACAAGAACTGGTCTCCCTGAAGCTGCATCCTATTTCTTCCACCATTACTAAACACCTTCTCACATTCAGCACTGTTGTGAGGTACAACAAATATAGAAAGCACTGTTTAAACAACTCTATCATACTTCAAACCACCGCTATCACAATTTTCCCATTGGACGACCACGTATTATCTATCTATCTGTGCAGGTTCTAGTTGAATGTCTCTATCCACTTGCCAAACACACAACTGTTGTTGAAGTCCATCAAATGATTCTTCATTGGTTTGCTCAGCGTCACTGAGGAGAACTGCTGGTGGGAACCTCACAACAAAACACTTCACACTTGCGAAATGATGCGCTCTTGACATCCTTTTATCAGCCTCCTCTACATGCTTCAAAGTATCTCATAATGGAAATTTCCAAATAATGTAATTACAAAATAGTTTCACAAAATTCCTCATTAATGTGTAAAAAAACATGGATAGTGTATCCAGTAATTGCAACAAACAACTTAAACTTCATCTGACTTCTGATTTCCTGGAATATTATATTTAAAGTCAAGAATGATGACTTGGTAACAAATAGCTTTACAAATTTGAAAAGAAATTATTTTAACATGTCAATGAACAGATTCGTAGGAATATGAATGTTTAGAACAAGCAGTCGTGCTCGCCCTCCATTCGCGCTATCTTGCGACACTACTGCCCTCTCGTGGCAAACAAAGCAGTTAACATATGTCTGAGCACAACAATGGTTCAAGTCAGATATTACGAATACCACAACATCTCAGAAATTTAGTGTTTGTAAACAGTGTGTTTGCGACTGTAAAATACAATTAGTCTTGCCAAACACACATGTCACATTTAACAAAACATAGCAAATAACTTTGTTTACATCTGCAGCGAGAAGCAACAAAACTCTTTATTGATATTACAAAATTTGAAAAGTTTATTCCTCTTCTGAAATACATGATTTTTAACTTTTTTGCTACAAAAAATAATTATGTGAAAAATTCTTTTGAAGGAACTTTCACCTCAACATAGTCAGACACCCTTCTTTGTCTTAAGTAGCATATATAAATGATTCGGTTTGGTGGCAATTGTGTTAACAGGGGAAGTATTGTTAGCACAATTACTTGGCAACTCCGCTGGCGATACAAGCATGCTATCTACTTCTTCCTTGTAAAACCACGCTACTGGCTGCCACAAATACATTAGCATAATGAGGCACATACCCAGCGATAGTCACCAAGTGCAGACACGCTTCTACACTTTCTAGGCTTCATGTCTCAGAGGTTTCGGAAATATTTTAACTTATCTTTTCATGTACACTTTACTCCAGATAGCAGCAAATGCCCAAACAAAATTAATTTACATTTATACAGAGCCACGTGGAACCTTCACTAGCTGGCAAGTGCAATAAATGGCATGTACATCGCAATATTTACATGATAATACTTCTGAGCAGTTGCAAGACCAATTTTTGAGTTCATCATAACCGAAGCATTACCAGAACTTAGTGAAATTAAATTCCTAATGGGTGTGTGATAGCTGTCAAAAGTGTAAAATAAGATTTTCTTTTTAGAGTTTACAAGGAAGTTAAGGTCTCCTCTGCCTTCTTTACATGTTGAAATATAAGAAATGGGAAGAAGAAAAATGTACGTTTACAAACAAAAAAATGTACCTAGATTACCATTGCTTGTATTTATGAGAGACATGTCTAAACCTTGAACTACAGTGCAAATTATGCAAATATAAGCTATCATGTTTTCACGTTGGTATAGATTTATTAACAAGAAAGTACAGTAACAATTTTTGGTTGAATAATTAACTGTGTCTATTGATGACTATGACATTACACATCCCCAGTTTCAAAGATATTATAGCAGCAATGCTTTACCTATACTACATCCATTACATTATGACAGCAGATAAACAAACACAAATGGACTTCACGCTCTGTATACGCCAAGGAATATTAAAATATTTTTGACTATAAGGGGATGTAAATTTTATTTCACTTTCCAATTCTGATGCGATGAAATTTGCAAACACATTTTTGACATGCTCCAAATCCCAAACTCAAGAAAAAAGAGGTATATTGTTTTGATCTGACAGCTTAGAGTTATCGGATTATGATCTGATTGCAACGGATATATAAAGATTTGATAAGACATCACAATATTAACATTGATAAGTTTGTAATGGTTATTTATTGCTTGTAGGTAGCGTAATGTAGATCCTCTAGGATTAGACTTAGCATTGCCTTGAATGCATAATTCAGCTAAACTGCAATGTTCAAGAATATCTACAACATTTTATGTTCAAAATAGGCACAGGTTTTATGAACACCATTGAAAAGTGGCACAGGACGTGTTTCTTATTGTCTTGAGACCTAAATAAAAGGAAACTCTATGTACGACGGTTCTGTTCACCCACATTTACAAGTAAAAAATTCTACATTTCAGGAAGTAATTACGCACTCTTGTAATATTAGTTTTCAGTCACCTTCCTCTGATGCTTTTAGTTCATGCATTGTACTATCACAAAGATTAAAAGACAAAAATGATCCTAATAAGAAGTGTGTTTTGATGATGCAAAAACAAGTACACACTTACATGCAAAGGCATTTTATACATTGTGTAAAAATGATGATTCTTATTAAGTGTCATTCTGTTTCAACTTACAAGACCAACCACTGCCATGAACACCTATTGTCATTTTATGCACGACAAATCATTAATTAAAACCTTTGTTTCGTCAAAATGGACTCAAGGAAGCCAATAATTTATCAATGGACCGAGGACATACGTGGCAGAGGGGCTGCGGAAGTTGGCTCAGCACTCCTGTATCACTTGCATTCTCTGGTCTTAGATGGTAAAGGAATGTTGAGATTATTCTGTGATGGATGTGGGAGTCAAAAACTCCCACATCATACACACGTTCGTGTTTTGGCTTGTCAACAAATCACCCACACATTTAGAGGAACCAAATTTGACATTTCTAGTAAGAGATCATAACTTTCTGCCCTCCGACCGTGTGTACAGTTGTGTTGAGAAACACATAAAGAGAACGCTGGTTATTACAAAAAAGGAAAGGACTACAAATTACAAAACATTAAATCACTGCGGGTCTAACAAAAAACTGCATTGAAAAGGAGACGTCAAAAGATGTAATTTAAAGAAATACCCAGTAATTCAGTGAAAAGGTCAGATACTAAAGACAAAAAGTTATTCCATGTAAAATGCTACAGGAATTACAAGTATGAGTCTGTTCAGGAAAGGAAGCGGTATTGTATTTTACGAAGACCGTAAATATAAGACACAATCTAACAGCTCAAAAGAAACATGATGTGAGAGGTCTGCTGGTCAAGCAATTTGGAAAGAACTGGGTGAATGATGCTTCTTTCCTGTGGTACAAGACTCTGCTTAATGACAATGAAAACCACGAAGAAGATGCAGATAAAGAGATAGTAAATGAAGATGAGTAGTGAGATTNTGGTGTGATTGTTGGAATGTGAGATGCCATCTTTAATATTATCAAACTGTGCTTGTTTTCAAAAAACTGCATTGTGTTCTCAAGAGTGTAGGCTTGGGTATTAGCTATGTGACTAAATATATCCACAGCGGTCGGATCAAAGTCTGATAATAAGCAGTTGTATCAAAGCAAGGCATCTCCACTTTCTTGCACGGAATATGCTGGGTAATGNATTGTGTTCTCAAGAGTGTAGGCTTGGGTATTAGCTATGTGACTAAATATATCCACAGCGGTCAGATCAAAGTCTGATAATAAGCAGTTGTATCAAAGCAAGGCATCTCCACTTTCTTGCACGGAATATGCTGGGTAATGTAAATAGATATGTTGCAGCCAATATAACTCCCAGCATCGTGTTTCCAGTTACTATACTTTGGTATACTACTCTTTTCATCACTTGAGCAACCACAAATATGTGTTCTTTTTAGAGCCTCTAATAAGTACTTTGCCGGATTTATCAGTTTTTGATAGAAGTGTGCATTTCAAATGATTATGTAAGATCAATGTAGCATGTTCTGATTAAACATGTTTGTGGCATCTTATGTATTTCACCCAGATCGCCTCCCTGAATAACAAACAAGCGAATGCAGCAAAAGTGGATTCATCGGTTTTTGTTCAGATTCTACTCAATTCATGTCTAATGTATTACTACTTTTCTTTACTATTCTCATAGAATGTATAGTAGCTATATTTGTACTACTTTTATACAACCTCTGTAAACATAAACTTTACAGGTTAACCGGTTAGATTATCAGATATCACTTCTCACAAAAAGGATCAGTTTTATGAAAAGAAAATTGAGTCTTATGCAATTATAACTACAGCTCTCCCGTGTAGACTATTTTTTTTTACAAAGTTGTGCTATGAAACCTATTAATCTGCGATCAAAAGATTTGTTTATATTTTGGTGATAAATATTTTTCACGAGCAGTTTGTTTCTGATGGTGAATTTTGTACTAACAGTATAAAAAATACACGTATTCAAAGCCTTGAGGGATTAAAACCACTTACTACTACAAATTAATTGTATTTGTATCAAACAAAAATTTTAACATTATAGAGCCAATTTAATTTCACTTGACCTTAAAACCCAGGAGTTTTGTATTAAGAAGATTATATTAATGAGATTTCACTCTAGTTATTACTTATTCTCTTACAATGATTATTCTTTTAGCTGCATATATTTATTATACTTATAAATTAATTATAACTATATCTGTTATACAATTGTGTTTAAATATTTTCATGTCGTCCATATAAATTCTTTGAAACTTTGAACTCTAGCAAACTAGTAATCAAACTGTTTGAATCATTCTGGTAGAGGATTTTTATATTTTTATTGATTGAGTAACAGAATATAAATATGCATGCAGTCTGTAACTTTTTTTAGTTATTTGAAGAGCCAATATTGACATTAAAGGAAATAAAACCTCTGTAACTAAAGAAGAGTGTCAGCAGCATCTATTTATCTCTACAATACCTCCGTTGCCAAGTCAAGCACACCACAACTGCTACTTGGTTGGTTTGCAATTTAAGGAATGGAAAGAGCCTGTGATGGGAACACATGGTTCTCGTGAGATGCCACTCTACGTCGGCACAAGCCTCTTGTTGGCATCAAGGCACACTGCGATCACAGCTGGTAAGCTGTCCTTGTTGCTCGTGTTCTAGCAGAAGTAACAGCAGAGGACAGAGGAGCCACCACACTACAAGAGAAGGCAAGAGCAGTGGTGCCAACATGCAGGGAGCACTGAGGTAGCATCTCACATCCAGAATGCCCTGTGCTAGGGAAACACACCGTGAGCTACAACTTACGGCTCATAACAATGAACTGTACTGAAGGAAGTCTCCACACTCACCTGGTCATTGCTACTGTGTGCATCGAACACTGCGGCAGGTTGAGGAGAGCCTGCCTCCTGTTCTATAACTTCATCAAATATTTCTATTTCATCCTTAACCTCCACCTGAAACACACAAACAGTCAATGAACAAACTGCATTCGCTGCCACCACGTGCACATAGCAATTCATGATATATTAAATAAGACAATACTGTATGTGCCCGCGCACAACTATGACGCGTGCATACTAGCTGCCCAAGGATTCAACACAGCTACTGCTAAATATTAGCAAACATTTCATGTTAAACCTCTACACGAGAGGTTATGAAGTCACTCCAGCAAAACTCTTATAAAGTCATTAACTTGTCTTTCACAAGCACTAACCTCCACCACTCTAACGACTAGGATACCAGTATCATAGCACTTACTGCCTTAACTCACTGAGACATAGTCTGGTAGGCCAGCTATAATAATCAAAATCACCTTTAAATGAACACCTCAATAGTGTACCAGCGAAATACTCATAACTCAAAACAAACCAATTTAAAACAAAATGACGTGAAGCATTTACTGCTACCTGGTAGCAGTTTTTGGAACCTACTTGCTGAGACACCTTTAGACATCTATTGTAGCAACAAATTGTGTGCAAGCCAAGCAGGGGCGGCTATGTCCCATACCGTGCAGTTAAAACAAAAGAAGCCAGTTTTTATAGTGGAGTTTGACCGTTGTTTTCCAGTGTAAAGGTCACATGATCATTAGGTGGGCACATATTAAGAAATTAGTCGTACGTTAATGCTCCTAGTATATTCGTGTTCTACGTGATTAGTAGAGTGAAAATTTATTACTTTGTTTGGGGTTTTTTTTTTTTTTTTTTTTACAGAAAAGTCCATAATCTTAATAATTACCTTAATTTAACCCTCAAATCCTAGGTTAGTTTAAAACCCTACAAACCTAGATTAGTGTAAAACCCTAAAATCCTAGGTTAGTTTAATACTCTACAAGCCTAGGTTAGTTTAAAAATGTAAAATAGTGATTCACTCATCGTGGGGTTAGGTTCTGTTAAGTTAGCACATATTACAAAATTAGTCATACGTTAATGACACTAGTATATTCGTGTTCTGCGTACTAAGTAGAGTGTAAATATACCACTTTTTGGTTTTTTTTTTTACAGAAAAGCCCCTAAACTGGATAATTACCCAATTACTGGAAAAAAATTTTAAATTATGATATATTTCTACTCTACTAATGATGCAGAACACAAATATACTAGGGGCATCGCTTTAAAATAAGTANTTAAATTATGATATATTTCTACTCTACTAATGATGCAGAACACAAATATACTAGGGGCATCGCTTTAAAATAAGTACAACATATTTTAAAAAATTGAACAAGTTTGTGAGATGACTGTTTCTGACAGTTTGTTTACGTTTATGAACGAAACGTTTTATGCCAACAAAAGTTGTTTTAATGAATTCAGCATAGCTTACCTAGTTGATATTGAAGCGGCCGTAGTGTTAAAATAAGTAGAACATATTAAAAAAAACTTGCGAAATATGTTTGTTTGTGTCTATTAACGTCAGAGGAATTATACCAGCCCCCTACCTAGGTGAGTCAATTTACATTCTTTTGGTGTGTTTTACGGTTCCTTTAAATCCCTGCAATCCTACATTCGTATTTTAGTGTAAAACCCAAACATCCTAGGTTAGTGTAAAACCCAAACATCCTAGGTTAGTATAAAACCCAAACATCCTAGGTTAGTGTAAAACCCTACTATCCTAGGTTAGTTTAAAACCCTAACATCATAGGTTAGTGTAAAACCCAACAATCCTAGGTTAGTTTAAAAATGTAAAATAGTGATTCGCCCATCGTGGGGTTAGGTTTTGTTAGGTTAGGTGGGCACATATTACGAAATTAGTCGGACGTTAATGCCCCTAGTATATTCGTGTTCTGCATCATTAGTAGAGTAGAAATATATCATAATTTTAAATTTTTATTGTGTTTTTCAGAAAAGCCCCTAAACTAGATAATTACCAGTTCATTTCATATAAGAAGGCCACATTCTGACAGTCAGTGAGTGGCAACTTAATATATTGAAAACAAATAANTATAAGAAGGCCACATTCTGACAGTCAGTGAGTGGCAACTTAATATATTGAAAACAAATAACCGGCCATTTACAAAATCCTGTATCAGCTGATGCACGAACGAACAAAAGTTGATATTACTTTGGCTATTCTGAGAGCAGTGCCGAAGCACATCACACAAGCAGAAGATACGCGGATAGGAAAGAGTTCGTAGATTAATATTAAATTTTATTTTACGTGGTCATAAAACAGCAGTTTTTAGTTTTAGAAACGAAACGTCGTGATAAAATAGTAATGTATAGGTGTTCAAAATGAGATGCACAATAAAACGATACGTATCCAAATGTGACGAAAAAATCCAAAGTTTCCAGACTCTCAAACCAGGTGCTGCTATCTTGTGAGTTAAAAGCGCACAATCTGTTGCAATATGCCCTTCCATGCCATCTGTTATCCATATCCCAAACTACACCCAGAAACATATTATAGTTTTGTTTTTTAAAATAACGTATTCACGCGCATATACAAATAATTTTACTTTCCCGCGAGCTCTGTATAATTTTTAAAGTAACATATATTTCGTGTACCGCGTTTACGAACGACCCTACACACGTCCACCAAGTTCCGTTTACGAATGCAGCGCCACCCAAGCAGTTCACCAATTGCCACACGGAGCAGCACCTCCTGGACGTGCTGACTCGCCACATCAAAGCCTATTCTTGACACCCCTGTTGATGGCGAATGGATACATAAACGAAAAGACACTGCGATTGTCAACTGTCAAGAATGTGGCCTTCTTATATTGTACACAGTATAGTAGGGTTCTAAACTAACCTAGGATAATAGGGTTTTTAACAAACCTCGGTGTTCTAGGTTTTAAACCAACCTAGGATTTTAGAATGTTAATTTAACCTAGAATTTTAGTCTAATTAATGATGGTAGGGTTTTAAAGTAACAGTTAAAAACACCAAAAGTCTATGAATCAACTCACCTAGGTAGGCAGCGGGTACAATTCCACTATCCTCAACCCATTCAACTGCCGTGCATCTTACCTCAATCGACAAAACAGAACGATCTACTAAAANACAATTCCACTATCCTCAACCCATTCAACTGCCGTGCATCTTACCTCAATCGACAAAACAGAACGATCTACTAAAACATCCAAGTATATTCTGTACCATATAAAAAGGCCACTTTTTGACAGCTCGGCAAAAGTAGCGCCACTGTTTACATCTGCCTACGTATCCTTCCGCCATCAGCTGGTCCGTCACGTCGGGGNACAATTCCACTATCCTCAACCCATTCAACTGCCGTGCATCTTACCTCAATCGACAAAACAGAACGATCTACTAAAAAATCCAAGTATATTCTGTACCATATAAAAAGGCCACTTTTTGACGGCTCGGCAAAAGTAGCGCCACTGTTTACATCTGCCTACGTATCCTTCCGCCATCAGCTGGTCCGTCACGTCGGGGCTGTATTTTTTATCAACACGCTGTCAGCTAATCCACTTCTCATTGTACTGTAATGCTAAACCAATTTTAAGATATTTTAAGACTGACATGTCTAAAAATATAAGTAGGTTATAAAGTTAAAAATATAAAATGATGCAAATAATTAGATATTTGATAACTCTTTTTTAATTTGTCCGATATAGTGAATTTGGGTAAAAATTTTGCGAGACGGTCTGTTGTATCTATTATTACACTTTGGACGTTATAGCTAATATATTCAAGTTGGAAATATGTGACGTGGAATAACGTTAGAATTGCTTAAAAACTATTCACGCGTGTCTGCGGAATCAAGGAGATGGGTTTCGAGAGAACAATATGGCTTATAATTTACGTAGACGAACGATTACCGGCCGAATATAAATGACTTTTAATCCAAATCATTGTACATGAAATATATGTTACTTTAAAAATTATGCAAAGCTCGTGGAAAAATATAATTATTGGCATATGTTTGTAAATCCGTTATATATCGCGCAGGAAAGAGGTTCATTTCTGGCTGGTAATAGCTCACAAAATATCCAATAGATAGCGTGCAGCACGTCACTGCGAAGTTTTGAGTAACTCTTTTTATGGTCAACAGATGGCGTATTTTTTAAAGTTGATAATTATTTTGTCACGGGTTGGAAATATATTTCAAATTCGTGTCGTTTGGTCAAATTATTAAAAAAAATAATTCAACAATATTATGCAATATTTCTGTATGCTTTTGGAATTAATATCAAGAACGTATTGAAAGCGAGGTTGGAGAGGAATAATACGACGTGAAAAAGATTTCTGAAGTTAGCACAACTTCAGAAAACTTTTCCACGTCGTATCATTCTATTGTACATTTCATTTTGATCACCTAAACATAACTACATTATCAAGAAGTTTAGTTTCTAACACTAACAACCATTGTTTTGTGACCTTGTAAAATAAAATGTATTAATAAATGCAAGAACTCTTTCTTATCCGCGTATTTTCTGCTTTTCTGATGTGCATCGGCAATGCACTCAGAATAGCCAACGTAATTTTAACTTTTGTTCGTTCGTACATCAGCTGATACAGGATTTTGTAAATGGCGCTTTGTTTGTTTCGTATACATAAAGTTGCCCCTCAACGACTGTCAGAAAGTGGCCTTCTTATACGGTATGGACCATAACACCCGCCACATAGGCAAATATTACGCACAGAAGCACTCGTTCTTGCACCCTCCATTCTTAAATCACAGGCCTTCGCACAGTCGTATTTGGATGTCACAACTCACACCCGCAACTACATAACCGCACTGTCCCACGTCTCAAATGCAACTAATGGCATATCAACTTCCACGTAAAATTCAGTGATGATGACGTCTACAGATCACAGCCAATAAGATGACGGCATGATGCACATTTGTTCACATTGCTAATGCATTACTTCACCAAAATTTATGGCTGTAATTATTAAGTTTAGGGGCTTTTCTGAAAAACACAAAAAAAATTCAAAATTATTATATATTTCTACTCTACTAATCATGTAGAACATGAATATACTAGGGGCGTAGCTTTAAAATAAGTACAACATGTTAAGAAAAATTGAACAAAATTGCGAAATGAGCAGTATAGCCAGTTTGTTTAAGTTTCTGAACGAAACGTCCCTAGACCAACAAAAGTTGCATTAATGGGTTCTGCACAACTTACCTTATTCATATTCAAGAGGGTGTAATGTTAAAATAAGTAGAAAGTAGAACATATTTAAAAAACTTGCGAAATATGTTTGTTTACGTCTATTAACGCCAGAGGAATTATACCAGCCCCCTACATAGGTGAGTCAATTTATATTCTTTTGGTGTGTTTTACGGTTTCTTTAAATCCCTACAATCCTACATTCGTAGTTTAGTGTAAAACCCAAACATCCCAGGTTAGTGTAAAACCCTACAATCCTAGGTTATTGTAAAATCCAAAAATTCTTGGTTAGTGTAAAACCCAACAATCCTAGGTTAGTTTAAAAATGTAAAATAGTGATTCACCCATCGTTGGGTTAGGTCCTATTAGGTTAGGTGGGCACATATAATGAAATTAGTCGGACGCTAATGCCCCGAGTATATTCATGTTCTGCATCATTAGTAGAGTGGAAATATACCATTTCCCGTGAATTTTTTTTGTTTTTTACAGAAAAGCCACTAAACTTAATAATTAGCAACTTCATAGAATGTCAAAATTGGCCCCACATTTACTATACATTGTAGGCTGCCACAGGGCAATAATGCATAGTTGTAGGCTGTGTAGTTTGAGTAACACTGTAACTGAAATAGAAAATATTGGAACAATTTTGTATACGAAACACAAACTCAGTTTTCAGCTGTAAGCACATACGTCAAAAAGTTAGTATCATGTTACTGATTGTACCCCGACTCGACTTGAAAAAAACTATGCGACATATTTCCACTCTACTAATCACGTAGAACACGAATATACTAGGGCGTCGACAGCACGCCCTCCATTGTCGTGCTCTCCGAGCTGGCACCGGTAGACCTCTGTTCCAGACTTGTACCATACACATGCAACACCTATATCCCTCTGATGGCCAACTCCCTTGTAATTAAATTACAAGCATGCAAAATAAGCCTTCTAAGCAATAATTTGACTCACCTTAATAAAAGTTTCCTCACAAACCTGTTTCGAATTTATTGAACACTTATTTAAACGGTCCATTGTGCATCAATAGTCTTTAATTCGACTCAAAATACGCTTGGCTTTAGCCTTAATCCTGTACAGCCAGAAATAAAATAATTCTCAAAAAACACCTACACACATTGACAAAAAATTGTGCAAAATATTAATATAACACGAAAAAACCATTAAAACAATTTAACTACCACGCGAAGCAAGGGAGATAAAGAGACGCAGCTCAATACTATTTTTGTGTAGAGATGAGACTTATTCAATGTAACAGTTATAATAAACTGTTACAATTTGGTAATGAGTTGCACAAGTAACACCATTGATTAAATATGAGGTAGATCATTTATTCTTCTTTTGCGCTTGTGCCCAACATTGATCTACCCCAAAGACTTAATTTGTAAATGACAAGCACTATTATATAAATAAAATACTTTTACCAATTTGATGTTAATCAAAATAAATTACAAATTGGTTAGATAAAGTATAAAAACATCTCAAAACATTTGTTTACAAAGCAGTTTTCTAATGAAAGACGTGTTGGCAGAAAAGCAGTTTAATGTTGGGACACGGTGATTGGTTGTGCACAGCCAGCCAGATCGGTATACCTCACCTTTAGTCTATGAGTAACGCATTCCAATGTTTGTACTGTTATTTTTGGAATGTCTTCGATTACAAACGAGGTTTCGTTTTGGTGAGTTTGGCATTCGGAAAATTTCAGTTGCTGGGTGTACAGTGTTTCAAAGAGGTCGGTTTTAAGATATGTGAAAAATTAAATATAAAGAATTTCATAGATACACAGTTATCTTATATGTTATTTATAACTAACGCAATTATTTTTTTTACATAAAAAATTGAGAATAAGGTACACATGCGACACTATTGCTCAACTAGTGGCGAAACATTTTAGTTGACGTACTAAAAGCATTGAGCTTCCCAACTGAAGTAGATTAAAGATGGATTCACAATGTCCAAGTAGTGTATGTTCGTAAATACGAATAAAAGGTGAATACTATAGTGTTATATGCATCCATTCTCATTCTTACTTACCATACATAGGTAGATATAAGAGATCTAGAGTAGCGCAACTTTCAACTTATATATATATATATATATATATATATATANATATATATACTGCTGATATCTAAACCAAACAGAATGTCCGATTTAATAATAAATATATATTATTCAAACTAAACTTATTAATATAATAACATGAATCCACAAAATGCTGTGTTATTTGGTTAATGGTATAAAACAGTACAATTTTTTGCAAAGCCTACAAAAAATAACACAAAATAATAATCTAACTTTGCAAAGTTACATTATTGTTTTAAAGTCTACCAACAGAAAACACACTTATGTACATACGTTACAAATAGGTTGTGAATCTTCCTTAAACCTAACCCTACTAAAACAATGGTTAACTACTAAGTGCTTACATAAAAAATATTTTTTTTTATGTCTCGGCTGGCAACCATAGACCAAAGATGAGGTATACTGCTCATTCGTCTCCTGTGCATGTACCAAAACATTGACCCACCCCAAAGGAACACAACAGTAAAAAAATTCTTCAACAGCGAACATGCTTGTTTTAATCTTAATTTCTAAATGACAAGCACTATTACATTAATAAAATACATTTACCAGTTTGTATTTAATCGAAAAGNTTTAATCTTAATTTCTAAATGACAAGCACTATTACATTAATAAAATACATTTACCAGTTTGTATTTAATCGAAAAGACTTACAAATTGGTTAGAGGATATAAAAAAATATCTCAAAGCACATGTTTACTAAAGAGTGTTCTAACCTCACATCCAATTCATGCCATTGTTGCAAGTCATAATTGCAGAAAAGCAGTTCAATATTTGGACATGGAGATTGGTTATGCACAGCCAGCAAGATCTATCTACCTCATCTTTAGTCTATACTAGCAATAGTGCGCATGCATAAATGTTATATTTCAGAACTTCTCGTTTTGCAACAGTATGCATGCATAAAATATATTTTTTGAAATGTCTACGCTTGCAACTGTACATATGCGCAAACCTTATTTCTTATAATCCCAAGCTTCGGACAATGAACAACATAATCATTATATCTCGGAATGTCTGTAAAGATGAGAAATGTTTCATAGTAAACTGTTACAAAAATAACATAATACTGGAACAGGTTACTTACTTTAAACTGGAACGATGTGACGTGGTCGAGGTTACTCAGAGCTGGTTGAGTTTTGAATTACCCAGCACTATAACTAAGTAGATAATTAATGATTAGGGTCGTCCGGTTTGTTGATGATGTTGTTACATACTTACTGTTGCACTATTTATTCCTGATGACGAGACTGTAGACCATCTCGTACGCCTGAAATATACTATGAAATTGTGGATGATGTTACAAAGGGTGTAGTACCCTACATATAATAGACACACTGTTATCTTTGTAAAGTGGTNATGAAATTGTGGATGATGTTACAAAGGGTGTAGTACCCTACATATAATAGACACACTGTTATCTTTGTAAAGTGGTTTATTCACTGTGCTTGTCTAAAGATGAATCATGCAAGAAAAAGGACCCAGCAATTATGGCCTGCCAGTGCCCTTTGCATGAAATAAACGTGGTATTATGTTTATACGCGATAGCGTTAAGCTCTCCGGTGAGAGGGTGGGTGGCTCTCTCCTCGGTACAGTAAAGAAAGATAAAACAAATGTTCCAGTTAATTAATGTTAATATTGAAGTGAAATAATTACATCCTAAATTATGGTACAGAGAGGGCTCGTGGAGCAGGGTGACCAATGCTGCCAGTCTGGCTTGAGTGCTGAGACGAACTGGCCGAGTGGCCTCGGTTTCCATCACGAGTGGTGAAAACCCAAGTCAAATGTGAATGAGGAAACATAACATGAGCACTATGTGATGTGATTGTAATGGTGAAAAATTGTATAAATTAAATGAAGTACATTGGTGATACCGCCGTTTATTAACAAATGTCTGTTATGGTTGAAGTTGTGAAGTTGATTAGGCATGTCACTACACTAAATGATATGTTGCAATGAAGGAGACCTTTACAGGCAATCTCCCTTTTAGAAAACATAATTGCACGTAAATAAATAAACATTAATACAATATTACATTTGCTTGTAAAAAGTGTTTGTATTTCACTTCCGATAATGAGTTTGTATTTCACTGGCTAAAGTGTTGCCAGGTGGCTGTCTCCTGAAGGGATGGATGTGTCCACCTGGGCAAAGGGTTGTGAAATATCATGCTTGAATGCTATTAATACAATAAAACACACCCCTGAGTGTAGCTGTGAATGTGGTGATTGTGTTTAATAATGTGTTTGTAAAAATGCTGCACACTACTGGGTGACACTTTGGGGGCACTTATCACTTCAGCTTCAGCCTACAAGCTTGTTGACATCACCCAGTGGTGTGTCACATCGTATTCCGCTGTGCGAGCTACTACGACGCAACGACCAATTGCCAGTGCGCTCAACGACTGTGGCCTTGGGGTAAACACAATTTCGGACCACCTACTTATTTATTAAAAGAGTTACCTCTTGTAATAAATGAGTAGAGTGGTCTCTTAAGTTGCGTAATCCTTGCCAGAAAGGAGAAGGTGCATGTTCCGTTCTTGTCGACCTGCACTATACACTCTTGTCCTGATGTAGTTTATACAGCCTGGTGTAGCTGGTGTAGTAGTTGTGACTGCAGCAGTCAGAGTGGGCACAAGGAGCTTGTGGACACGGAGGTCACAACAGGTTACTGCTAAACACGACAGAGTCGAGCTCTTATTTGTTAACGGGGCGCTCTTAGCCGCGAGGCCATACCGCACCCCGGCCTCCCAGTAGGCGGGGAAGAGGGATCACGCCCTCTCATCGCAGACATGACCAGCGCTTTCTGAATTGACCAAACCCGTTTGCCCCGACCTGTACACAGGCCGCACCAGGCAGAGCCCCGATCTGATATTGCAGATCGCACAGAGCATGTCCTACCACAAGGCCTGAGATTCTAGCACTCAGATTACCAAGCGTGTGGTATAGCCGGAGCACTACCCACGCCCCTGACGTGATCTCGGGCACGCCCCCGGAACAATCCTGTTCAACGTCCGGCTCTTTTAGCAAGAGGGGGAATCTCTCCGAGCCTTCTCCAGCATGCGGAGTCAACCACTGCCAGCACGAGTCCAACCTCGTCTGATCCAAATTCCAGGGAGTACCCCTGGATGGGCCAAGCGGATCATCCCGTGCTCCCTCTTAATTTCCATGGCACGTATGGGTTTTCCTGTGTCCGACTGCGTCGCCTAACCTCCATGCGGGAGTGTGCGGAGTCCCTCAGAACAGGTGGGTACCGCCATGACCGTCCGGTTTTACTCCCTTTGCTGTCTTCACCAGGAGCCGAGCTCACACGAAGCCGCACACCAGGCCGACTCGCAACATCAGACACGCGTCCTTTACCATCCTAGAATTTCTTCACAGGGAAATTCCTGTTTTGGGCCCCAGTGGCCTGAGTGCCAAGAGGTCCAACACCCCACCAAGTGGTCGGGCCTTGGTACTATCTATCGGCCCAAGCCATCACGGCAGATACCCCTGAACAGCCGCTAGAAAACTGTTTCCCATAGGGCACGGGCGGCAGAGCCCAGTCTGTTTAATCAGGGGTGGCACGAGAAGCCCTGGGTTGCCATGGATGTTGAGAGGCTATAAGAGACGCATCACCCATCCTTTCCGGAAACCGGTAAGTAAGTTCGTACTGCCACGCCACCTCAAATGACCAACCTACACTCCCCCCACCCACTGTTTGGCCCATCCCTATTTTGGTCGCGCACTTATTTCCCTCTATGTTTGACCTATTAAGCCCCTGTCACTTTGTCAAATTTTCGCCTTCAAATGTGACATGTCACATTTGTGTGGTGACGAATGGTTCATCTCTTTTTTTTTACTTACTTATTCACTGCATATTCGTATGCTGCCTCCTAGTGATTACTATAACCTGTTGAAGATCTTTGGAATTGTATATACCAAATGTATAATATATTTATTTCATAGGAATGAATTTACCTAATTATATTTAATACTATTTGTGTAATTATTCATACAATTTTATAAATGTTGTTATGTAATTATAGTATACATGTTAGGACAGACATTTTTTTATTGGGTTGTTTTGGGTTCGCGGCCGTTGGTGGCGTTGCACTGAGTTAGGAATTGCACACCTTGGTGTGTGGTGGGAGACTTTCCTATGAGCTAGAGATATGGACGGTGTGCATGGAGCAGGCATGAGATGTTGTTACTGCTCAGTTAGACAACGGCACAGGATAGATGGCCTGGTCTAAGCGGTCATATCAAATTGACTTTGGATTGGTATGTGAATCATATACAATGGAGTTAATATGTGGGCGAAATTGTGAAATTGACGATCCATGCGATGAAAGAATATAAATGCAATCGTGAGACATTTTAAAAAACGTGGACTGTTTTGTGCTTTGTTTTGATAGAAGTGAACTGTCTTTCATTGCTTATTGAGACCTTTGTCACGGAGAACAAGATTTCACTGTATCTCGGGACTCTGGTTGCCTCGTTGCCGAACATCGCCTCGCTGCATTTGTCAACAAATGCTTGCCAGTTGCCGGCGAGTTCTGCTTTCCATAAGGGCAGAACATTTACCATTGTTGTATGACTGCAAGGATCTACATTCAAGTGGTGAAAAAGACTGTATTTTATGGTATGCACCGAAGGAAACAAGGTACTGTACTGCAGTCTGTACTTATGGTGTGGTGTGTTGAAGCTATCGCCTTTTCTGTTCTCAACAAATAAATACTCTTAACCTACAAGTAATTGTTCTTAACCTACTTTGGGTTGCGGCCAGTTGACAAGGAGTCTAAATGGTTAATTCCATTAAGTTGTCAGTAGAGAGAAAAATAGGGTTCAGTGACGTATTAAAGAAAAAGGGATCCAGACATTCTATAACAGCTTAAATAATTTTACCATTTTTATGAAGCTACCTGTGGATTGTTTTTATATGACTGTGTGGTTGTATGGACCTAATCTAATACAGATATCAACTCGTATAAAAGTAGAAGTAAGTTTTCGGCCTACAAAATCTTTTATATAATTTTTTTCTTGTATACTGCACTGTTGTAATGGTATAACACTTTTAAAGGAAGTTAATAGATATAATTTATTCAATAGATAATGAGTACAAAATAGCCACTATTAATTTGCTTGTATTAGCACAGGTCTCAGGAGAGAAAGAATCTTAATAGTTAGGTTAACATGTGTTAACTTCCTCACATAGCGACCCAATTTGAGACCTGTGTTGGCACAGCTCACAACTATATTTGACAATAAAATATGAAGACAAATTACGGCCATTACATTTTTCCTTTCAAAAATCTTATAAAATAATATAAAATGTGTTTGAAAATATGCCACACTGTGAATTTTTTTACTGCAAAAATCTAATTTTAATAATTAATAAAAAAATATTTTAATAGTGAGATAATACTTTTGTTTTTCTATGCAGTCCAGAAAAGGAAGGAATGTGGTAATTAATCATCTCTTCTTTACTGAATTCAAATTTTATTTATGAGAGAT
Organism: Clitarchus hookeri; assembly: GCA_002778355.1. Classification (NCBI taxonomy): domain Eukaryota; kingdom Metazoa; phylum Arthropoda; class Insecta; order Phasmatodea; family Phasmatidae; genus Clitarchus; species Clitarchus hookeri. Next base: position 188,079 of record NQII01002256.1, on the reverse strand, counting down.
GTTTCCTGCACAATGAAATTAATATTTCTGAGTTTGTAATATTATGTGCAATATTCACTTAAAATAGCATCCATGAAGAGACAGCTTTTACTTAAATTAATTATCTTCATATCCATCTTCGTTTCCAGCAGTTGTTCGTTATTTAAAAGCTGGTTTATGTCCATTTTGCTATGTACGATTCTGATTTTCTGGGACCGTCAAACATCAAAAGATTTTTTTGAACCGGTCTAATCTTTAAATGTATGATGGAAACTGATGCCATCCAACTTTTTCAGACAACTATGGTGGTTTTTATGACGTTTTGATGATGTCATAACTGTCCAACTTAATTTAACCAAACTTATTGGAAGCAGTTTGATGGAAAATTTTGACAGTGTTATTGGGGCTGTAGGTAGAATTTGATGCTTACTTTACAACTCTTTAACATAATTATTTCTGTTTTCAGATAGATGTTTTGTTTATTGCTAATAACTATTTGGTAAAATGTTATAATTAAATGTTGTTTTTACAAATGGTAACACGGAACTAAACATGTGTAACAATTAATGGTAGAGAATAGATAGGTTGGCTACTATACATATTAACTACACTGTATTAATCGCTTATAAAATACTAATTATAAATTTTTTCTTTCAAAAAGGCATTGTTGCTGATACTAAAAAAATCCTGTGCCGTTTATTTTTAGACAAGCGACATTTTAAAAGTTCAATAAAGCTCAATTCCTGCAATTTATTGAAAATGTCAATAACTCCTCCAGCAACGATCATAACAACAGAAACAAATCAACTCAATGCTGGTACTGAGAGTGAATGCCTACATTAAAATAATATATTTTATGAATGTCGATAAAAATTATTAAACTTAATTTACTTGTAACATAAGTTTATTTAAAAATGAAATTGAAAAATTAAATTACATTGTTTATAAAAATATACAGCTATATGTGATACAATATATGAGATTATACCAAAGCCTGGTAGAATTAAAGTATATACTTCTGTGTGACCGAAAAATCAAAATAAGTGCTTATATAAAATAGGGTCTCTCCCTCCCGACGGATCAAAAAATGATATTTTTATATTACGATCGGTTAATAGTATTGTAATAGCACCTGCAAGTACAGGTAATGAAACTAATAGCAAAATCGCTGTAATTATTAGAGATCAGATAAATAAAGATATTTTTATATAGATATGCCTGGTAATTTCATATTAATTGTTGCAGAAATGGAATTAATAGCTACTGAAATTAATGCAATTCCTGCTATATGTAATTAGAAAATAGTTAAGTATACAGATATTCTACTATGTCCAGTTAATCCTGCTAAAGGTGGATATAATGTTCATCCTGTTATTATTCATCATGTTCATATTAATGAGCATTATTTCAATTTTTTACAGTTGGCGAATTTATTCTACCCTATAATTGAGCGATCCACGAATTCCCTATAGAGCTTTTATACCCTGAGCTGCCACAGTTTATATAAAAGTTTATCTTGTGAGCCATATTATAAGGCGGGGGTGTTGCCACAAGCCACTTCCTAAAAACGTTTAGTAAGTCATCACTGGACTGTAATATATGTATATTTACATATATTTAAATTAAGTTGATGTAAAGTAGATTTTTTCTGTTTTTATGGTGTGAGTTACAACTGACTCACATGTACTCTGCACTACATCTTCACTAATATTTGTACTCAAGCCATGTGATCCACATCGGGCTCACAGGTAAAATACATTATTTGTACTGCAATAAAATAAATTATGCTACAGTAGTAAACAAAACAAACAATTAAAAACCATCGTGACTGGTCTAAAAAAAACAGTTTTTTGTACACATGTACATCAGTTACAAAAACGATTTTATGTGCAAAATAAAATGTATTTTACAATAATTCTATTGGCATCTATAAAGCAAAACAAATGTTTCCTGAGTTTTTGATTACCTTATTTACAAAAAGATGTTCATCACTATAACAGTCAACGCATAGAATTATGTTACACACTGGGTGTGTGGTTGTTATTCTGAGCCTAAATAAAAAATGCTACTTTAGCAAACAAGGCAACGCAACAAAAATAATCATAAAAGTTTTTTTACATACATTTTTCTGCACACTTGATATCACGAAATAGTTAATTTAAACAGTAATATTCTGTACTGAATAAAATGAATTATTTAACAATGCTCTTGGCATTTTTGAAGTAAAACGAAAGATTCCTGAGTTTTTTATTATTTATTTACAAAAAAAATGTTCATCGCTATAACAGTGAACACACAGAATGAAGCTGCGTACTGAATGTTTTGTTGTTATTCTGAGCTGAAATAGAAAAAAAATTTTTACTTTAGAAAACAAGACCATACAAACAAAATCAATCATAAAACTGGTTTCATATACATTTGTTGTACACAAATTCACCACGAAATAGTTAATTCTTTTTTGCTGAATTGTATAAATTTTACAATAACTCACTTTACATTTTTGAAGAAAAAAAGTTCTCCTCGGTTTTTGATTACTTATTTACAAATAGATGTTCATCACTAAAACAGTCAACGCACAGAAAAATGTTGCACACTGAACAACTTGTTACTCTTTTCACTTTTTTTAGGTGTTATCCCAGTATACTGATGTTCTAGGTCTCTCGTAACAGTCTCTACATTGGCGTCGAGCAGTTCTTGCTGGACCAGTTGACATCAAATGATGCACTTAATATTTCTGTTGTTCGTCTGACAATGGAACAGGTTTAGTTGGCTCAGCATGCTTTACTTGAAGTAAAAGCAGAGCTAGCAGTTCTATGAATTTGGTTATCTTCATAATAGGTTTGGATCCTTTCTTTCCCATATTGGACAACACCAAGGTGTTGACATCAGTAGTACCAAATAATATCTCAAAGAGAATTTTTCGATGCCATTTGATAGTACATCTTTGAGTTGTTGAGTACGAACTGATATGGTCTGATAAATCAATAAGTGATTTCGCCAAATTATATTCTACAACTACTCTTGGTTTAAAAACTTGAGTTCCCCTTTAGTTGACTGCAATCAACTCATCTTTATGTTTTGTGGTAAGCATAAGTACCTCATGTTAATGATGGCATTTGATCACACCAATCTTCCAGTTACTCTGTGCTAACATCGCCTCACCCTTTTTAAATTTTTGCCTTAACTACATTTTGTGGATTACCTTTTCGATTACTGTAGAGCCTTCCTTAAAGATGTGTTTCTGAATTCATTAACTGTGTGGCAAAATAAACACTTGTATACCAATCATCGCAATACAGTGTTCGTCCTGAAATGAAACAATGGCTCAACTAGCTTCAAGACCACTTTTTGTGGGATTCCTACACCTGTTGTTGCCTCTTTCCCTGCATAAATATATGAAATAAAATACAAAACTTTTATTTTATAAAATTATGCTTTTCTAATTGATGGTTGTGATATCATAATCTTATTATCCTCGAAAATACCAGTTCATAGTCATATTGCTTATACCTTTATATTTGTAAATTTTACAACTTAAATAAAAATATTATTTATATAATTATTTTATTTATTTTTAAAACTTTTGTAGCCGAACGAATTTAAGATGACTCCTGGCCCCTCAGGCCCAAAATGGAGTCACTGAGGCAAATTGGGAAGCACAACTAATTTGAGCTAAATAAGACTATTAATGCAGCAGCTCCATATCATAGGAAGTTTTTTAGGAGCTATCAATATGATGGACATGCCGCTGTAGTGGCAGGAAAACGAGAAATTAATGTAGGAGAAACTACTTCTACTATATAGTGTAATTTCTAGACCTTCCGAGGGGAAAACGAGAAATCGAGGAAGGAAAATGCACATTTTGAAGGGAAAATAGGGAATTTTGAAAGTAAAAGAGAAAAAATAATATAGCAAACTAAAAACAAAATGGCGGACGAAAAACAAATGGTGAACAGAAACAAGATGGCTACCAGAAACCAGATATTCGACAATAAAGATGGCAGTAAACACCCTTTTCTATCTACTATTGTAATTAAGAATTCAAAATGGGGTTTACACATATGAAAAACTAAACAGTAAAGAGTTGTATGACAGTCAGCAGTTAACTTAGTATACACAACAGTGATTTATTTATATTTGTCTGCTGCTAAAAACAATAGTGGAGAAAAACACAGGTAGTTAAATACATGCCTTTTAATCATTTAAAAATCAAATCACACATATATGTGTTTTGTTGTATACTTACATTTTGTCTGATTACTGAGGAGTACCAAATGCCACTACTTAAGATTTTGATTGCGTAAACGCCTATAAACCACCGCGGTATTTAGGCAATCGTGAAGGCGGTAGGTAGGTTTGCTGCTATTTTGATAGCCCGCAAAAATTGTTGCAGGTAAACATAATTGCCTGACACATGTATGCACACATATAAGAAAGTTTTACTCTTTAATTTTGTCCAATATAATGGATGCGTTCTGAATTCTTAGTTCAGTGGCCACAGATTTCGTTTGATAATTGGACTTTTGAGGCTGAAATAAAACAGTGTACAATTCATTAAAATATTAAAAATTTGGTAATAAATAAGTATGAATGCATAAATATTATACCGAATAATGAATTACAATATTAAATCATATCTTATTTACGGTAAACGATTCTTAAAGCGAAACATGTGAGTCATTTCCGAATTTGCCTAAGAATTTTTACATCTGGCACCAAAAATCAAATTATAGAACACACAGGTTTCCTGATTTTTTATAACCCAATACAGAGACAACTCGCAACGCAAAATGATGACAAATCCACATTACTACAGAAGGTTCACTTTATTATTTGTAGAACCTTTGATGTGAGGACAATCCCTGGTTCGACTATTATTGTGGTTAAATTTGTATTATCTTCGACCTAAAACAGTGCACATATAAGTAAATTTGTTGTTTAAATTTTTGCCAATAAAAATTAAATTTTGTAGTAACTTTCGAAGCACACAAACTGTTATTGAAGAAAATATTTAAATACTTCAGGATGCAAGTAGAATGAATTTGAGTGGTCTGGCACAGGAGCTGGGGACAAGTGGACAAGATGGCTGCCATCTTGGAATATGTAATGCGGGAGCTTCCTGCTCTGTCATTCCTAGCCAGTGGTGGCCATGTTGGATTTTCCCTTTCCCCTCCTATTCCATCATTCCACTTCATCACTCCACTTTCTTGCATTCCATTCGGGGGGCTTTCTCATATTCCCCCCCAATCACTTTCGTCTGTTCTATCCCTCGGGTGTTTTATCAGAGTCCTTCCTGCTTCTAGTAAATTCTATCCCTCGGAGGTTTTCTCACATTCCTCCCTCTCTCATCTCCCACCAATGGGTCTCCCCATAGTCCTCCCAGTTTCCTTCCTTCCATCCATCCTAAACCATGGGGGTTTCCCACAGTTCTCCGAGTCTCCTTTCCTCTCGTCCATTCTATCCCTCGTGTGTTTTTCTCATATTCCTTCCACCCCTCTCTTTCTTTTCGCACCTTCTTCTATCACTGGTGACATCGTCTGCTGTAGGCAGACATCTTTAATTCCTGGACTGACCTTCAGAGTGTTTGAAGTTCTGCAGGTAGTGGCCAGGAGCGCTGGTATTGGAACAGCAATTTCATGTTGGTTGGTTCACTTGTGCCTGCAGAGGCACACTAGCACCGGGGAGCAGATTTAAAGTGGTGGCTGCCAGCAGTGCTAACAATTTTTTAAAAATGTTTGGGAACTCAGAAATTGCAGGAAGCATGTGGGATGATTCCGGCCATCTTTTAGTCGCCAGTACGATGTGCTGACCACACGACCGCCATTGCATGGGAGGTGTTAGGAGAAGTAATAAGCGTACATACACGCATCACCCTTCGTAATATGTATGTTCACCTGCACGCACCCTACCACTGCCAGCTGCAGAGCCATTGCATTGGTATGAGAGGAAATATAGTAAATACTTTCATAGTCATTCAGAAAATAATTAAATAAAAGTTATCTATTTGCATAAAAGTTAAATATATAAACTAAGAGCATGAAAATACACACAGTTTATCCAGTGCCTCGGCCTCAGTGCTGAATGTTAATATATATAAGAGCAATAATAATAATAAAATTAATAAATGAACATATTTAAAATTTAGCATTTTAGATGACAACCTAAGGTGAAACAGAGTATATGCGCACAACACACCATGCATGCGGTGCCGAACATAATGGTTTTGTTTCAAGTGCATGGGAAACAATTAACTCTGTAACAATTAGTCGAAAAAAGAGTCTTGGTCCCCCCACCGCCACAATTTCCAGCACAAGTCGGTCGGTATTGTCAAGATATGTGGGAGGTGGCAGAAGAAGATATGGTCCATACCGTATAAGAAGGCCACTTTCTGACAGTCAGTGAGTGGCAATTGACTAATACGAAACAAACAAAGTGCCATTTAGAAAATCCTGTATCAGCTGATGCACGAACGAACAAAAGTTAATATTATGTTGGCTATTCTGAGTGCACTGCCAACGCACATCAGACAAGCAGAAAATACGCGATAAGAAAGAGTTCCAAGTTTAATTAATACATTTTATTTTATGTGATCACAAAACAGTGGTTGTTAGTGTTAAAAACTAAACTTCGTGATAATGTAGTTATGATTAGGTGATCAAAATAAAATGTACAATAGAACGATACGACTTGGAAAAGTTTTCTGAAGTTGTGCTAACTTCAGAAAGCTTTTTCACGTCTTATAATCCACCTCAAACCTTGCTTTCAACACGTCCATGATATTAATTCCAAAAGCATACAGAAATATTATATAATATTGTTGAATTATTTTTTCTAATAATTTGACGAAACGACACGAATTTTAAATGTATTTTCAGCCCGTAACATAAGAATTATCAATTTTAAAATATACGCCATCTTTTGACCATAAAGAGAGTTACTCAAAACTTCGTCGTGACGTGCTGCGCGCTATCTATCGGATATTCTGCGAGCTATTACCTGCCAGAAATGAATCTCTTTCCTGCGTGATATATAACGAATTTACAAACATTTGCCAATAGTTATATTTTTCCACGAGCTCTGCATAATTTTTAAAGTAACATTTATTTCATATACAACGATTTGGAGTACAAGTCACTTATATTCGGCCGGTAATCGTTCGTCTACGTAAATTATACGCCATGTTGTTCTCTCGAAACCCATCTCCTTGATTCCGTAGACACGCGTGAATAGTTTTTAAGCAATTCTAACGTTATTCCACGTCACATATTTCCAACTCGAATATATTAGCTATAACGTCCAAAGTGTAATAATAGATACAACAGACCGTCTCGCCAATTTTAACCCAAATTCACTATCTCGGACAAATTAAAAAAGAGTTATCAAATATCTAACATTTTATATTTTTACTTTTATAACCTACTTATATTTTTAGACAGATGTCAGTCTTAAAATATCTTAAAATTTGTTTAGCATTACAGTACAATGAGAATTGGATTAGCTGACAGCGTGTTGATAAAAAATACAGCCCCGGCGTGACGGACCAGCTGATGGCGGAAGGATACGTAGTCAGATGTAAACAGTGGCGCTACTTTCGCCGAGCTGTCAAAAAGTGGCCTTCTTATATGGTACAGAATATATCAATGAATAAGAGAGGACGTAAGGATGTCGGTGCATGAGAAAAAAGGGACTGTTGCCATCTGTAACTCAGCCAACCGGATGGGAAATTGATAACATCAACTACCGTTGTCGTTGTCAGAGGTGGCAGGCAGCCTTCCCTCGTCATGAATAAAAAACATCCATGAATAGTAAACACCATTGCATCCATCCCCCAGCTCCAATTCCATAAACGAGCTCCACACCCTAATCCATAGCACCTCGAAGTCCGTTAACTTTGATTGTCAGGCCTTAATGAGTTTAACAAGCATTCAAACTGAAAGATATAACACCTGTGTCCCAGATGCATAGTATTTTCTTAACAGGTGTCCAATCTGTGAGAGTAAGTTGCCAGACGAAAAATAATGCATGGTCGTCTAGAACGAACTGGTGTGTTTAACATGCACCCAATCTATGATAGAGGACATGTCCGGCTGTGAGATCATGAACACCAGTCGGAAAATGAATACAGAAGGAGCACGAGAGTGAGTAATGTACACAACACAAGTTCAAATGTTTTTCTAGGATTTAATTTATTTATACTTTAAAAAAATACATTTGATGGTGGTGGTACATACAGGACCATTCACACACCTCTTGCAATGCTGTGTGACAAATTACACATCTGTAAGCATCGAATGCTCTATCCAGCTATAATTTTGGGAATTGAAACCCATAAATATCACAAAATTTTTTACTGCCCTTCTTGGGAAGAACTTTTTCGACCAAATAATCATCGGGAAATTTAGTTAGCTTGATTTCTTGTTCGTAAAGTGTGCCTAGGTGCACTTCACCATTCAAGTTTGTGAGATAATAGGTCCTTTGCTTGTAATGGCGAATCTTGTCAATCCTGTAGATTTCCATGCTCCAGTTTGGCACATATGATTNAGCATCGAATGCTCTATCCAGCTATAATTTTGGGAATTGAAACCCATAAATATCACAAAATTTTTTACTGCCCTTCCTGGGAAGAACTTTTTCGACCAAATAATCATCGGGAAATTTAGTTAGCTTGATTTCTTGTTCGTAAAGTGTGCCTAGGTGCACTTCACCATTCAAGTTTGTGAGACAATAGGTCCTTTGCTTGTAATGGCGAATCTTGTCAATCCTGTAGATTTCCATGCTCCAGTTTGGCACATATGATTNTAATAGGTCCTTTGCTTGTAATGGCGAATCTTGTCAATCCTGTAGATTTCCATGCTCCAGTTTGGCACATATGATTTTGCAAATGTTCTCTTCACTCGCTATATCCTGACAAAGTAACTAATCTTCACCTTAGCATTCAACTTGTCCACTCGCTTCTCAGTTCTGAACACAGTCACCAGCAAAGAATCATCCTGGATGTTCACTTGCTACATACGTATAGTGCAGTGTACATGATGATTGTAGGACAATACCAAGGGAGGCAACAAGTCCAGCCACTTGTAACTGCTTGGAGACGAAAATTCTCGCCACATGTAAGTTTTCAGTGTGTGGTCAAACCATTTAACGATGGAGGCCTTATTTTTGCCACATGTACTGTAGTTATTAATATTATTTGCAGCTATTAGCGAACGGACGGCGGGATTGTAGAATTATCTGCCAATAGCTGCTTGCAAATTCTTAGGCGATCCCTTATCTCGCAAAACAGTTTTCATTGCATCGCGCACATTGAGGCCACATTTCCTGCGAACTGGTATTGCCCATCCATATTTGCTGACACAATTTATTACTGTTAACATGTATCTGTAGCCCTTATTAACATTAGCATATGGGATAATTTCAACCAGGTTGGCCTGGTACAGATCTCGGAGCTCAATCACTAGTAATTTTTGTCTGGGGTAGTTACAATGTGCATGTCGGTGGAGTTCGGTGGCGATCTGCATTTGAGACATTATATTCAGTATATGTACCCACCTCTCTGTAATTCTAAAATATTCACAATATTGTTCATCTGGGAATTATTGCCAGGTTGCTGAGATGCAATTAACAGCCATAGACACAATAAGATCTCATTGACATTGTCCCAGAATACATACTCGAGCCAGCTACATCCATCAAGCTTCGAAGTCAGACCCGAGCTACTCACTAAGCCGACTTCCGGAAACAGTTAAACAACAATGCCGAATTTTAGATGTGTCTAATCCTTATAAGCATTGCTGGAAGGGTCATTGTATTCCAAATGCGAACTCCTGAGGCTAAGTGAGGCACTAGTGAAGAGCCTCGCAAGAGTATCCTCTCGGATCACATTTAAACAGCAATTTAGAGGCCTGGGGTTGCCCACATTGCTTCGTCATCAATTTATATAATTTCATTTGGCAGAAAAATATTAGTTTGTTCCCGAAGAAACATTTCTTATTGCGTCTTTAAACACCATTTGTTTAATCATTAAGTTCCCTTCTTCTACGAAGACAGGTAATTGCAAACAGTCTTTGTATGCATGTTAGCCTTATATTTTTCATTATTCAATGTAGCTAAAAGCGATTCATCTTCCTCTTCAACAGTCACATTATCCTCCAGAAGTATCTTACACTTCTCCCCNCCCCCTGCATCAAACACTTCGTATGCAAAGCTCAAAGCTTGTATCGTAAAGCAGCAAGTTTGAGCACAATGCCAGTAAATGTAGGAATTTGAACAGACATCATACTGACCCCACTGAGGTTCGATTCCATGTTGGTTTACATCCTTTAGCTGCATACTTAAAGTGGCCAGCTTGCTCGTGCCCTCTGTCGACTCATTAAGGCGCTCATCTAGTTTAGCAGACAGGACAGTAGAACCCTGTTGTCAACTCGCTCGCCTAAGTCATCAAGTTTCTTTTCCACAGCCGATAGCTTACTTTCTAAAGCAGCTAGTTTGTGCATATTGTCAGTCAATGTGTAAATGTGAGCTTCCATCTTGGTAGACACCGTACCGACAGTGACTAGTGCCGATTCCCTGTTGACCACAACCTCTAGCCTCTTACTTAAAGCAGTCAGTGTGCCCGCACCTTCCTACATCACATTAGGGTGCCCGTCTATTTTAGTAGCTAGGTAAGTAAGAACCCTGTCTGCAACTCGCTCTCCTACAACATCGAGCCTCTTTTCCACAGCTGTGAGATTTCCTCCTAAAGCAGCCAGTTTGAGCACTTAGTCAGCTAATGAGCTAATATGAGCTTACATCTCAGCAGACATTGCATTCATGTTGCCGAATAGCCATCATTTTACAGCCTCGAGCACATCGCCGGAAGCAAAAGCAGTTGGTTTGAACACACTCTCGATCAATGTGCCAAGTCATACATTCATGCTAGAAGTCAGTATATTCATATCGAATAGACGGCACTCCACAGTGGTGAGCTTCCCGTCTAAAGCAGACAGTTTGCGCACATCTTAAGTCAATGCATGTAATTCAGAAGTGATGGCCGTATGAACCCTGCTACATATTCACTCGCCCACACCACTGAGTTTCGTCTCTAAAGCAGCGAGCCGAGCCATACCGACCATCAATGCACGAAGTTGCATCTCGGTGTTAGCAGACGCAGCCTGCAGTACCACCAGTGGTTGCAAAGTCTCCGAAGTGACACTGCAGATAAAGGACATATTAGCAGCATCTCCATTATGTTTCGGCCTTCCGTGATTCTTGGCCCATTTCCCTCCGAAACTATAGTTACCATCGTCAGTAGATGTAATACAGTTATCCATCGCATGCTTCAAGCTGCTATGGCCGAACTTAGATACTGCATAGCTCATCGTTCACTAATGTGCAATAATGAACTGCTAGAATCCCTTTGGTACCTTCCCTTATGAGGGGGGAAATCCTTAGCTATCACAAGGAAACCACGATGTTCTCGCCAGCAACATGAGTATATTCTTTAAAATCTTTCAAATGTCATATCTATATTAACATGATCGGATTAAACATGGCATAAGTACAGGTTATTCATGCGAAATAGAACAATGAAATAAGCATTGTCGCGCAGACACTGTTTAGGCATGTATGAATAAGTTTGACACAGGTAAATCGAATCCACTGTTACATGGCAGCCCATGCTAAAATACTGCTGCACGGTCGACAGTTTCTCACATGCCCCATCATCGAAAACAAACTCAGAGTTTGACAAAGCATCACTCGGCAGCACGACTTCTTCATTGTCGCTAAATGGAAAAAACGTAGACAGTTTGTAGTATTTGTGCTAGCTGTAGGTACTTTTGCTGTTGTAGCGATTTAGAATATAGGTAAATGTTCTCGAACCAAAGACCATTGGGTTCTTCCAAAAAGCTGAGAATCACACATGTCTTTCCAAAGTTGCTTGGTCCTGCTAGAATACCTCGCATGGTAGTTGGAAGCAGCTTCCCGTGGTGTGATTCACGAGAGAAAGTTTAGTCATCAGCAGTGATGCGAACATGATGCAGGGTGGTCTGTGGCACAATCTCCATTTAACTGATACATGAATGGGTAAACCACAGGTACTTATGCCAACAGGACCACATTCTAGACCAGGTGAGGTAGCTGTCCTGCATGTCCAAGGCCAGGTGATGTAGATGGCCAAGTTCGAGGTCGGGAGATGTGGCTGGTCATGCATCATGAAACAAATGTATAAAGTAGATGTGATGATAAAGTTGTTAAAGTATGCCATAATACACATTGGGAGTATGACCAATAGGGTTGCGGGCAGGCGAATATGCTGATCAACAACCTTCCTTTCGAGTCACACATTCTAGGCTACAAATACTTCAGGCCTAGCATGTTACTAGCATGGAGATTGAAGTGAGGCGACATCCCTGTCAATTGGTTGAACATGACATTGCCTATGCGACCAGTAGCAGGTTGGAAGATAGGCATGTGGGCGACACCATTCTCATGGAAAAAACCAAGTAGATAGTTAGATCGCCCAAGTACAAATTTGGCGAACACCTAGCTGCATACGCATGTAAAATATTATGAAAACTAAAGTCAAGAGGGAAATGGGTTTGCAGTTTGGAAGGAAGAAAAAACAAATAAGACATAGAGGAAACCTCTCAAAATAGTCGTGGGGAAGTCAAGAGGCATCTTGCCCTTCATCTTGCCAGCGCTCGGCATCCTAGGCAATCTTATCGGTAGTACAAGTGGTATTGCGGGGGTGGTGAACACAGCCAAGGGAGAAAATAAGAAGTTCATAGAAGTTATGCTTGCNGTAGTACAAGTGGTATTGCGGGGGTGGTGAACACAGCCAAGGGAGAAAATAAGAAGTTCATAGAAGTTATGCTTGCTAGAGGTAAAACAATGGTGGTGGACTGAATCTTTGACCCTACCATGTAAGTGGCAGTGGAGGAAAGAGAAAGTGGAGGAGGAGGACCAGGCCAAAGAGGTGGTCTTAAGGATACTACCCAGTCGTTCATTCACCAACGTATACATACAAAAATTTGACCGTAAATTTAAAATATCCAATTTTCGAGGCATGTTCATGAGCGACCTCCTACCATGCTGTCTGTAGCAAGTTGAGTCCAGTATAGTAAACCTCGATACCAGCTTCGGAACATGGATACATTGGACCACGTATGAAAAGTGTGGTGATACAGCAGACTAATTTGACAGCTACTGTAATTTAAGGGCACCATCAGAACTGAAAATGTATTTGAGAGACATGAGATTACAGTGTAGCTATAGGGCAGAGCAACTGCGTCGAGAATGGAACTGTGGTCATTGATGCTTGCACTTCCTTTCCAGGTTGATATCTAAACTATACTTAACAGAGTCACAATACATGTAAGCATCAGTCATGACCATAACCCTGATCGTGTTGGGCAATAGCTTGGAATTGCATTCCATGCACTTCCCTCTGCATGGTTCACTGTGCTCATAAATTTTCAAACTTATTTCTCTGTACTGAACATTGATAAACGTAATTGTGCATTTTGCTGCATCAAGGAGGACGGTAAGAGAGGCGAGGTGCGCATATGCACAGGTTTGTATGAGATTGAAGATATAGGCGAGTACCTTAAGTGTGCACTGGGGCAAGTAGTGATGTTGGTGCTGTGAGGTAACACTTATACACTACATAGCGAGATTTACTGTACTGCTCAGGTAGACTTAATACGAAGCGACACACTTGCTGATATGCTTGGATTCGAGAACACGAAGTACAAAGCGAATGAAATATACGAATCTACCCTGCTGGTAATCATTTTCCCCATTAACATTATAAGAATAAACTGTATCTTGGTTACCGGATCGTACCTCAAAGGCAAGCCCAGCCAAACACTGCACGAATTTTCCACCATGGTACCTCCAGCCTTTAAGCCGGTGGGTGTACCGTAGCTGCCCATTTACATTCTGGTCGTGACTGAGAGCATACCGGAAGTGGTAATCTCTATAGTAGACCAAGAGAGTCATTTGATGTATTTCCGAGGTGAGGAAATAACAGTATGCCTACATCTACACAAAGGTGGGTCTGAAATTTAAGGGACAAAGTACTAAGGTAATAAAAGCAGTTTACTGTAACAAACCGGAAGTCAGCACGAGGCGAGCACCCAGTGCACTAACATCTGAAAATGTGTGTTTCCTTGGAAGATTGGGACTGGTGGTCAACAAATATGGACATGGAAATATTAAACGTAGCCGAGTCAGCAGGCTTCGAAGACGCGATCATCAAGGCGGAAATAAGCACATACACACCCTGTCTGCCAGGTCAGTATGTACCCTCGTCCGAGGTTCGTTTCCTGGTACAAAACCAAGATTTATACACAGTGCTGTGTATTTCGTATTTGACATTCCGGGGAACGATTACAAAGGCAGGCAATGCTGTACCAGTGACCACGAAAATCATCAGAAACAGAACACTGCACATGGTAAGTAGAATCGTGTACAAGCTGAATGAAGGTGAAGTGGATGCGATGAGGAATGTTGGAATTACTGCTACCATAAAGAATTATCTCTCATTGATTCACAACTAACTGCCAGCGACTAAAATAACAGTCTGGAGGATCGAAGAGGACTTTCAGGTTCCTGTCTATACCAATGGAAAATTAAAGTATGTATTCCACTAGACATGCTGTTAGGGTTCGCTGAAGACTACAGGCACATAATTATTAATTCCAAGCAGGAGCTAGTTATTCTNCACTAGACATGCTGTTAGGGTTCGCTGAAGACTACAGGCACATAATTATTAATTCCAAGCAGGAGCTAGTTATTCTCATGGCCAACACGCAAACAAATATGGTTCTGGATATTGCCACTGCACCAAAAGCTATGTCGCTGGCGATACGATCTACCGAATGGCTGCTTCCACACATGCAGGTGAAAATGTCAGAACAGGTGAAATTTTTGAAATCTTCAGGGAAAGTCAGAAACGTCGATATTACATTTCGGACATGGAGTTTAGGGACATACCCGAGTGTAGTGCACTTCATGAGCGTAAATTGGAATATCAAAACGAGATTCACAAGCGAGACACCTTGCTACATAATTGTTGTGTTTCAGACAGGCAAACAGAATGTTGTCAATGCAGACCATTCGAAATTCGAAAATGCGAAAATCAAGAATGTTAAAGTGTTCCTCAACTCTGCATATTACCCATATGGAGATTTAAACATAGATCCCGTGAACGGTATGTAAATGGTACCATATCAAATGTACGCTGACCTGCAGAGATCCTACTATGGGCAAACACAGTAACCAACGATGGAACCTGTCGAGTTCATGAGCACCACTCTGCTACTAGTGTTTGTCGTTAGAAAACTGGATGGTAGAATAGGCAGGCATAATCCTATATTCTATTCTACATCAATCTGTCACAATGTTCGCGAACGTTCAGGGCTGCATATCTATATGCAGTTTCATAATTAAACATAGCATATATAGATGGTAGCATAGCGACAAGTACATTTCTCCCCCCGTTTCCATGGAGGATGCTCGACAGAAAAAGTAAGGTAACAATTATGTGGTTGGAAAAACACTATCAGGGTCTCAATTGGGACGATGGCAATGTATAATATGATAAATTATGTGATGTACTCAACACTACGATGGCAGTGGAGGCAGATGGAGTGGTCTTCGTGGCTGGCCCAGAGCAGAAGAGATGGCTGAGCATCTTTTGTGGTACGTACGTAAAACTATGTGATCTGCAAACAGAGTATGACTGCCTGTCATTAAGAGCATTGAAGGCTTGGTACACGAAATCCAAACACGACTGTTATGCGTGCATGCTAGACTTGTCATGTCCGTGCTTGAACGCACTGCTGCGAAGGACATGGGCTATGGGGTGTGGTACATACCACCACCATGGCAGTAAGGGCAATAGTAATTGGGTTTTTTCTAACAGCAGGCAATATAAATAGTGACCTAGTGATGAAGGGTATACCACTGTACTGCTCAATACCATAATGGACAGACTTATATTGATGATGAATAGTAATGCTTAGTAGAGGGTACTGACATACCTAATGATCGGGAATCTGTACACATTATCGGATTTACGGCAGACTGAGACATCTTACGGCAAGGGCATAACATGTATGTTGAATGCAAAGTTTCAGATATGCTTACCTACATGCTACGTTCAACTGATCTCGGAGAGCGACATGGCACTGCTTAACATGACTATGGTGCACATAGCTTATGGCAGCATGAAGCCTGTCAGTAATGGCAAGACAATGCACGTGCTGGATTTCTCATAACGTGGGTGCACATAGGAAGAAAATAGATAGTGTATCCCTCTCTTACCACAGTAGAATTACAGCTCTCCAAATATATAAACAGCATTTAACTCGCTGGACATGGTCAAGTACGACGTGTTCACTTAAAACCCCATGGACTGCCTGAGCAAGTGGAAAGCTGCAACGGACTCGACCACTGGGTAAGCCAAAACATTGAAAGCGAAGAGGAATGTCTTGCCCTATACCCGATGCCATGCAGCTTTGTTGGGCGTCCCATGTATTACCTGCTACCGACCACGAAGCTGCCTTGCAAAATCGTCGATTTGATAGCTCGTGCAAACGAGGAGAATATACACTAGTTTCGGATTATGCATTCAATAGCATATGAGCTATACCATCCTAACAATGGTGTAATTACCCATTTTCGCAGTGCACACAGAATTTGAAGATATTACCGAACTGCATCGTGAGAACAAAAATGTGGTCTTTACTCTACTCGATGTAGACACTGGTATCTTTATGGGCGAATTGCACACGACCATCATGAAGCGTTGAAGACAATGTGTTCACCACTAACTTGTGAAATTTACTTGGCTACAATTATGTAAGCATGCCATCACCGACATATAAGAAGTAACGAGTGTTACATTGTGTATGCAGTCAGCAGCAGAAAAGCATTCAGTAGACATCCACCATCACCATGAACAATACGTTTGACACACGTGACTGTGTGTACAGTATTGGTTGGAAAATGAGAACTTGTACGAGAGTTACTTTATCAGGCATAGGTGGGTGGTGTTTAAACCAGGGCTTAGACACGATAAAGTACAGTTATGTGATGCCGAAAATAATATGTAGGGATATCATAATGCGTGGGACAATTTCCACAAGCGATATTCTGCCATGCTGCAAGTATGATAGGTGTGCTGTCACCAATCTCCGACAAAACCATCAGTTACCTTCAAATGGACACATTCTTGCAGTGCACACAGAATTTGAAGATAATACAGAGCTGCATCGTGAAAACATGAAAGTGGTCTTTGCTCTTCGCGATGTAGACACTGGTACAATCTGTCGGTGTACCGAAGAGTGTACAGGGCACATTCAAACCACTATTCTGGAATACTGTGGAAGCTAATGGATCCTACCCTGTGCAGCCAAGATCTGCTGTGTATATAAGTAAATATATTAATTCACTTACATCTGTGTGCAGTCAGTATATCATGGCCATCGAAGCCTCGAGTATGGAAATGGACAGCATGCTGGTCCAGGGAGATCTGACATTTAGCAGCCAGTGTCGGTGTATAGAGGCATATTGTGTCCTTTTTGCATGCATTATGATGCTATCGGCAGAAGTTCTGAATAAGTGGTGGCTGTGGCATCACAACCCCTACCATGCACGTGAGATAGAGCTATATAAGACTTGTCGCCATCAGTGGTATAACGAAGATGGGCGCGCCATTCTGTCCAGAGACTGCCTATACCGGTGTGATGCCTGGTCATAGCACTGTCATATACAATGTCGGGGACGGAGCAGAGCGTTGGTCGTATCGCGATGACTGTGACGGTGTAGCTCTTTGGCTGCTGGCCCACAACCCAGATGTCTTTGAACATTGCCACTAAATGTGCGCATGCACACTGGGATGTGTGCGGGCTTCTACATGCACACAGATATGCCTCTACTATGCAAAGATGACGAGGTACCGACCGATTCATTGCTGCATGACGCTATCCAACTACACATCCCCGACTACAACCTTGCAGTCACAGTGGCAGAACCGACAGTGANGCGCATGCACACTGGGATGTGTGCGGGCTTCTACATGCACACAGATATGCCTCTACTATGCAAAGATGACGAGGTCATTGCTGCATGACGCTATCCAACTACACATCCCCGACTACAACCTTGCAGTCACAGTGGCAGAACCGACAGTGATGTCAGTTCCCGACGACGACAACACCCAGCTGCCAGACATCATTGATGCCTCCCTGATAGGCGAGCCATCACAATCGACACCAAGGCACAAGTGGCGGGCTAGGCTGGTACCTGATGTATTCACCACCCAGTCGGAGGTGTCAACACCGACGCTTACAACACAACGACGAACACCATGTGTCGACAGCGGATGCCGGCAGCAGCAGAAGCAGCCTACCTCTGCCATCTGTTAGAACTGTGGTGCTGGTGCAGGCTTCGTCGTCGACAGGTGTAGCGCCTGTGGTATCCGACCTGCCCGATGTGAGTGCTCTGTCCATGTCGGAGAGGAAGGAGGTGCTGAGGCACTTGCTCGCATGCGGCTGGATGAGATTTAGAACTGTATGTAGATGAGAGTTGTTTAAAAAAAATAACAGTTTCATGTAAGTAGAGAGAGGCATTTTTAAGGCTGTTTTTTCAAGTATATATATATATGCAATAAGACACATGCTCCATCCATTAGGTTTGAGAATAAATATGAAGTGTAGATTATCATTGCAGTATAAGTAGATATGTAGTGAGAGAGAGAGAGAGAGAGAGAGAGAGAGAGAGAGGTATGTTTGTAACAATTCATATGTAATTGATATAAATATATATATATATATAGAGTGTTGTCATTTCCTTATAACTGGATATGTAATAGTGAGAGAGGCGACTGTAAATAAAAAAATCACAAGTGAATGTAATTTTTTGCTATTTCAATGTGTGTGTATATATATATATATATATATATATATATATATATAGTGTCAATGAATGTATATATTTGTAACCGAACCCAATGTGTGTGTACTTTATGCAGCATTATCTGTCTGGAGTGAGGTGACAAACATACCGGAAATGTAAGTACCTATATAGTCAAGGTACCGCAAACATACAACATGTACATACAGTAAAACCTCGTTGATCCGGCCCTCGTTGATCCGGATCTCCGAATAATCCGGATGTTTTAAATTTAATGTTCACATAGATAATATGTAATGTGAAGTGGATTGACTCACCAGCTATAAATACCTTTGACTTGACCTTGAATCTCTACCCATCACTTCCCCTCCCTCAATCTCCTCAGTTTTCCTACTGTTTTCAAACGGCACTTGTAATTTTGTTTATTGTGTGTGGCTCAACAGGATATAGTTTTTGTTTTTTATCAAATTGTTTGGGAGTGTATTGTAATGTACATACAAGCTTAAAATGGCATCGAAGCGAAAGAAGGTCGTGATTTCAATGGAAAAAAAGTTAGATGCTATTAATCGAATTGATAAAGGAGAAGCATTGGAAAAAATAGCTGCAGAATTGGGAGTTGGAACTTCAACAGTGTCCGACTGGAAGAAGCAAAGAAAAGAAATTGAAGATTTTTGTTGTAAAATGATGTGTAAGAACAGTTTGGAAGGCAGAGGAACGCCAAAAAAAGCAAAAAATTAAGCATTAGACGATGCACTATTCATGTGTTACAGTGCTCAGCGAGAACGTGGTTTGCCTATATCTGGACCGATCTTGGCCCAAAAATCTTTGAGCTTAAACAAAAAGTTACCGAATCCTGACCTAGAATTTACTGCTATCTAGGGGTGGTTAGATCATTTTAAAAACCGACGCGGTATTCGCCAACTTACTCTGACTGGAGAGAGCTTGTCTAGTGATATTACTGCTGCTGAAAAATTTAAAAAGGACTTCGAACAAGTTGTTTTATCTGGAGAATTGACACCCGATCAAGTTTATAATGCTGACGAAACTTGGGATTTTATACTGGATGCTTCCGAGCAAAACATTAACATCAAACTTGAAGATTCGACTAAGGGCTACAAGAAAAGCAAAGTTAGACTAACTGCTATGGCTTGTAGCAATGCATCAGGGAAACATAAGTTTCCTCTTGTCAATGTAGGGAAATCCAAGAATCCCCGAGCGCTAAAAAATGTGAACCACAATAAGTTGCCAGTGGTTTACCAACCACAAAAAAGTGCGTGGATGGACAGTTTTTTTGTTTAAAAATTGGTTTTTTGATAACTTTGTTCCTGAAGTTCGAAAATTCCTGAAGGAAAATAGTTTACCAGGAAAAGCTATTTTACTGATCGACAATGCTCCGTCTCATCCAGGAGAACAAGAACTAGTGAGTGGAGGAATTAAAGTGAAATTTCTTCCACCAAAAGTAACCCCACTGCTGTAGCCTATGGACCAGGGAGTTCTTGAAAACATCAACAGAGTTAACCGAAAATAACTGTTTAGTAAAATAATTGAAGAGCAAGGGGAAAAAAGGGTGGATGATTTGTTGAAATCAATCAATACTAAATACGTTATTTACATGGTTGCTGACGCTTGGGATTGCATAACAAAAAGCTCTTTGAAAAATTAATGGAAAAAACTGTGGCCAGCTATTTGTGCTACAAACGAAATGGCAAGCGATGATTTGGTGCAAGTGGCTGCAGATGACCTTCAGCAAATGTTAGGAACAATAAGTAGGTGCTTAGATTTTGATGTGGAAGACATCAGTGGGTGGCTAAAAGACAACAATGACGGTGGCTACGGCGCTATGATAGAAGAAAAAATTGTAGCGGTATGCACATCTATAGCAGACAGTGAGGAAGAAGACGACGTGGACGAGGAGGGAGCGATCACACCGCAACAGCGGACGACACATGTAGATGCTCCGGACCAGCTGACAAACATCATGGTGTACTTGGAGTGTCAGCCCAACACCACTCCAGCTGAACTATTAATTATAAACTGTTTGCGTGACCGTGCTTCATTCAAATGCCACACGTGTTTGAAATAGAAGACAGTAGACGAATTCTTTGTTAAAAAATGTTGTGAAAAGTTATTTTTAAAATGTCTTTTAAACAATTTTATGTAATTTTGTTACAAAACATAGTTTTTTATCGTAATAAACTGTAAATCTGCTTATTTAAGGATTTGTTTTGCTTGTTACCCGGATTATCCAGATTTTCGATTTTCCTGATTGCCTTTGGTCCCAGTTAGTCCGGATATACGAGGTTTTACTGTACTTTTATTCATTGTTACCATTATATAAAAGGTACCATTAATATACATGAACTGTAGAGGAAGAGGCAAAGTTGACAGTATAGTACAGGTAACATTATTCTCTGTAGAGAGAGATTGTATATATATACACATTAAACACAAGTACGCTGGAGTCGCAACCACTGGGTCTGTGGGGGGAGAGAGAGAGAGAGAGAGAGACGATGTGTATGTACAAAAAACACAAGTACCTTGAATGGTAATGTGCGTCATTTATGCTGAAGGCCACAACCACTTGGTGTGTAGGGTGATAGGGAGAGAGAGAGAGAGAGAGAGAGAGAGGCGGATCATACAGGCTCCTTACAAATAATTCTGGCATGCGTGACCGCAGCCTCCCTACTTAAGTGAGCATGTACTTGGGATGGGGTGCCCCCTCCCTCCATACCGAGTGATCCTAAAATATATAAACCTCCCGTTGACCTTTTGTCAGTTACTTGTGATCAGCCAGCTCGTTCAAATGTACCCCGTTCGTTTGTTACCACACACTGTCTTCACATACACACTTCATCATTTGGCGTACTTCACGTCCAATGCCCGTGGTAAGTGTATCATCATCAATTACATCTCAGTGTTAGCTGACCAGTTTACTTGTTGGCTTGTTACATTAGCACACGTGTGTGTCCGTACAGTGCTCGTTACCTACACAATCATACTGGAGCAAGCACATGCCTGCAGGAGTGGGAGGGAGGGTGTTCATGGCCCTGCCTTCAGCTCCTGAGCGGGCATACCATTCGCATGGTTTGCGTCTGGGAGGGTGGCGAATTGTGGACTCCTTTCCCGGGCCCTTATCGTGCTTATTCCTCCTCCCTTCGAGGTGGGCCGTGAAAATGAGTCTACAAAAAAGAAACAAAAATGCTCCGCTCTTTCAGGACCCAATCTGCGTGCGAAGCAGGGCTGCTCCTTTTCGAGGTGGGGATGACAGTGTGTTTGGTACCGCCCTCTTTGCAGGCAGAGCTGAGAGTCTACAAAAACGAAAAAAAATGTACCATCCCCTTCATGCTCGCTCGTGGGCCTGCTGTAGATTTAAGGCACATTTTTTAAATATACGTTGTTACCACGACACAGCATGGTTCACACAGCACACACTCTCTGTACTGTAACAGTATTATTCGTAATAGGAGCCATGTACGAGTGGCAGTGGTTAGATGTTTTACTTGGGGCAAATAAAAACTAATATACTCCCAGCCTGCACATATGCACTGCACACACACATGCTGGCTGTACTAGGCCAGCTTGCTGCCATGATCATATGGTGTCTGAGACCCTGCAGTACGAGGTAGGGATGGGACTGTGACAGAAATAAATGACATGGTGAGGGTGGGAGCACTCCTAGTGAAACTTGCCAAAGTTTCTTACATACATAGAACCTTTCCTTCTCATAGTATGGTACAGGTCATGTAGTATTATGAACGTATGGTGATTTATTTATTTACTCTTGTGCATCGGAGGGTAGTAGAACGATACAGCAGGTACTGACTCCCCGACTGTTTGCAGCTAAAACTGGCCAATTGCTTGTGCGCTCCTGGTGGCTACATGCGATGGTCCCCCTGCAGCATGAGTAGGGATGGAGTTGTGATGGAATGGATTGGTGCGCAGGAGTACTCCTAGTATATATTTTTATTTGTACGTTCTCTATACTGTGTGGGTACCCAATCGATATGACTAGCTCTTACGAGTCGTATCGTGGGAACATGAAGTGCGTGTTTGTAGGTTAGACAAGTTGTGAGGCATGGAAAAATAATGTTTTCAGGCTTTCTTAGGATTATAAATTATATCCATAGGTTCTTTCCTGGTCGTCTGGTGTCCAGCAGCCCTTTGTGCATTCTGTCAGACTGGCCAGTCGAGATGTCTTTCGTTGGTGTTTTCGCTGTTTCTTCCACAATGAGTTCAGACTTTTCCTTCTTTCCATCTTTCACTTCTTTCACATCACCATCATCGTCGCAGTGATCCATTTTGTCTTCATCTTACCCATCGCAGCCATCTCCATTGTCTAATGCACCTACGATGTGACCACTCGCACTACAGTAAGGTTTCTGTGGTCGTGTGTTTACCGATCGGCTGAATGGACTGTGCCATGAATGCACCTGCTCCCTTAACCCATACAGAGAGGCACAGCACATGTGCGATAGGTGTGGGAAAGCATTTGCTCGCGCAGACAAACTCGCCAGCCATCTTGTAACATGTGAAGGTCAGATCAAACATGATGTTTCGACCCATTGCAATTTCTGCAATGATAGTTCCTACCACATTGGAGGTGCACGCAGTTACGAACATGGCTGCTGGGCAAATCCCAATCTCACATCTTTGGAATGCGCCAAGTGCGAGAGGCAGTTTACATGAACAGATAAATGGTACACCACATCACTAAATGTACTGGTACCACCATCGGCGAAAAAAGCCCATGTGGCGGTGTCATCTGCCTCCTAGCCAGGGCCACCCAATACACCAGAGGCCCACCCACAACCCTCTAGTCACCCATTGATAGTTGCTGGCGCCGGGGACATAGATGACAATGGGTTTGTGGAAGCGGCAATGGCCTTCAGTGGCAACTTAAGGACTTATGATACTGTGAATATTAGTGCAACAGCGAAGGATATATGTACCTATTTGGACTCCATGTGACAAAACCTCGTCAACCAACTGACAGTGGAGGTTGATGCCCATTGTTCAATCAAGTTTAATCTTTGGCTGGATTGTGAGTATCGAAAGCCCAAGCCACACGAGGATGAATTGGACCAGAGGATCTTCAAGTCGAATAATACGCCATTATTTAATACCTCTGATGTTGATGAAGCCGTTGACTTTGCAATAGGCAAGAGCTGCCATAGGGCTGAAGAGTACCAGGGGAAGGAAAGTGGATGGATGCTTTCTGCCATTAACAGACTCCAACTTCACATTAGTAAATTGGACATGCTGAGATCTTCATCGTGGATAGATTTTCTGGCATCTATCAATGCGAAGAAGGCCTTGAACACTGGAATAGCGGCGAAAGTGAATGTTTTAAATGGGCCATTCTTGCCAGATTTGTGGAAAGTGAAGACCCCCAGCATGTGAACCATCGCTACTACGAAATTGAGGGGAAATTTAATTTCGATGGTCTCACTTCCCTGACCTTACTGAAACAGATCAGTACATCTGAAAGACGCAATCCCAGTATGTCCATTAAAAGTATTCATATCTGTAAGCGATGCTTCACATACTATGATGATCGTCCACGATTATCGGGACTGACGGGTCTGCAGTGTTCATATACCGTTAACCTTACACTATTCCAACCACCCTTGACTCACCCTCTCCCCTCCCTCTTCACAACCAATCATAAAAAATCGAGAAAATTCGCAAAAAATCAAAAATTTATTCTAATAATCGAAGAACACATAACGTTACCCTCACACTCATCCCACCACCCTCAGTTAATCCCCTCCTCACCCCCAATAATAACAATCGAGAAAAATCACAACAAGATACTTAAAAATCTAATAACATTCAAAATTAGACCCTCTTCCCTTGCTTACCCCTCCACCATCCAACCTCTCTCCCCCTCTACAAAAATTAATACTCATTCTTACATAACAAAAATTATCCTTCCATCCATACCAATCAATCGTATCTGCCCATTGTCCACCAAATTACCACTATAACACAAATTTGTCCAGGTTTGGACACTATATATATAATTTTCTAGATATTCCTTTTTTAGTATCTACCAGCAGAGAGCTCCCATGCCGTCCATTTCCAAACTTTTTTTGGCGACTCCAAACGTAAGGTATTTACTGTTTTACTAATAATATTTCAACTTCTAAGGTCAAACTAAAAGACAAATATTATAAAAGATATATTTTTTTTTAATTTATTAAAAATGACACAAGGAAACACACATACACATTGAATAAAAGCATTTATATATCATCCTCTTCCACAGGAATTTCACCTCTCGATGTCCGCTTCAGCGACCCAGGAATTGAAGAAGGCAGAGATACCCCACCACTTGATGTACGCCCTTCCATTACGTTGCTTCAGCACCTTCTCGACCAAATATATGTCTGGAAACTTCGTAGGCTGGATCTCCTCGGTATAGAAACAGCTACGAACGGGTACATTGTTTAGATATTCGAGATAGTAGGACCTCGGCAGGTAGTACGTCGCACACAAAACAGTTCGGGGCTCCAATTCACTGTGAACGCTTTCTCGAAGGTGCCTTTTGTTTGGAGATGTTTACCAGGTCACCGATCTCGGCTTTAGGTTTGTGTGGGTCCCTCCTCTCATGGTTGGAGTACACAGTCCGAAGCAGGGAGTCATCCTCGACGACTTCGAACTTCGTGCGAGTGGTAGAATGAAAGGTGGAATTATACTCGGTGATGAATTTTGGCAGTAGCTTCAACTTGTAGCTGCCATTCGCCGCGAAATGCTTCCCCATCTTGTCCTTCAGAGTCCTGTTGTACCTCTCGACTATAGATGCTTTGAGAATGCTGTACATGGAATAATGACTTATGATACTTTTCTTCATCGGGCCCTGAACTTTGTTCTGTAGAATCCCTTGCCTGGTCTCTGTGTAGATTTTTCGGCACACGTCCCTCACACAACACATCCACCATGGCTTCTGTGACATCGCGTGCATTCTTCGACTTGACTGGCCTGGCCCAGGCGAATTTTCTACAGGCATCGATGACTGTAAACATTGACGTATCCCAGTCTGCTCTCCACTCTGTAGGTGTTCTACAGGGTGATGGAGCGCTAGATCAACCTTNATCCCAGTCTGCTCTCCACTCTGTAGGTGTTCTACAGGGTGATGGAGCGCTAGATCAACCTTATTGTGTAATGACTTATACACACTCAGGGGTGAAATGAGGCGGCAAAAGAACACTTCGGCTTAGGATTTGGTTAGTTAACAGTTATTTATTTCATCGTTACGTCACTCATATATAGGAATGATACACTGCGCTTCTGGGGTCCCGCTCCCTTCCCCTTTCCCTTACCCGTCGGAGGCCTACAGGTCGGAGTTTTAGTTCCTAAACGTCGGGGAAAGGTGGTCGGATATGGAGGCGCGGTTACTTAGCTGCGCTGCTGTGGTGTGCTGGTTCTTCTCGATTTCTCGTCTTGCGGTGTCGTCCCTCGGATCACCTGGATTCATTCCGGCGTCCCACGAGTCCCTCGGATCGACTTGACTTCCTTCGGCGCCTGTCCCGTGAGGTCGGCACGACCTCCACGTCCTCGGAGTCCCCCGGATCAACTGCCGTCTCCACTTCCCTGCCGGACTATATCTCCCGTCCTGTCGAGGAATTACCTACGTCAATGACGACCCGATGTACGTCAAACTTCGGCGTGCGTCGATCAGATGAAGCAAGCCTCCCGCGCCGCCGAGCGCCTCTCTGTCACCTGGCACGTGCGTCATTGGAAGAAACTATCGGGTGACGTCTGTATGCGTGTTTGACGCACGGTCTGGCAGATTGTGACGTCGTCGCTCTGTTCTTTCTCTAGACGCGTCATGCGTCAACATATAGTTGTAGCCCTTGTTGGCTCGAGCTTATGGTATCATCTCGACGAGGTTGGCTTAAAATAGGTCGTTCGTCATGCAAATCATGACCTTGCGACGATGGTAGTTGCTCCTGGCGGCTTCACACAGTTCGTGGGCGATTGCCACCCGGCTCATCGTAAGAAGCCTCCCTCCTTAAGTTCTTCGATGATGGATATACTCTCGTTGGTGTGCGAGTAATTTCCATTCCGTTGCGAAGCGATAAGTAGTCGTAGTATATCCACGAGTTCGTTCGGATCGTCCCAAAACACAAAGCCGATATTCTTGCCAACGTTTATCTTCTTCAGACTTTCCCCACTTTTCAGTGCTAGACCA
This sequence comes from Clitarchus hookeri, assembly GCA_002778355.1. Lineage (NCBI taxonomy): Eukaryota > Metazoa > Arthropoda > Insecta > Phasmatodea > Phasmatidae > Clitarchus > Clitarchus hookeri. The sequence goes on along the minus strand of NQII01002256.1, from coordinate 161,006 downwards.
TTAAAGAGGTCAGCGAGAATGCCGAGTTTTCAGTGATCTTCGTCCTTATAAGCATTGGTCTTGGGATCGCTATCTTGGTAAAGCATGCGTGTAAGTTCGACCGACATCTTGTATTCCAGCAGGTAGGATCCTGTAAACTTACTGTGCACCCTTTTGAAATATAAGTTTGTAAAACACGGGTGTTCCACACATCTTGTAATCGCCTACTTGAATTATTCCCCCCTGGTAGATAGATACTATATTTCATCAGCTCCGAGGAACCATTTATCATTATGACTGTACACACTTTACATAGTATTATTATTACGAGATGTGATCGTAGGTACTGTCGAGACAGAGCATTGGATTTCAGGACTTTATTCTGTACCTTTTTCTTGTGTTTAAAATCCACATCCGATCCATCATCCCTATCAGTTTGTACGCCATAATGTTCCATTTTATTTGTAGGCTCAGCAGTATCGTGGACTTCGTCCTTCACGACTACAGGTGCTTCATTGCTCTCCCTGAGTACAACGAGGCATCGAGTCATATGGTTAAAGATTTCTTCCTAGTTAAGGTCGTGCGCAAGTCTATCTCTCTTGACGATCAAATACTTCGAGCGAACCAACTGTTTCAATCGTTGCACGTTGCTAGTAATGTGCGAATCGTACTAAATAAAAACGGTTTATGTTGCTCTCTTTTATAGGTTTCATCGTCTGTCTCCGACAAATGATTTTAGATTTTTACTATATGTTCACTGCAGGCATCCAATATGTCCCTGCTATGTTTTTAAAAATCTGTTCTCGTGGCGAGGCAGTAAATCGAGGTAGCGAATATATGCTCTATGGAATCTGTCAGCACTTTTAGATTCTCATCATATTGTGCCGTAGCAACATGCAGTCTGTCGGCTATATGCTCGTCCATTGCCATCAAATCGCGAACAATTCCAGTCTTCGCATGTTCCATCTTCGATCCTAGCTCGGGCATTTAAGTGCTAAGGAATCTGTTCCGATCAGCTAACATAATGCATAATTTCGATATGAAGCCATTACCAGTTTCGAGGACGAAATTTTAGTAGCAGCATCTTCGGATCATTCGGGTTTGCCATCATTTCGAATTATTCTTCTATCATAATCGCAAGTTCCATAGTTTCTTTGTATGAGACAACCTCCCTCTTCATCTTTGTCAAGCTGCATTTTGAGGCTACTCTGCCCGAATTTAGATATGCTGTAACTAATTCTCGACAGTCGAAGATGAACTGATTGATACCAAGTCGGTACCTGCCATTATATAGAGGCCAGTCATTTACGATCACCAAAAATCCGTACTTGCCTTTTCAGTACAAGGAACACAGACTCTTGAAATCCGATAACATCATATCTGTATTGACATGGTCATCGTTCAAATGTCGCAAATTTATAACATCCATGCGGAAAAGTAGCACCAACACATTCTCATTATCGTGAAGCAGATGTTTGGGTGTGCGCGAATAAGTCTGGCCGAGGTACATCTAGTCCACCTTCGCGTCGTCTCATACTAAAGTATTCTTGAATGCAAGTATGTTTCTACATGCCACATCGTTGAAAATAAACACTGAGTTTGGCAAGGCGTCACTCAGCAGCACAACGACTTCGTTATTTCTGTTGCTCGAGCCATTTGGAGCATAGGTACACATTCTCGAATCGAAGGCCATTCTCTTCTTCCAGCACGCTCAGTAGGACACATGTTTTCCCACAGTTTGAAGGACCATTTATGATGCACCTCATTGTATTCTGAAATAAGTTTCCATGTCGTGATTCGAGAGGTATAGCTTCATTTTCAGTAGTAATGCATAAGGTTAGAGTATCATCTTGTTTGACATTATTTATGTTACCACTACTATCTTATGCTACTAAGTGCGGTGCTAATTGCAGTGTGTGTAGTGCTAAGTGCGGTGCATGCGATGCTAAGTGTGTGCATGCAGAGCTGATTGCAGAGCATGTGGTGCTAACTGTGGCGAATACAGTGANATCATCTTGTTTGACATTATTTATGTTACCACTACTATCTTATGCTACTAAGTGCGGTGCTAATTGCAGTGTGTGTAGTGCTAAGTGTGGTGCATGCGATGCTAAGTGTGTGCATGCAGAGCTGATTGCAGAGCATGTGGTGCTAACTGTGGCGAATACAGTGATAATTGCAGTTCATGTGGTGCATGCAGTGCTAAGTGCAGTGTGTGTGGTGCNGATAATTGCAGTTCATGTGGTGCATGCAGTGCTAAGTGCAGTGTGTGTGGTGCTAATTGCGGTGCTGATTGCAGTGTGTGAGGTGGTTGCAGATAACCAGTGCTGCAAATTTTTTAAATTCTTATTCAAAATATCACTCCAAGTAAACTGCTTCTGGCAGAGCTTGCATTGAAATGCCACACTTGAACTTTTCATTCTACAGGTCATTATTCCATGTCGACGAACACTGCGCAAAGCTGTAATTACTTTACCGCAGAAGCGGCAAAGCAGATGCTTCATAAGCACTTTATGTCCATACTGTTCCAAGTGTAGAGTGATACTGAAACAAAAATGTATAAAATGAGCCAATTTATAAGTTTTTAGGTAATTTTACTGTGATGTTTTTAAGAGATAAGAACATACCTAGAAGCAGGATCGTCGATATGCTGATCAACAATCTACCGTTCGAGCTGCACATTCCTGGATACAAATTTTGCAGTCCGGGAACGAAGATAGCTAAGAAGCTGGTGCGCAGCGATATGGGCATCAATGCACTGGAGGAGGCATGCAAGCAACACGATGTCACCTACTCTCTAAACAAATATCTACAAGCACTGCACCAGAGAGAAAAGATACTCGCACAAAAAGCCGACGAGATAAATAAATCGTCAGATACTGGGCTCAGAGAAAAAATTGCTGCCTGGGGCATTTCTAACATAATGAAGGCCAAGGTGAAGATGGGAATGGGGCGAAGAGTAAGCGGAAGGCGCAAGTGAACCGAAAAGTGGTGACGAAAAGAAGAAAAGCATGCAAGACCTACTGGCAGATTTTTTCCTTTGCTTATGCCTGCACTCGGGGCCCTCGGGGGCCTAATTTAAGCCACGAGTGGTATCGCTCGAGTTATCAACACAGCATTGAACGAATGGAAGCAGTTGTCCGAGGACCAAAGGCACAATTTAAATATGGAAGCTAACGCCACGGGTAACTAAGGCCATATCAAGTAGGAGGCGGAACTGTTCAAAAGCGACACAGCAGGAAGAGATGCTTATGAAATCTCTACCGAAATGGCCGCTCACAAATGTGGATTTGGAATTGTTTGCGTGCAAATTGATAATATAAAATTTTTCGCTGAGTGTTTATGCGATAATCCTTGCCCCCTAAACCCAAACACAACGAATGTGCCGTAATCAAACTGGACACGACAGCCATGAGAAACATGGCAAATGTGTGGTTTCCTATGACAGCTTTAGGAATATGCATCCTCCACCCGAACTGCAGTGGTACCTGAAAAATTGAAAACTAACACACAACTACGAGATGGGGAAGATACCGAACATATGGAAATGCGGACACTTGTGTCTTCGCTTCCTTGTTCATTCGTACAAGTATTTGAACAAAACGGCCATAAATGGACCGAAAACCATCAGCAATGTCGATAACGCTTACCTTGACAGGTCGTAGCTCTAAGCTGTGGGCTATACACTTTCCTCCACTCGACGTGGAGGGGGAATGGTGCATAGGTTTGGCCAATTTCCAAACCTACAATGCGATACCGAACATCGATGAAAAAAACTAAAATATGTATCTCGTGAAAAGCGGTAATGTATATCGCGAGGTAACAGTGCCACTTGGTTCTTACGAATTAGACAACATTGCAAGTTACATCGAAGATTTGTTGTCTCCCGACACAGAATTCGAACTATATGGAAATTACAATACTCTGAAGAGTGTCATCAGATGCATCGAAAACATCGACTTTAAGAAAGCGGATTCTATCGGGTCCATGCAGGGATTCGAGCCACACATATACGAAGCCGACAAAATCTATGAATCGTCGCGACTTGTAAACATCATGTCTTTTGATGTGATATGAATAAACCGCAATTTGGCGAGCAGCACGTATCTCAACAGTAGACCAGGCTATACGCTGCACGAGTCTTCGCCAATAATCCCTCCAGGTTTTAAAATGGTCGTGGCACTGCAAAGCATTATTTACGAACTGGTCGTCACGAAGAGAGCACTCGAGGTGGCAGTGACGATCGTCGACCAGCGCCGAGAGTTGGAGAACTTTCGAAATGAAGATATCACACTACGCTTGCATTTGAAAATAAGGGGATAAGTTTTATGGCGACCAGAAGCAATAAAACAAAGCAACACATCAAACCTTCAACCTTCAATCAGTATGCTGCAGGTCACCAAGGTGTTGTCGTGTGATGGTTTAGGGATTTTAGAGCGATGCTGGCCCACAACCACCCCCCACCCCCCCCCCC
>NQII01002256.1:45542-156121 GCA_002778355.1 Clitarchus hookeri | reverse complement strand
GAGGTCAGTCCGAGAATTATTACCGCCAGAGACGTTAGTTCGAGAGAGCAGTCAGTCGAAGATCGCCGAGCAGAGAGTTAGGTCAGGGGTTCGGAATCCTGGCCACGTCAGTAGAACAGCAGTCCAGGGAGACAGCAGCACGTGCAGGCCTTTGCCAAAGGCCGCCCATCGCCGGAGCTCACCCACCACAGCTGACATCATTCCAGCAAGAGCTTAGTATACAATCACCGTCAAGACCATCACAAAGTCGTTAGCAGTCAATCCGAGTAACCAAATTATCATAGTACCACACCTCTCAAGGGCTGATGTATTTTATTTTTGTTGAATTCGAGACAATATATGCGTCCTTCAAAATACAACAGTAAAATACTAAATTATTGCAAACCCCTTAACCTTCAGGCGTCATATAGTCGGTGCCTGGGGACATTAACAACGACACTATAAGCCACTCTGTCTTCCACAGAGGCGGTATAGCATCAAGTAAAGCGGCTTCCCAACTGTGGGGCCTAAATACGTCAAGTTAAAGTGGCACCCGGACGTGGGACGCAACGCTAGTTAGTGTATCATACATCAAGTTAATTTGGCGCACAACTGTGGGGCCTACATACATCAAGTTAAATGGGCTCCCAACTGTGGGGCGTACACAGCCTAGCGTCAGTGTTAACACATGCTAACAATATTTTCCTTCGTAGTCTTGGTTTCGAGGTCAATCGCCATGGAAGATTAAATAAACGTCGATGAGCCAGTCGTGTTTGAGGACAGTGTCACGAAAGTGGAACTTCATGCATACCAGCTATTCCTGATCGGGCCATACATACTACCTTCGGAAGTTCGGATAGCTGTCCAACATCAAGATATCTGCACTCTTTATTGTCAGTCATTCTTACAGATCGCATCACGTACTTGCTCAGCGGCACCGAGGTGGACCAGACGAGAGATGTCGGCATAACGACATCAATAAAAAACTACCTCTCATTCTTGCTGAACGAGATGCCTGCAGCCAATATGGTAGGCTGGGGGATAGAAAATGACTACAGTGTTCCTATACACCCCGGAGGGAAATTCGAGTTCTAAATTAATCTAGCAATGTTGCTGGGATTCGCCAAAGACCACAAAGAATAATCATCAATTCTAATTAGTAACTGGTACTGCTCCTTGCCAATACACATGCAGATGCCATCGTGGGTACAGAAGAAAATCTGGAGACAGTGGAAATGAAGCTACAGTCTATCGAATGGATGCTGCCTCATGTTGAGCTGAGTACTACAGAATGTATCAAGATGCTAAACAATGTGAAAGATGGCATAAACACCGATGTGGCTTTTAGGTCGTGGAGTCTCGAGACTTACCCCGGACTGCCTACAAGCCAGCACTTCAAGTGGATGGTGAAGTCCAGCTTTACCATCGAGAAACCGAGGTTCATCATCGTTGGGCTACAGGCCAAAATACAGTACAACGTGAGAGTGAACTGTTCGCAGTTCGACACATGTCAAATAGAAAATGTGAAAATATATTTGCATAGTGAAAGATATCCCTACATGGACATGAACATGAACTTTGAAAATGGTCAGTACATGCTGGCATATAAAATGTACGCTCTATTCCAAAATACATATTATGGACACACTCAATCCCCAATACTGAGATCTGATACTTTCAAGAGTTTGTCTCCGCTCTTGGTGTTCGATGTGAGTAAACAGGATGAGCATATTACCTCCAATGTAATCGACTGCATATCGAATTCACTATGCATGAAAATATTTATCCACAGACGTACACATTCAGCTTGATACTTCAAGACCGACAAGCATCGTTCAATTGTCGAGACAAAGGTGTCAAGATACTTTCATGAATGCCGCTGAGGATATAAATACGATGGGCCATAAGCGATATCTGTTTAGTCGACTTCGAGCATCGACAGCCACATGATGACTGTAATCTGCAAGGCTTCCAGAGTCACAGAGCAGCTCCGTGCTCAAGGAGATCACAGTGTTCTGCGATGACGATAGCACATTGTGCAAGCACTCCTTTGAACCTCGTAATTCATGAGAACTGTTGCAGGAGAAAAGCAAGAAGATGAACGACTGGCTGACCAAGTACCACCACGGACTGGAGTGCGACGAAGGCAAGATCCTGTACCATCAAGTGGGAAACGTGCTGCGTGACTTGCTGATGCAGCACCCGCAAGGGCGGGTTTACATGGCGTGGCAAACAGAAAAAATGCCTGAATGACTCGTGAATCATCGACATGGAGTTGGAGTACAGCTGGCCTTCGCTGTGCAAGCTGAGGAAACTTTACGACGACCAGCAGCTGACTGGACTTGTGCGTGGAGGAACGCACAGCTGCTGCGGAAATGGCGTGCCTCGTCCTTGTAATCAGATCCGATGAGTTACGACTAGACAAGAAGTCACCCTGACGTCGGTTCTGAAGAACATAAAAAAAAAATAAACCATGGACTGAAGCTGAATATTTTTTATCTTATGCAGATATGTATTTAACTGTACAATAAATTGTGTGTGTAAAACAATTTAAATGTTGTTTTTTTACACTTACTTGTTAGACTATCGTTTTTTTCCTTAAAGAAACCTAAAAAAAAAATACACACACTTACATAAACTACGTAAACTATTTGTGGTAATAGGGAGAAACCTGCAGAGGTTCATACAGACGGATCTGAAAATGTGCACACACATGCATTCAGTTTGAAACATGCAGTAAGATGGAAAGGGGGAAGGTTGGAGTGGGAGAGAGGTGGGTGTGTGTTNNGGGGGGGGGGGGTGAGGAGGTAGGTGGGAGTGAGGAGAAGGGGGACAGAGAGGTGTTGGTGGGAGTTGTTGAGGGAAGAAAAGCAGGTTTGGTTGGAGAGGGGGAGGTGGGATATTTAGGTGACTGGTATAAATAAAGAAGGCGGCACCTTTTGGGGATTGCCAGTCTGTCGACGAAAGAGTAAAACTTGCAATGTGTATGCATTTCTTCATATCCTGTTAAATAAATAAAAAATAAATAAAGTTTCGTTTTATTTGTTTTTTTTTTTAAGTTTGACTTTAAAATCTAAAATATTATTAGTAAAATAGCAAATATTTTAAGTTTGGAGTCGCCAAAAAAGGATGTAAATGGAGAACATGGGAGTTCTCTGACAGTAGATAATAAAAGAAGAATAACCAGAAAAAAAAATATATATAGTCAAATATTGGACAAATATGTGTTAAATTCGTAATTTAGTGGTCAATGGGAAGATACGATTGATTGGTATGGGTTGAAGGATAATTTTTGTTACATAAGTACAATTATTAACTTTAGGTCGGATGGTTGAAAGGTCGAGGGGTTGTTGGGGAGGCGTGAGCAAGGGGAAAAGGTAGAATGTTATATGTTATTCAATTTTTAAATTTTTTTGTTATTTTTAATTTTTTAATATTGGTTGTGGATGTGGAGGGTGCGAGGCGAGGGCGGTAGGAATAATGTGAGGTGAACATTATATGTTCCACGATTTGTAATTTTTTTTCTTTCGAATGTTTGCAATTTTTATATTTTTTTTATGATATGGCATGGAGGAGTGGGGAGGGAATGAGGTTACGTTTTGGGGGGTGAGCGAGGGGTAGTGTAGGGTAGAATTATATGTTTCTAGAATTTTAAGTTTTTTTACATTGTTTGTGATTTTTTATAAATTTGGGTTCAAAGTCAAGGTCAAAATCAAGATTATAGGTCAAAGTCAAAGTGACCAAGATCCAATATGATGGTCGGGTGCCATCACAACATGGCTGCCCCGGGCTGCCTCGACAACCGAGTTGACTGGTAGTTCCTGGCTCCTCATGAATCCTGCGCCAATGTAGGCTATATATATATCTACTGAGGGTCACAACATAAATTCTGACATATGCACGCTGTTGAGGAAGGTTCCTTTTATCGTTTGTCATAGTTTTGATGTGTGGAGAATCCCTGGTTCGGCCACAATTGTGGTGTCAATTTTATTAATTTATTTCTAAATTACTGCATATAAGTGCATTTATATTTAATATTTCCGCCAATAAAAAGTAAACCGTCTATTGAATTTCGAAGAATATGCTTTGTTTTTGAAGGAAATATGTAAATACTTACGTATGCATTGCCACGAACCATGTAACTATACGAAAATATATCTCGGTTCTCGGGCGCAAACTCGGAATAAAAACCTTCTAGGCCACCTGAGTTTGTGGCTTTTTTGGTGTCCGGAGAATGTGACAGGTTCAACAGAAATTCCTGCATTTATAAACTGTTAAGGAAATTCCCCAGTATCATATGGCTTTGGTTTGATATTTTGTATTTCTTGTTCTAAATCTAATGTGTGTTGCCATTTTATTAATTTTTTTCTGGCAGACGGTATTATATTAAGCATTTTTGGCTTATATATTTATCTTCTGGGTTTTTTGTGTTTACTGGTAATGTAGTGACCAGATTTTTATTCTTTAACTTTGTTTGTTCTTACTTTGAAGTTGAATTTGGTGTACGTTTTCATGTTGGGTAGTACTTTTCCGTCGTATGCTGCACATCGCCATTTTGTTTCTGTTTTTATGTTTGAACGTAGTTACCGTTTGCCAAGGGTTTCTTGTGTGCTCAATTTCTATTTACTTTTTTGAACTCTCGACTGTCACCTGCTGTGTGTTTACCACGTCAGTAGTTGTAGCCACCTGATTCGTCAGTGAACATTGCCTGTTGTATGGGGTTCCTCATAAGTGACAACTTATAAGCACTATCGGCGACGTTTTTCTTACACTCTGCGTTCTGGCGCATTTATTTACGTTTCCCGTGTCTGTACGGGGATATCAAGGCCACAAACATTGACGTGACGTGAAGTGACGTCGGAGACGTACAGACTGTGGCTTTCCGCGAGAGACTGTCTGAGAATATTTCCAGACAGCGCACAGGCCAAATTCTTCTGTAGTCGCCATCGTGACAGTTACGATTTCCGGACCTCGGCGTTGGGGCACCGGCATCATTTTGTGTTTGTGCTGTTTGACCGTTTTTGCGAGTTAAATGGACCTTCGATTATTGGATGTATCGTATTATGAAGGTTTTTTTCCTCGTAGTTTTGAGTGTTTCTTTTGGAATCCGCAAAATGCATAGCAATGCGCCGAGTAAACTTTGAACACATATTGTGAATGTTTGTAAAGTTTTGCAAAGCGAGTGTGTGTAATAGCATTAAATTTATTTAAACATTTAATGTCGTTTGTCTAGGAAACTATGCCCCTAATGCAATTCCATCTGAAATAATTTTCGCCTTACATTTGGGACCCCATAAGTATGTTTGTCGTAGGCTTCCTACATTTGCTGGGTAGGGATGGGAATCGGAAGCCATACAATCAATTTCTGGTAATCAATAAATGATTAACGTTTCTATAAAAAAATCGATTAATCATAAAATTCATGACCGATTAAACTAAATATCGATTAATTAGTTTATTATTTAGGTGGAACAATTTACCGAACACTGATTGGTTCGTAACTTTCCCAGAATAAACTTGTACTCAATTCTGGTTATTCACTTGTAAGTAAAAGTATGTGAATCTGATACAAAGTCAAATGTCCCCAACATTAAGCATTTATACATGACAATATTAAGTTACACCAAAAAATTACTGCCGGGTAACAAAAATTACATAAAAATAATAACTTATAAACATGTTTTACCTATGTGATTGATTTAAATGTCCATATATGCTATAATACATTACTTCTAAAGTATAGTATAAAATGAAATGAACTGGAACATTGCAAATAATAAATGCAAAAACGACTGAGTTTCCGATAACGGTGGCGGAAATAACAGCATATACAAGTACTCCAGTTAGGCAACCGCGCAGTTCCGACGCAATGAGTCCATCTTCAGAAAACAAACTTTCCGCTGGAACTGAAGTAAACGTTGTAGGTATTTCATTGCAATTATGTACTGGTATGGATAATCCACTCTCAGCAATTTCCACTGAGCAAATGGGCTACCGTTTCGATCGAGTACCGGCTGGTTCAGATAATGTCGCAGTTCTCTTGAAGCCTTCTGCAGCGAGATCTTGCTCTCGGCCTGATGTATTGGATCTAGTTGCTGCAAGCTTATCATGGCGACTCCACAGATCATCTGACGTAGATGGATTCTCATCTGCTGATTGATGAATGTATTCTCTAACACCAGTACATCCCTCCTTCTGTTTACTGTCGTTAATGGCGGCAATGATAGAGTCGCTGCCTCACCAACTGCCAAGGGACCTCTAAAGTGGAGTGTCTAGTATAGTGCGTCAAGAATAGTAGGAATAGCCTTCAGTCTTACCCTTTCTATGTTTGCAAATCTGATACACATTTTGTTGATGATAAAATCTTTTAGTCGTGCTTTAACTGTATTGGGTATTACTTCCATCATTAATATTTTCTGTAGATGTAAATATATATGCTTAAGAACTAAAATTTTTCGGTGTTATTTGAAGTGTTTGGCAAATAAATACCTTATAAATAACATGCATAAAGAACAGAATTCTCTAAATTAAATGTGGTTTTAAAATTTAAACTATGATGTGACCAAGTATAATAGTGTTTATTTTAAGATAAACTGCAACACTCACATTGCTACTAAACCTTGTTACAAATTTTGAAAAAAAACCTAGAAAAGCCACTAAATTTTACGCAACAAATCACAGTGTAATATAGTTATTAACTCGATTATTATTAATAACAATTATGAATAACGTCATACCACTCAGTAAAGATATTCACTCGTCTCTCTCGTGAGACAAACTGCTACAATAACTTTGCCTGCAGTTGGCGCCTCCTATGCAGAAAGTTGCTGTGTTATCTGAAGATGTAGAGCTGGAATAGCAACAATTGCACGCACTGCGTGAATTTCTGACCCTGTCAACATTGTTGATCCTTGAGTAAATGTTAACAGCGCAATACCAATCAGGTCACTAGTTCCAGAAAACGTTTAAGCATCAGGTATGTCGATTCGAATGCGTTGTGTTATGGTGTGATCAGGCCTTAGCTGAACGGCTTGCCTGATCACACCTTCAAACATTAAACCTGGAAACGAGCGGAATTGCAACACCACCATTTGGTCGTCGATCCTTGCGAAACAATACAGTTGCAGAAATCCCCTCCACCGGTCACTGAGCGGGGCCGCAGAACCACGCGCCTGATATAGGCCGGTGTAACACCCGGAACAGCGTCTTTCGTCTTTAGTCCTGTGGGCGTCAACCCGACCAGCGAAGCAGACCAGGAAGATGGGTGTGTCCGGCCGGCGTTAACAGTCTCGCAGAATCAGCCTCCGGCTACAACAAGGTGATGACTTTCCAGTTAGGTTGAATTAAAATGGCGTGAATCATGATATAATTTCCGTNTGATGACTTTCCAGTTAGGTTGAATTAAAATGGCGTGAATCATGATATAATTTCCGTAATAATCATCTTGGTATTCAATTTAAAGCTCCCCCGATCAATAGTCATTTAAATAGTAACTGTATAATCTTCATGTAATAAAACTCATCTTATAATGTTGTGCTCTACCGAATCATGAGTCATTATTGAGCTACGTCCCTAAATACTTTCAAGTAGGAGCTAGCTGAAAAGCTTAGTTCGTAACAGTTGGCATATCTGGAATGAGTGACAGTGTTGTACCTTCTGATTTTCCTCTCTGGATCTGTGATCTTCGCAATTNACAGTTGGCATATCTGGAATGAGTGACAGTGTTGTACCTTCTGATTTTCCTCTCTGGATCTGTGATCTTCGCAATTCTTCACTTGTATTGACACTTTTGCGTACAAATGAATAAATGTTCTTTACTTTTTCCACATGATCAACATAATTCGACACATTCTGAACTGTTTTATCATTCACCACTACCACTTTCATTGCATCAGATGACACAAGGTTTAATGTGTGTGCAAAGCATGCTAAATACAGTATTTCCCAAATGTATCGTACACTGCTTTTTAAATATTTTATGCATTGTCGGTTACCACAGCCAAAATATTATCACTGGCAATTCCCCATTTATCGCAACATTTTTTTAACAACTTGCTAAGATAAGCAGATGTATGGGGACTCATCTAGGGGTTCAACGCCAAACTGAACTGACTATATTATTTCATCACCTAAGTAATGTAGATTCATTCCAAGATGTATTTTCATTGTGTGGCTATCAGTCCATATATTAACAGCAAGTGAATATGAATTCAGTTGTACTAACGTCTCTTTCATGGACATTGCGATTTTAATTTTACAAAATTTAGGGGGATATGTTTTGAGACGGTAACGATATGTGATAGTGGAGATATTTCACATATCACACTTCGTATGTAAAAGGTAAGTTCTTTTTTTTTAGAAATTAGTTGAATTATTATTATTATTTTTTTATATTTTAAACATTTTAAATCATGGTTATTGCTTATTATTATTATTACGAGTTTTATAAATATTGGTTTCTTCCCTTACACGAAGATGTGGTGTGTGTTTTTATATATATATATATATATGAAAGTGATATGTGTATGTTTGCGTAAAGCAGCATGCATTTCCCGTTCGTTTTCACTCTTCTAGAGCTGCATAGACAATACGAGTAAGGTAGGTAAGTCGCATTGTCTCGATAGCGAGTTCAGTAGAGACGGAGTAAGTTGTTCAGAGAAGCAGAAGCGAGGAAGGAAATGGCCTTGGTTTGTGCTAAGGAAACGTGCGTTTATTTGCAATTATTCCTTAACAACATCTACTACTTAGAATAAGTCTCCAACTTCCTCGCCGCCAGCTACTTCGGAGGAGAATACAAGACCTTGACACCAGTGTGTATACTGCGATAAGAAATTTACATGAATTCGTAATTTGAGCAGACGTCAGAATAATACTTGTTTGGAAAAAACTGTAAGAATTACAGCCTGTTTGCTCAAGTGTACTATAGGCCTACAATACCAAAGAGTAAAATCGAAAAAATTTGTCCCCACCTGAAAACCCTTACATTCCCATCACTGTCCAGTTAAGATGTAACAGAGGAAGGGCGCGGTCACGTGGGAAGGTACGTGACGTCATAAATCAGATGTAAACAACCTGATATACCTATCAGATTGTTCACCTATCCCGCAGAACCACCCAACTTTGAAACACTGTGTTCCTCGAGGAGAATGGCTACAAGCCAGGTCATGACTCTAGGAGTATGCAAGGAACACTGCAGCATGCAAGAACTCATGACTAGGAGAATGCAAGGCACATGGCAGCATGCAAGAACTCATGACTCTAGGAGCATGCAATGCACATGGCAGCATGCAAGAACTCATGACTCTAGGAGCATGCAAGGCACATGGACAAATTAAAAAAATATAATTTTAGGTAGCGTTGCATCTGCTGCAGTTTTAAAGAATTTTTCGTTTCGCATAACTAATTGAAACAGCTTTAAAACAAACATTTTGTAACATTGCCATAACTTACATTTTTATGTGGCCTACTTCTCTGAGTATTTTTTAATTTATGCAAAGGCCCCACAGTTACGACAATTGAATAATCTTTTGTAAACAAACAAATCCTTAGTAGGCAATTAACAACGTAATCAATAATATTAGACGCTAAACCACCCAGTTTATTGAATCATAAGACTTTTACTGTTTCTTTTTTTCTTGACGCTCGTGTCTTTTGCAACTTGATCTTCTTTATCTTATCTACTGTTCAGATTTTTCCATGATGTGATAGGCCTACCATTTTCGAAATCTGCAAAAAGCTGATTTTTCCTATGCTTTCGCGTCAGGAAGCGCCTTTGTTGATAGCTGTCTGTTTGAACATTTCAGTTTGTTGTNAAAAAAATATAATTTTAGGTAGCGTTGCATCTGCTGCAGTTTTAAAGAATTTTTCGTTTCGCATAACTAATTGAAAAAGCTTTAAAACAAACATTTTGTAACATTGCCATAACTTACATTTTTATGTCGCCTACTTCTCTGAGTATTTTTTAATTCATGCAAAGACCCTACAGTTACGACCATTGAATAATCTCTTGTAAACAAACAAATCATTTCTAGGCAATTAACAACGTAAGCAATAATATTAGACGCTAAACCACCCAGTTTATTGAATCATAAGACTTTTACGGTTTCTTTTTTTCTTGACGCTCGTGTCTTTTCCAACTTGATCTTCATTATCTTATATACTGTTCAGATTTTTCCATGATGTGATAGGCGTACTATATTTCCAAATCTGCAAAAGCCTGATTTTTCCTATGCTTTCGCGTCAGGAAGCGCCTTTGTTGATAGCTGTCTGTTTGAACATTTCAGTTTGTTGTTNCTGATTTTTCCTATGCTTTCGCGTCAGGAAGCGCCTTTGTTGATAGCTGTCTGTTTGAACATTTCAGTTTGTTGTTCTCAATGTTATTTTTACATATATACATATACTTATATACATACTTCTTTCAATTAATGTCACAGAAATGAATAGAACCAAAATCTTTTATGCCACAGCAACGCGTGGCCAGGTGAGCTAGTTTACTATAAAAAGCAACCATTCCTAAAAACATTTCTACACATCTTACATTTTTTGGATGTAGAATATTAACTAAAGATTTAATTTTCTCAGGATCAGTGCGTTAATCACCCTCCAAAATAATTAACCCGAGATATCGCATATGTTGTTGTACCCAACTAATTTTTTCTGTGTTCGCCGTCAGACCTGTCTTCCTTAATGTGTCTAACGCTGTCCACAAATGTTTAAGGTGTTCCTCTATTGTTTCACTGTACATGCACACGTCATCAATGTACGTAAAGATGAACTCATACAAGTACCGACCTGACACGCGATTCAGAACTCGGGTCATACACTGATGGCGCTCTACTTTCCGGATGTAACCCGTACTGTCAAAAAGCAGAATTCAAATCCAATATGGCGAAATATTAAGCTCTTTGCAAGTGTTGAAAAACAGTTACCATAACTGGTACCAGATATGAATCAACATACAATTTTTTACTAACCTTTCTATAAATACGTATTAAACGATATTCACCTGGTGTTTTTATAAACGTTTCTATAAATACACATTAACCGATATTCACAGGGTGTTTTTNATTAAACGATATTCACCTGGTGTTTTTATAAACGTTTCTATAAATACACATTAACCGATATTCACAGGGTGTTTTTATTAACCTTTCTATAAACACAAATTAACCGATATTCACCTGCTGACTTTATTTATTAACCTTTTTTAAAAACCCATTAAAACCGATATTCATCTGTTTTTTTATTTACCTCTCTATAAACACATTTTAACCGAAATTCACCTGGCGTTTTTTATTAACCTTTCTATAAACACAAATTAACCGATATTCACCTGCTGACTTTATTTATTAACCTTTTTTAAAAACCCATTAAAACCGATATTCATCTGTTTTTTTATTTACCTCTCTATAAACACATTTTAACCGAAATTCACCTGGCGTTTTTTATTAACCTTTCTATAAACACATATTAACGGATATTAGCCTGGTGTTTTTATTAACCTTTCCATAAACACATATTAACCGATATTCACCTGGTGTTTTAATTAACTTTTCCATAAACACATGTTAACCGATATTCATCTGGTATTTTTTATTAACCTTTCCATAAACACATATTAACCGATATTCACGTGGTGTTTATATTTAACCTTTCTATAAACACATATTAACCGTTATTCAACTGGTGTTTTTTATTAACCTTTCCATAAACACATATTCACCGATATTCAACTTGTGTTTTTTATTAACGTTTCTATTAACACCTATTATCTGATATTCACCTGGTGTTTTTTCGGTAACAAAAAAAAACGTCTCACATACGGATTGTTGGATTCGTCCACAATTCCGTTCCTTTAAATAGTTGTTTATTTGCTTAAATATTTGCATTTCGGCCGCGCACACTCGGCATGCCACGCACATTACAGCCTCACTGTCTTTTAATTTCTAAACAACCGGAATCTCTTTACAATACACTACTTTTGACATATTCGGTTTTGAACTGATTTATTGCCTTTACTAACGCTTCTGAATGTTGTAGCAACTGAATCTTTCGACAACGGGAAGGCTTTTTTTGCAAATGAATAACGGCCTGACGGGAAAACTAAATTTTGACACTTTTATTGCTACGTCAATACATGCGTGGGTGCTGCCCAAAAAATCAACACCCAATATCATGTCATGTAATAATTTATCAAATACACGTAAAGGCATTTTGCATGAAAATTGTTCAATTTTAATTATTATCACGGCCACAACATCTGATTTGATCAACCCTCCGTCTGCTAAGGAAAATAAGGAAGACTCACCCCTGTTTACAAACTGGCGGGTCACGTTTAATCTTATTAGAAGTTTCATGTTTCATGAGAGACGGAGAAGCACCCGAATCTAGCAAGGCAGACATTTTTAAATTTCCAATTATTAATGGAACATACAGCAAGCCATTTTTATTAAACAAATTGGTGTTTGAAACTGATCATAATCCCACAGTTTTCCTAGCAATGGACATTTTAATTGAAGGTGACCAGGATTACCACGTCGTTAACAAATCACCTTTTTCGCTGGTTTTTGACCGTCGGACATTTATTTTACGCCCAACTGGTCCCCATTTCCTTGCGGCACTACTTTCCTGCCACTTTCTGCCTTTTTATAAAAACAGTTTTCCGTTGTGTGATTTACCTGGAAACAAATTTGGCATTTCCCTTTCGGCTTAACCTGTACGGAATGTCCTTCTCCTTTTCGGGTCTTATAAAAACATTTCGCCGTCGGATGATTTGACCAAAAAAAAAGGTGACAGTGGTTTTTAGGTGTTACGTTTATATCCATCTTTTGCTTACAATCAGCAACGGTTAATTCTTCCTGATTACCAACGCTGACAACCCTTGCAAAGTTTGCGGCTTTGTGGCAAAGGCAAAGGAAGACATAATATCCACCAAATTTGGTTCCGCAAACGGCACACCCAAAATATCTACCAGTCTAATAATCTAATTTTCAAAATGTTGCAGTGATTCTCTCGGATGCTGAAATGTTTCCATAATTTTCATGCGCTGGTGTACGATGGCTACTGGAGAACCTGTTTGCTGAAAAATAACCTGACGAAATTCGCAAAAGGACATACGCTCATTGACAGCTTGCCCTACCACACTCTGCAAGGATTCGGACACTTCAAACATTATGGCAGTATATAATACTGCTGTTTCAGAGACATTAGTTAAAACTACTTTAGTCGACGAGCAGTTTAACTGCAGCGCCCAAATCCAAACTGCGCACTACCTCGAAACCATCGCTCAGACTATTAGGCTGATATTTAGAATTAAAAAAACCGGTCGCTTCGCTTCCGTCCTCTGCTGCAAGTAACTCCCGTATCAGTTAGCGCTTTCCGCAGGCACTCTTTCTGCAAACTTTTAATCCAGGCTGTACGATCGGCTACTGTAGAAGTCATTTTGCAAATTAGTAATTTTGCAAATTAGTTTAATGCACCCAAACTATTTTAACTTTCTTTACCACTGTAGCTAGTACAAATGTTTTTTCAATAAATTCAAAACTCGTAAATTAATTACCCCTTTCAACTAACCACTGACGAAGCAGAGTGGCGCAGTTTTCTACCTGCATGTGACTGTCTCAGCCGACATACGCAGGCAGGACTTCGTCTCTGTTTCCTCAGGAAGATGTTCCCTTTTTCAAGGAATTGTGACCCCCCTCCCCCTTACAATGTTAGTGTGGAATCATAGAGTATCATAATACTTACTTTGGGTTTGGACAGAAAAATAGTAAGTTACAAAACTCTGATATATTTTGCTCTTTTTGAAATACAAAGTGTCAAGTATCAATATGGAATTACAACATCTATTAAAACTCCGTAATAAAATCCCATGACTTCAAATCCCTACAAAAACATGATATTAAATCAATTGTATATAAAATAATTAAAAATAGAAATACACATGTTATTATTATTATGCAAAGCAACACCCCGCCCTCCCTCTATAATTTAAAACCAAGGAACAGCAGATCCTTCCCTGTCTTTCCGAGCAGGAGAGAACACAAGCCTTTTATACAATTTTGTCGCCATCTTCTCGGACATTTTCCGACGTCCACGGAGCGGAAACGCCCCCTGGTGGCGTCCTGGCTGGCCGGCGTCACTTTGTCATGGTGACGCTCTTGGGGGGGGGGGNATTTGCCGTTCAGCACTCACGCAGCCAACAGCAGCGAGACGGTCAGCCGGGCGAGTCTCGTCGCACCACAGGTACAGGACCCTCACGTAGAAACGGCAATCCAAGGCGAGGTGACGTGCGTAGGTCATCACAGAACAAACATACATACATTGAAACTTAAACTTATATATATATGTTCATATGGACTGATCATCAGTGTGCCAGGGCATATTAGATCGTTTGGCTGCTAGCGTAGGCATGAGAGTGCTATCTAAACAATATTGTTATCATTTACAATTATGGCAAACAAAAAAGTTATTTATGCGAACTAGTAGACATTGCTTAAAATTTTTTTTTTTTTTCAATTTGGTAAAAGATAAAATCAATACCAATGGTAACGATCAAGAAAAGTTTATATTCGTCACTGGAACTAAACTGCTTGCAAGCCCTCCCCCTTTCTCCCCCTGTAGTCAAGTGTCTGAATGCATTCACGTCCTCGAAATATTTCAAGGCCAATGTTCTCGCGGACGTGTAACCGCCTTGAGGGGGAAGGAGGGACGAACATAGAGCAGAGGTTCCCCACCCTCCTTTGCAACCCAGACTATTGTAGTCGGTGGCCTGCGCCGTGTATATAGGCAACACTGTACAGTCCCCCCCCTCTTTTCCAGGAGGACTCGTACGCCATAGCGTGTGCAATGAAATATACTTAAGCAATTCTGTTAAATCTGTATCCGGTAGCTTTCAATTCTGCTGTGCTAAAACTAAACCAGTTGTAACATATTTCCTTATGAGTTATTTATTGCATTATGTAAAACATTGAAGAAGTGTAACTTAAGGCTGTTGCCTGGCTTGAAACCACCGAGAATTTGGTATAGGGAAATACATGTTAACGAAATTCGGTTTTTTGAAGCCAATTTCGAAGATATAAACATGAAATGAAAACCTAAGTTTGAGAAATGATACTCTCAAGCTTTGTATCGACGCAAATATGACAATTTGTTTTACAGTGTTTTTTATTTAATAATTAAATTTTCTGATTTTTCCAGGAAACAGGCCATACATTAATGTTACAAAAGGCTTCGATAGCAAAGAAGCACGTATTTTTCTGTTCAAGAAAGTCTGTGGTGGTATATCTATCTTTAACAGGAACTCCAAAAATCCGAATTTTATTAGCATGTATTTCCTTATACCAAATCCTCACTGTTTTAAAACCAGACAACAGCCTTATTTTAACAGATATTTCATAACATTTAGGTTAGGATACGAATTTCAATTATAAAATAAAAATGATTAAACAATTTTGCAACTAAATTCTGTATGAAGCTTACATCTGACGCACTGATTATCATTATATCATACTACTGGATTAAGAAAACTAGTTTAGCGTATTGTATACGACTCAACACCAGCATTCAAAGCTTCCGAAGGAAGTCCCGAGGCATAGTGGAGGTATGTGCTCTCCTGCACTGCCACTGCTCGTTACTGAATTGTACATAATCGTTCAATTGTCTTGTGGATGAGAATACGTAGGTTTTGACCATTTTATTGTGAAGCAGTGCCGGCCATTTTAACGCAATATTGTGTACGGATAGTCAACTTATTCTTAAATAGACTCAAGACACATCCCTTTTTTACATAGATGAGTGATGAAGGCTGACTTCTAACAAAACGGGGAGATAACTAACGTAATCACGAGCTTCATAAAGCCTGAAGCCAGCCCTCACAGTGTGCGTGCAACCCCGCCAGATACGAACATTTAGAAACATCCAGAATATACTAAACAATACCAGCTCGTGAAAAACACAAAAAGAAAGTCAAATTGAAACTCTCAAACTGCAGTTTAAGAACATGCTAATATTATTTTTAATATGTTACTTATAAATAGAGATGAAACATAATCTACTAAAGTTTACAGTACCATTACATCAAATCGTAATTTGCTGGAATCTTTTTTATTTCCGACATATTTTCTAGTACAATATTATTTTCTGTGATTAATTATTTTTTGCACTACCACCTGAATGCCATTATGTTAAGTATTAAACTCGGGAAATTTGAGATTTACCAATTGAATCCACTAGAATTGTGAATGTGAAGTACCCATCTAAACAAAAGAATTCGTAAATAGATGATCAATTACAAAATAATGTACTTTATTCTGTCTGATTTAATATTACTCGCTTGTATAATGTACTAGAAATCAAAATACCTTAGTATAAACTATTTTAAGTACAAAAAAACTTTTGTCAGGAAGTGCTTATTTAGCCTCGAACTTGAGACCCTGTCAACATACCACTGTCTCACTACCACATGAGCTACGCCGATATATCACTATAATCTTGTTTTCAGGTTGTATTTATAAGTTGTATAAACTCCTCTAGCTTTGGTATACTTTACTGTAAAAAGATAACGAGTTATACTTTAGTATGAATTTTCATATAAACTGCCACTAGTCTTTCTTGTTATCAAACTAATCATGTGTTAACTCTCACAGAACTACTATATTTTTCTTGTATGGAATTTACTGAGAAGAACCTACCATTTTTGTGTCTATTTTGTAAAACGTCGGCCTACTATTGTGTAAAGTAAAATTCATATGGCACATTTCTTACCTTCTTTAATTTCAAATAATTTTAGCTCAAACGCACTTCCGCGATAGGAATGTTCTAACTGTTGAGCGTCTAAAGTGACTTAGAAGTCAGCGCACAGAATGCAGTAGTTCAGTACCGTAGAAGTAGAGTGCGCGTACAAGACGCGAAGTAGTCACTCTCCGTGTTCCAACATTGGGCGACAGGGTAAGCAACTACACAGAGAAATGGCGTGGCAGTTCCTTCAACGTGGGCTCGCCCGTCCTCTGATTGGTTGTACCGGGCTCTGAGAACGGACGGAGTTTCTGATTGGACACTGCGCTCTGCGAAAGGCTCCCTATTGGCTGGGCTGCCGGCTGGCAAGCAAGCTACCGGGCGCTGATTGGCGAACTGCGTGCCGACATGTTGCTGGCCAGTGACGCCATCTTGCTGGCATGCACGGTACAAGGGACTGCTTCACCTCTGTATTGTTAGCTGCTCTCTGATCGGTCTGTTTCTGTGGCAATAGCGCTATCACAGGCTACGCGGATGCGACTTGAGGGTAAAACACTGTTTATGTAGGCAAGTGCTTTGCCATGATTGTACACCTCTATAACCTAGTTTTAATGCAAGTAGAGCGCGCACTCTAAATCTGAACCAGTGATGATTTCACTGTTTATATAAGTTATCAGTACCTGTTTGATTCAACAGTCACTTCAGTGAATTCATCTGATAAATTAGTGAAAGAGTGCCAGTTTTCCTTCACTTATTGATTCAGTGACATTTTACACTGATTCATCAACCATTTTGTTCACTCTTTTTCAGTTAATTATTTTTAAACTGATGTATTAGTGAAACAACGTGTATAAAATGGCAGTTAAACAACGCGTATCAAATTAAATAACGCATAACTAATAAAACCAATAGAAGTACTTTCCAAAATATGAGTTTCGTCTTTCATAATACCATTTTACAATGTAACATGAACACCCAGTCTTTCACTTCGTTTATACGTCTTTCTCTTTGTTTCCACGTAATCATCACGGTCCTCGGTTCGAAGGAAGCTGCATCATGTGTGGTAGACTGATTGCACTCATACGTAATATTTGCTTTAACAATCCTTACGTTACCAACTAAACTAAAAACTAAGAGAAAGGGCATACCATTTAGAAACTACATACTTTCATTAAATATACATATATTTTCTCCTCTGTGATTAATGTTGGCTTGGTAGCTCGGTGGGCAAGATAATGCAAAAATATTTTTCACTTCAATAAATTAGTGACTATCGGAAATAAATTTATTTTTCTTAATTAATTATATAAATTACATATAAACAATATTTCACCGCACGCAGTTGGCTATCACTTATTCAACCAGTAAAATTGTTTCAGCGAGACAACCAGTGATTTTCCACTGATTCTCAGTGAAGCCATTTTCCCTGATTGCAGTCAGACCCGTATTAAACAGCTGCGAGACCCCCCACCCACTTTCCTCGATAGTTGTATTTAGCATGAAAACAAAGTTGGACACGTACGTTGCTGCTGTTACTTTAAGTTTGATTGTAAGTGGACACATTTTTCTGTTGTGCACGATGTTTAAATTACTTTATATAAACACCACATTTTTCACTTCATTACAATATTCTAACTTTGCTACTATGACAAAAAAAGGAAATATATTAATTCCCAGTAGTTAACACTGTATGTCTTATTATATATTAATTCCTGGTAGTTTGCAAATTATATATAATAGGCAGAAACAGTTGCACTGCATGTCTCAGGTATTACAATAAATATATAGCGCAATAAAGTCTAAACGCCACCATGAAAGATTCCTTGGAAGATTTTATGCAAGCCTGGTAAAGTTGGTTCTATGGAACTTTTGACAACACCCACCCCCGATCCATACTTTTTGTACCTTTTAAAATAAATGTCCGTACCTTACACATTAATCAAGCTACTGGACCGTGTAAGAGGCCGATGAAATTGAAAAGGTCGTAAAATCGTGTATGGGAAAAAAATANAAACACAAAAAGAAAGTCAAATTGAAACTCTCAAACTGCAGTTTAAGAACATGCTAATATTATTTTTAATATGTTACTTATAAATAGAGATGAAACATAATCTACTAAAGTTTACAGTACCATTACATCAAATCGTAATTTGCTGGAATCTTTTTTATTTCCGACATATTTTCTAGTACAATATTATTTTCTGTGTTTAATTATTTTTTGCACTACCACCTGAATGTCATTATGTTAAGTATTAAACTCGGGAAATTTGAGATTTACCAATTGAATCCACTAGAATTGTGAATGTGAAGTACCCATCTAAACAAAAGAATTCGTAAATAGATGATCAATTACAAAATAATGTACTTTATTCTGTCTGATTTAATATTACTCGCTTGTATAATGTACTTGAAATCAAAATACCTTAGTATAAACTATTTTAAGTACAAAAAAACTTTTGTCAGGAAGTGCTTATTTAGCCTCGAACTTGAGACCCTGTCAACATACCACTGTCTCACTACCACATGAGCTACGCCGATATATCACTATAATCTTGTTTTCAGGTTGTATTTATAAGTTGTATGAACTCCTCTAGCTTTGGTATACTTTACTATAAAGAGATAACGAGTTATACTTCAGTATGAATTTTCATATAAACTGCCACTAGTCTTTCTTGTTATCATACTAATCATGTGTTAACTCTCACAGAACTACTATATTTTTATTGTATGGAATTTACTGAGAAGAACCTACCATTTTTGTGTCTATTTTGTAAAACGTCGGCCTACTATTGTGTAAAGTAAAATTCATATGGCACATTTCCTACCTTGTTTAATTTCATATAATTTTAGCTCAAACGCACTTCCGCGATAGGAATGTTCTAACTGTTGAGCGTCTAAAGTGACTTAGAAGTCAGCGCACAGAATGCAGTAGTTCAGTACCGTAGAAGTAGAGTGCGCGTACAAGACGCGAAGTAGTCACTCTCCGTGTTCCAACATTGGGCGACAGGGTAAGCAACTACACAGAGAAATGGCGTGGCAGTTCCTTCAACGTGGGCTCGCCCATCCTTTGAGAACGGACGGAGGTTCTGATTGGACACTGCACTCTGCGAAAGGTTCCTTATTGGATGGGCTGCCGGTTGTCAAGCAAGCTACCGGGCGCTGATTGGCGAACTGCGTGCCGTCATGTTGCTGGCCAGTAACGCCATCTTGCTGGCATGCGCGGTACAACTGACTGTTTCACCTCTGTACTGTTTTCTGCTCTCTGATTAGTCTGTTTCTGTGGCAATGGCACTATCACAGGCTACGCGTATGTGATTTGAGGGTAAAACACTGTTAATGTAGGTAATTGCTTTGACATGATTGTACAGTTTCTATAACCTACTTTCAATTTAAGTAGAGTGTGTTCTCTAAATCTGAATAAGTGAGAATTTCACTGTTTATATAAGTTATCAGTATCGGACTGATTTAACAGTCACTTCAGTGAATTTATATGATAAATTAGTGAAAGAATACCAGTTTTCCTTAACTTATTGATTCAGTGACATTTTCCACTGATTCATTTTGTTCACTGTTTTTCAGTTAATTATTTTTAAACGGATCGATCAGTGAAGCAACGTCTATAAAATTGCAGTTAAACAACCAGTATCAAATTAAATATCGCATAACTAATAAAACCAATAAAAGTACTTCCAAAATGTCAGTTTCATCTTTCATAATACCATTTTACAATATAACATGAACATCCAGTCTTTCATTCCGTTTTAACGAGATAACGCAAAAAAATTTTTTCACTTTAATAAATATAGCAAATTACGTGATATAAATAGAGACTATCGGAAATATATTTATTTCTCGTAATTCATTGTCTAAATTCAATATAAACAATATTTCACCGCACGCAGTTGGCCATCCCTTATTCAATTAAAGGAATTGCTTCACGTCACTTATTCAATCAGCAAAATTGTTTCAGCGAAACAACCAGTGATTTTCCACTGATTCTCAGTGAAGACATTTTCACTGATTCCAGTCAGACTCGTATTAAACCGCTGCGAGACCCCCCACCCACTTTCCTCGACAGTTGTATTTAGCATGAAAACCAAATTTGGACATGTATGTTGTTGCTGTTACTTTTAATTTTATTGTAAGTGGATACATTTTTCTGTTGTGCATGATGTTTAAATTACTTTATATATATACACCACATTTCTCACATCATTACAATATTCTAACTTTGCTACTATGACAAAAAAAGGAAATATATTAATTCCCAGTAGTTTACAACATGTATATATAAATATTTGCACTGTATGTCTTATTATATATTAACTCCTAGTAGTTAACAAATTATATATAATAGGTAGAAACAGTTGCATTGGATATCTCAGGTATTACTAGAAATAGAGCGCAATAAAGTCTAAACGCCACGATGAAAGATTCCTTGGAAGATTGCATGGCCCTTTGTAAGGTTTGTTCTATGGAACCTTTGAAAACACCCACCCCGATTCATGTTCTTTGTACCTTTTAAAATAAATGTCTGTACCTTACACATCAATCAAATTACTGGACCGTGTAAGAGGCCGATGAAATTGAAAAGGTCGTAAAATCGTGTATGGGAAAATAATATGCGAAGAGGGAGAAACGCACANGGAAATAGTAACGGTGAAATAGTAACTGTGAAATAGTAACGGCGAAATGGTATGGTGAAATGGTAACAGTGAAATAGTATCGGTGAAATAGTAACGGTGAAATAGCAAAGGTGAAATAGTAAAGGTTAAATAGTAACAGTGAAATACTGTATACATGTAATGGACTATGATGTTGCGTCTCGTAATTTCACAACTATTATGGCATCCTGGCTTCAAACCGCAGAGTTGGATGGACATCGCTATCAGATTAATATGGCTTTGACACTGGAGACCAACGTCTTGTTGTTACTCCTGTAAAGCAGTTCGGGTTAATACAAATATATCGTCGCTGTACTCGTGTATCTGACCAGGTTAGTGTTATTAATTTATCTATCGTTCGCAGTACAGATGACAAGGCAGTGATTCTCATATCTGATACTGAATAAACCGATGCTTGTGAAATGAATTTACAATAGGAAAACTAGTAAATTATATTTTGGATTACGAAGTTGTAATTGCTGTCGTTTGGAAGTGTCCCAGAACATAGATTTAATCATTCAGTGGAAATCAGATAGTTATAATAAGTGTTCATTTTAGAACTATTGCTTTAATCATTCATTTTATAGCTTAAAATTATTAACTCAAAGTTGGCAAAGGTAAGGTGCTAGAAACTCACTGAGGGGGTTATATGCTTTCGCATGCTAATTTCACTTGGCCAGTGCTCATGTTATGACTCGAGAATCAAGAATTTTGGTGTCTGCACAGCTATGCATATTGTCATATAAATAATTTACAGAGTAATACAATAGAATAATAATACATTAAAATAATACAATAGAGTAACTTTGGCTTACAAGTTGTTGAAATAAAAAAAATTCTGTAACATTATAAAGAGGACTAACAGACAAAAAATGTTTCAATTTTTTTCTTATTACATTATAAGGCAGATTTCTAAAATTTATTGCTAAAAGATTATATAATTTTTGTACAATTACTTCAAAATTACTGATTGTACTATAGTAGTCTTATTTATAGCATTTGATAAAAAATATTACTATTTTACGATGTCAAATGGTTATGTACACTATTATCTACAATAAAATTTGCCATTTTATACTTCACATACAATATACATTCAATTATATACATATGGGCAAATTAAGACTTAATTTGTCAGTAAGAAACTATGTGTGCAGACAAATGATAAATTACCTTCAATTACTTTTAAAATGCTACACATAGACTATACTAAATTACGTCGGTTGTAAGTTACATTTTTTAAGTCCACACTGATTCGTTAACAATGGTAATATACATAATTTGCTGGTATTATTTTTCCGTTTTTCGGAAAAACAAGGAATTTTAACAATCACTGAAATTACTGATTAATAATTACCATATAAATTACAATGGAGAGCCAAAAAAACTGGTATAGGCGTGGGTATGCAAATAACAGAGGTATGGAACCAATAAGTAGAGACCTGAAAAATTCGCGAGTTCAATGACCTGCAGGCTAGACTCTACAGTATTATGTACAAATTTGTCAATATCAACTGCACATTGGTTGTCTGCTGCCACAGTGGAAGGCTTCTATTGGGCCAGCGTTCTCCAGGAGGTGTCAAACACCGTGTGGACCAATGTCTAAAGTTATATAAACACACGTGTTTTGAATTCTATCTTGTCCCAAAATGAATCCGCGAATTCTTCAGGTCTCTACCAATAAGAGTAACGCGATGCGGTCGGCCGCGCTTATATAAGACAACAAGCATCTGGCAAAGCAGCTAGATCGGTTACTGCTGCTACAATGGCAGGTTATCAAGATTTAAGTGAGTTTTAACGAGGTGTTATAGTCGGCGCACAAGAGATGGGACATAGCATCTCCGAGGTAGCGATAACATTTGGATTTTCGCGTACGACCATTTCACGAGTGTGCCGTGAATATTGGGAATCCGGTAAAACATCACATCTTCAACATCGCTGCGGCCGGAAAAAGATCGAGAACGAACGGGACAAATGACGACTGACGAGAATCATTAAACGTGACAGACGTGCAACACTTTCTCAAATTGGCACAGGTTTCAATGCTGGGGCATCAAGAAGTGCCAGCGTGCGAACTATTCAACGGACCATCATTGATTTGGGCTTTCGGAACTGAAGGCCCTCTCGTGTACCGTTGTTGACTGCACGACACAAAGTTTTACGCCTCGCCTGGGCCCGCCAACACTGCCATTGAACTGTTGATGACTGAAAACACGTTGCCTGGTCTGACGAGTCTCTTTTCCAGTTGTATCGGGTGGATGGACGTGTACAGGTATAGAGACATCCTCACGAATCCATGGACCCTACATGTCAACAGGGGAATGTTCAAGCTGGTGGAGGCTCTGTCATGATATGGGGCGTGTGCAGTTGGCGTAAAATGGGACCCCTGATACGTCTAGATACGACTCTGACAGGTGACAGATACGTAAGCATCCTGTCCGATCACCTGCACCCATTCATGTCCATTGTGCATTCCGACGGACGTGGACAATTCCAGCAGGACAATGCGACACCCCACACGTCAAGAGTTGCTACCGAGTGGCTCCAGGAACACTCTTCTGACTTTAGATACTTCTATTGGCCACCTAAATCACCAGACATGAACATTATTGAACATACCTGGGATGCCTTGCAGCGTGCGTTCAGAAGAGATCTCCACCGCTTCGCACTCCTATGGATTTGTGGACTGCCCTGCAGGATTCATGATGTGAATTGCCTCCTGCATACCTTCAGACATTAGTCGAGTACATGCCACATCGCCTTGCGGCACTTCTGCGTGCTCACGGGGGCCCTACATGATATTAGGCAGGTGTACCAGTTTTTTTTGGCTCTTCAGTGTATTACTTGACAAATATTACTGTTTACTAGGGACCTTTCTTATTATACTGTATACTCATTTTATAATATTCTGTTTTGTTAATGTCTTATGAGAATCACCACTGCTAATGGTAACACTTATGATAGATTAATAAAACTGATTGATACACTAGTATAGTGACAGTATATTTAGGCACATTTACCCGAACCTGCTTTGCACGAGTATAACTGCAGGATATACTTTTCAAGTTGGTCTCCTGTGTTAGTGTCACACTATAATTTGATGATATATACCCAACTTGGCTGTTTGAAGCCAGAGTACCACAATATTTGTAACGTTGCTGTCACGAGACGCAACATCACATCCCGAAAAATGTCTTGTCTTTAGTTTTTCCGAGCCCTGAATAAATTGAGGCATGAAATCGCCTAAATATTTCAATATGTCATGCATCTTTACTAGAGGCTAAAACATATTCAGGCTGTTTTTATATCAATACAATTATTCAAAACACAATTTTCAAATTCCTATAGTATGTAGGGGAACTCGGGGCGGAACGGAATAGCGGGGCAGAACGGGATAGGGCACTTTCTTCGACTGAAGAGTGCTAGAGACTAGCGGAGAGACATTGAGTTAAGCCTACAGGCGGTAGAGAAGACTAGGCAGCCATTTTGACCAGTTCTGACACAGCCTTCTGAGTTAACCGAGTGTTCGTGGTTTTCTGACGCGTGTTTTGTAACTTTTCGCTGATTTCAATATAAGGTAAGCTTCTAACCGTTAATTCAACACTAATGTGTGTTATTTATTGTTATAGTGCATGTCATTAGCTATAAGATACGCGCGTAGTAAGTATAAATACGTCAGGTTTTCAGTTCAGCAAACACTCATAACCTAAAAAGTGCTATGGGGGCGGAACGGGATGGGGCAGAACGGGATAGTATCCCGTTCTGCCCCGTCATATTTTGACGTGAATAGGTTTGTAAAAATGTTTGTTTGTTATTCCAGATGGTCCGAACGTACAATAGGAAGACTGACAAGCAAAAATGGGATGTCCAAGCGATGGAATCAGCCTTGGCAGCCGTCTTGTCATCTGAAATGGGGTTTTTAAAGGCTGCTAACCAATTTAATGTGCCAAAGTCGACTCTTGAAAGATATGTAAAAAAGGCTGGGGACAATCCTGACTATAAAGTTGATAAATCTAATGGAAAATATAAAAATGTGTTTACCCCAGAACAAGAAGAAGAACTGGTATCATATCTAAAAACAATGGAAAGTAGGCTTTTTGGTCTAACTACGAAAGATCTTTGGTCATTAGACTATGAGTTGGCAGACAAAAATGGGCAAGAGCAGAGATTTAACAAAGAAACTTGTCTAGCTGGGCAGGATTGGATTGTAGGTTTTCTTGATAGGCACCCAAGCTTGTCTATTCGTACTCCAGAAAATACAAGTGGCGCGCGAGCTATGGGATTTAATAAGGTCGCAGTTTCGAAGTTTAACTCTCTTCTTAACGAAGTTATTGATAAGTGCAAGCTAACTGCTGACAAAATTTTCAACTGCGATGAAACCGGCGTGTCGGTTAATCCAAAAAGTCAGTCTAAAATAATAGCTCTGAAGGGAAAAAGGCAAGTAGGGGCTGTAACATCTGCTGAACGCGGAGAAACAGTGACAGCGAAGGTTTGCATGTCGGCATCTGGGTTATACATGCTGCCAATGCTTATTTTTCCAAGAATTAAGAAAAAACAAGAGTTTGACCTTAGCTTACCCCCAGGAGGCTGGTGTGAAGTTCACCCTTCTGGTTGGATGACTACGGAATTATTTCTAGTCTGGTTTGCAAAGTTTATTGAGTTTTCAAAAGCCACAAAAGAATCGCCTGTTCTTCTCATTGTGGATGGACATTCGACCAATACCAAAAATCTGAAGCTGCTTGAAATGGCTAGAGAAAATGGTGTGGTTCTTCTTTGTTTACCGCCTCACGCTTCTCATAAGTTGCAACCTTTAGATGTAACGTTTTTCAAGCCCCTTAGTCTTTACTACGGTGAAGAAGTCAGAAAATGGCTTAGAAGCCATCCAGGAAAAGTTGTTACACTTTTTCAAATATCAACAATCTTTGGTGCATCATTTTTGCACGCTGCTACAATGTCAACCGCTATAAATGGCTTTAGGAAAACGGGGATATGGCCACCGGATCTAAAGGTTTTTTCAGACGCAGACTACCTGCCTTCTGCGACAACTGACATTCAATTGGAAAACAATGAATGTTCCGCTGAAAAGTCTACTGATGATCACGATTACGATTTGACAACAGACTCTCCCGTGTCCACAGAGCCACCGAACAAGAAGACAAAAAACCAAGGAAACTTCAGTAATGAACCACAACCTGGATGTTCGTGGCAACAAGATTCTCCGAGAATTTGTGCAAATTCTCAAGAAAAATCAGCTTTTCAGACATCACCTGAATCTTTGATACCGATTCCATTAATCAAGCAAAATACAAAGCGGACTTCAAGGAAAAAAGGAAAAACCGTCATATTAACAGATTCTCCTTACAAAAATGAGCTGCAGGATGCTATTGCCAAAAAAAAAAATGAAAAAGAAAAAGTGAAAGAGTGCAAAAACAGAGAAAAGGGACCAAAAACTGCCACTAAAGAGAAGTTAATTAAAAAAAATCTGTTTAAGAAATCAAAGGGCTCAAAAAAATTAAAGAAGATGAAGGTGGAGGATAGTGAATCAGAAGTAGAAGATGAAGAGTGTCTTTACTGTGGGGAATGTTATTCCGTTTCTAATGAAGGATGGGTTGCCTGCCAGAAATGCCACAAGTGGGCTCACAACTCATGTGCTGGAATAGACAGCGAAGATGATGAAGAAATTCTAATTTGTGAACATTGCGAGGACGACAAGTAGTGTAGTTTTTGGTGGATATACAAAATAGATCAATTTTCTGTCTGTTTCAAAAAAAAAAACAAAAAAATATATAATTTTTTTCATCATAAAAAATCATTAATTTCTAACCCTAATAATTGGTTTAATGACTTTTATGTTTTTGATATTAGTTGCCAACTAATAAATGTCGATTTGTAGGTTTAAGGCAGTAATTCCCACTGTTTTTTTAATTTTTTTGTAATAGAATTTATTTTTAAAAACCTATCGCATTTTGCCCCGTATGTGAGGCCGAACGGGAAATTTGCAGACTTTTTTTGAAAAAAAAAAAAAAAAAAAAAAAAAAAAAAAAAAAANTGTTTTATATATTTATCAGGTGTTTTGTGTAATTACCCAATTAAAAAAAATTGTTAAACATTAAGTATCCCGTTCCGCCCCGAGTTCCCCA
Source organism: Clitarchus hookeri (assembly GCA_002778355.1). Taxonomy (NCBI): domain Eukaryota; kingdom Metazoa; phylum Arthropoda; class Insecta; order Phasmatodea; family Phasmatidae; genus Clitarchus; species Clitarchus hookeri. Next base: position 128,604 of record NQII01002256.1, on the reverse strand, counting down.
TCACAGCTTCCCAGCAATTTAATACAAGTTTTGCTCTCCATTTTGATAAAGGCAGTGCTGTGCTTTGGCGAAGTTAAAACTGTGAATATTACTGCCACTGTTACTGCGGGGCTACAGAATTTTTATTCCGAAATTCCCTGTTATTCCGGTATTACTTGAGCAAATTTCAGGAATTTTCTCTGCCAATACCATTTTCCTTAAAATGCACACGCAAAATATTTGGAAGAATAGTTCGCTTCATTTTGTACAAATAAAATCAACACTCTACATGAAGCCATAGAAAGCCTTATTGACACAGCAAAAATTGACAGAAAAATAAAAATATTTATGTTCCAAAAATATTTGCAAAACTTGCCATTTACCTTCTGTACACATTATAGTCTATTCGTGGTTTCTTCACACTTTTTATATTTAACTTTTGAAAAATTACTCCACTTATGACGTATTTGGTTGTTTCTCGAACATTTCATATATCACAAATGTTTTATACGAGGTGTCTTCAAAAAATTAGGTGACTTATCAAATTTCGAGATCTACGTACATTCGATTATCGATTATTTTTATTGTTATGTTGGTACACATGTCCCCAACATATGTTGACATTACCAGCCAATTTGCATTGTTAGTTTGTTTGTGACAGATATAAAGGTTAGACGTGTTTTGGTGTGCTTGGCGATTTTTTACTATCACAAACAATGGATCACAGTATTAACAACACCGTAATCGTGCCTCAGCCACCGTATTCACCGGACGTGGCCCCCTGCGACTTGTTCCGGTTCCCAAAACTGAAGAGACCCATGAAAGGACGGAGTTTTGTCTCGATTGAGGAGATAAAGACCTGGGAGACTTCAATGCCATACCAAATTGCGCATATCATAAGTGCTTCGAGGAATGGCAAAAAGCGCTGGCACAAGTGTATTATATCTGAGAGGGATTAATTTGAAGGGGACAAAATATATATTGATGAATACATAAATATTTATCTAGAAAAAGTCACAAAATAACAAGTCACCTTATTTTTTGAACACACCTCGTACGTACTAATTCCTGTCTGAATTAGCTCTGTGACTTGTTCGACAGCTGNGCACTTCTGTTAACGTAAAAGTACCTATTTTTTGGTACACTTAAAATTTAACTTATGTTGTGTTCATAAATTATAATATTTCATTTATAATTGATATTAATAAAACAGTGAGAAAAAAGGCGTGTTGGCAATACCTAGTAAGATGTAGTTCTTATGGAAAATATTACTAGACTGAGTGCGCATGAATGCGGCGCGCAGTCCCTGTGGTGTAATTTTCTAAACTTGGTTAGGCTTTGTCTGCAGGAAGCGGAGGAATATCCTGGAAATAGAACTTTAGCAGAGCTTCAGAAAAGTTGAAAGTAACCGAAAATGAACTATACCGTGAGTAGTTCACCACAAAATATATGACAAATACTGCAAACCTTTTGACATTACCAAAACAACAAAACAAATCGTTGCAGTTATTTCATTAAAAGAAGAGCACTGTAAATAAATTTTGAGTAAAAATTCCCTTACATGTAAGGTAAAATTACCTCTTAAATGTATAGCAAATTGACATAACAAATAAAGAACTATTCCCATATCGTAGGGTAAAGTGCCTTACACAAGTGTTGGAAAAGCCCATAGAAATAAGGGAATATTAAGTATATTGTATAATAAAATTGTAATTATAGAAAGTGAAATATTATTGGTAGTGTTTACTTATTTGCTACCTCCTACAAGTAGCAACCGAAGCCACAAGTCTATAATCCTCGACATTTGCCTGCGTGGAGGCGCGAACCAAGGTACGCCGGTGCGCTAACCAGTACACCACGGCAATGACGTAGCAGTATTAGCACACTTAAGTATTCCATCACGAAAAATAAGTTATTAAATTAAGTTAACTGCAAAAATTTTAATTGGAGTAACTATACAAGTTTTTCCTACAATATCTATTATAAGTAACTTCAACATTCCAGCTATTCTAAGAGAAACTTCACAAATTAGTTATTTCTGGAACTGGTTATAGTAGTTATTTTGTGTAACAGATTGCTCAGTTACTTTTGTGCGGTACAAAGAAAAGTTTGTGTACAATTTCTTTGGTGGCTTTATTAGCAATTAGAAGTTAATACCTTTCCAAGTCTTAATAATTCCNGCCTGCCAGAAATGCTACAAGTGGGCTCACAACTCATGTGCTGGCATAGACAGCGAAGATGATGAAGAAATTTTAACTTGTGAACATTGCGAGGACGACAAGTAGTGTAGTTTTTGGTGGATATACAAAATACATCAATTTTCTGTCTATTAAAAAAAAAAAATATGATTTTTTTCATAATAAAAAATCATTAATTTTTAATCCTAATAATTTTTTTAATGACTTTTATGTTTTTAATATTAGTTGCCAACTAATAAATGTCGATTTGTAGGTTTAANTTTTAATGACTTTTATGTTTTTAATATTAGTTGCCAACTAATAAATGTCGATTTGTAGGTTTAAGGCAGTAATTCTCACTGTTTTTTTTTATTTTTTAGTAATATAATTAATTTTTAAAAACCTTTCCCATTCTGCCCCGTATGTGGGGCAGAACGGAAAATTTGCAGACTTTTTTTGGAAAAAAAAAAAAAAATAAATAAATAAATAAATAAATAACAAAAATAAATAAATAAAATAAAATAAATAAATAAAAGATGTTTAGTTATAAGTACTTATCATGTTACATGTTATTCTTAACAATATAAAGTTATGTTTTATATATTTATCAGGTGTTTTGTGTAATTACCCAATTAAAAAAAATTGTTCAACATTCAGTATCCCGTTCCGCCCCGAGTTCCCCATCACAGCTTCCCAACAATTTAATACAATTTTTGCTCTCCATTTTCATAAAGGCAGTGCTGTGCTTTGGCGAAGTTAAAACTGTGAATATTACTGCCACTGTTACTGTAGGGCTACAGAATTTTTATTCCGAAATTCCCTGTTATTCCGGTATTACTTGAGCAAATTTCAGGAATTTTCTCTGCCAATACCATTTTCCTTAAAATGCACACGCAAAATATTTGGAAGAATATTTTGCTTCATTTTGTACAAATAAAATCAACACTATACATGAAGCCATAGAAAGCCTTATTGATAGAGCAAACATTAATTGACAGAAAAATAAAAATATTTATGTTCCAAAAATATTTGCAAAACTTGCCATTTACCTGCTGTACACATTATAGTCTATTCGTGGTTTCTTAACACTTTTTATATTTAACTTTTGAAAAATTACTCCACTTATGACGTATTTGGTTGTTTCTCAAACATTTAATATATCACAAATGTTTTATACGAGATGTGTTAAAAAAATAAGGTGACTGCAAATTTCGAGGGCTACGTATATTCGATTATGGATTGTTTTTATTGTAACGTTGGTACGCATGTCCCCAACATATGTTGACATTATCAGCCATTTTGAATGTTAGTTTGTTTGTGACAGACATAAAGTTTAGACGGGTTTTGGTGTGCTTGGCGATTTTTTGCTGTCGCAAACAATGGATCAAAGAATCTGTATTAAAAACACCGTAATCATGCCTCAACCACCGTATTCACCGGACGTGGCCCCCTGCGACTTGTTCCTGTTCCCAAAACTGAAGAGACCCATGAAAGGACGGAGGTTTGCCTCGATTGAGGAGATAAAGACCTGGGAGACTTCAATGCCATACCAAATTGCGCATATCATAAGTGCTTCGAGGATTGACAAAAAGCGCTGGCACAAGTGTATTGTATCTGAGGGGGATTGCTTTTAAGGGGACAAAATATATATTGATGCATACATAAATATTTATCGAGACAAAGTCACAAAATAACAAGTCACCTTATTTTTTGAACACACCTCGTACTTCTGTTAACGTAAAAGTACCTTATTTTTTGGTACACTTAAAATTTAACTTATGTTGTGTTCATAAATTATAATATTTCATTTATAATTGATATGAATAAAACAGTGAGAAAAAAGGCGTGTTGGCAATACCTAGTAAAGATGTAGTTCTTATGGAAAATATTACTAGACTGAGTGCGCATGAATGCGGCGCGCAGTCCCTTTAGTGTAATTTTCTAAACTTCGTTAGGCTTTGTCTGCATGAAGCGGAGGAATATCCTGGAAATAGAACTTTAGCAGAGCTTCAGAAAAGTTGAAAGTAACCGAAAATGAACTATACTGTGAGTAGTTTACCACAAAACACATGACAAATACTGCAAAGCTTTTGACATTACCAAAACCATAAAACAATTCGTTGCAGTTATTTAATTAAAAGAAGAGGAGTGCAAAGAAATTTTGAGTTAAAATTCCCTTACATATAAGGTAAAATTACCTCTTAAATGTATAGCAAATTTACATAACAAATAAAGAACTATTCCCATATCGTACGGAAAAGTACCTTACACAAGTGTTGGAAAACCCCATAAAAGTAAGGGAATATTAAGTATATTGTATAATAAAATTGTAATTATAGAAAGTGAAATATTATTGGTAGTGTTTACTTATTTACTACCTCCTACAAGTAGCAACCGAAGCCACAAGTCTATAATCCTCGACATTTGCCTGCGTGGAGGCGCGAACCAAGGTACGCCGGTGCGCTAACCAGTACACCACGGCAATGACGTAGCAGTGTTAGTGATTATTAGGACACAAGTATTCCATCACGAAAAATAAGTTATTTATTTAAGTAAACTGCAAAATTTTTAATTAAAGAAAATATACAAGTTTTTCCTAAAATATTTCTTATAATTAGCTTGAACATTCCCGACATTCTAAGAGAAATTTCACAGGTTAGTTATTTTTGGCACTGGTTATAGTAATTATTTTGTGTAACAGATTGCTCAGTTACTTTTGTGCGGTACAAAGCAAAGTTTGTGTACAATTTCTTTGGTGGCTTTATTAGCAATTAGAAGTTAATACCTTTCCAAGTCTTAATAATTCTCTTGACATAAAAATTACGGGAGTAAAGATAACGGTTTATATTAGGATTTGAACACGGGAACCTAAACCTATCCGTTATTCACACTCTCTTACGAANCCTTGACATAGAAATTACGCGAGTAAAGATAACGGTTTATATTAGGATTTGAACACGGGAACCTAAACCTATCCGTTATTCACACTCTCTTACGAATTTTCGTATTTCCTTTTTTTACAATATTTTTATTTGTAACTATTTGATAATGTGGTATTTTACACATTCTCTAGGCCTTACAATTAATTGTTATTACTTAGTATTATGCCTGCAGTAACAAATGTAAGTGCTACAAGCTGTGCAACATGGCTCCTTTCTTTGTTTCTTCCTCCCGGCCAACTGCAGAGAGAATGCTAAGCAGATGCAAACGTCGTGAGGTTATTTCCCCAGGAGGTATGGGATTATCCATTGCCATGTAAGAGAATTTTACCCCAGAGTGTGGTAATTCTATCTTACATGTAAAGAAAAACATGTTTCCCAGACAAGTTTGCGAATACTACCTTACAATTGTCGGGTAATGTTGCCAATATTTTGCACAGTGCGATAAAGAGCGCTTGGATACACAAAGCCCAAGTAGCAAAGGCCAGTTGTGCCAATGTGCCTGTATAGCCCATTCACGGTTACTTCCAACCTTCCTGGCGTCCTACTAGAGTTCTACTTCCGGGATATTCCTCCGCCTCATGCAACCAACGCACCGCATTCGTGCGCACTCAAAGTAAAAATATTTTTCAAAAGGACTATTTCTTATTGGGAATTACCAACACACCTTTTTTCTCCCTGTTTTCGTTCTTGTTAACTATAGCCTAATTGAAATAAAAGCAAATGTTCAATTTGACCAAAAATGAAGTACTTTTATGTCAACAGAAGTATAAAACGCTTGTTATAAATGACATTTGCTGGAAACTGCCAAAAACGTCCCACATGGGGGGATTTCTCAAAGGTTTGATTAATAAAAGAGTGAGGAAGCCGCCAATGGACTAGCAGCTCACAGCCACAGGCGGCTTCCATAATCAGCGAACCGAATTGGAAAGAATGCGGTTGATTGTTTCCCGAGATACGGCATATAAATTATATAATTTAAATAATGACTATCTTACTAGGCTTTTGCAATTAATATCAAGCATTTATGTATGTAAAGCGTGGAGATTGGCAGTACGGCATAAAAATATCTTTCAATGTTTGAAGTTGTATTTCATTTGAATACAGACCATTTTAACGTCCGTTTCATTTCGAACACATATTAATTACGACTTTAGCACGAAGTTTAGTTTGTAACACTAATAACAGTTGGGTTGTGAACACGTAAAATAAAACGTATTAATTAATCTAGGAACTCTTTCTTATCAGAGTGTTTCCTGTTTGTCTGATGTGCGTCGGCAGTGCACTCAGAATAGCCAACGTAAAATTAACTTTCGTTCGTTCATGCATCAGCTGAAACGGGATTTTGTAAATAGCACGTTGTTTGTTACATATACAAGTTACCACTCACTGACTGTTAAAATCCCGCCAACTTAAATGAGACAGACCATAGCTACTGCACTTAGCAGTATTCCATATTCCCTCTTCTGTTGGCCCATTCCAGTTCTACTTGCTAGCTTTCTCACAGACACACGACCAATAACGGAACGATAACTGCAGGTGTGGGTGTAGGGTACCCAGGTAGGTATAACATGCGTGGAGGTATTTTCTCTATAATCAGACGTCCGTACTATAAACACGACGACACGGCGGTGGATCGCTGCGGTGTTTGTCTCGACGGAAGTAAACAGACGCGCGCTACAAAGAACGCCGGGCGGTCACGAAGATGGCCGAGCGGTCACGAAGGTGGCCGAGGAGCGACGGCGGTGTCACTCCAAGCGGCCGGGCGGCGAAGCAGGCTGGGAGCGCGGGAGTATTCTCTACATTGCGCGCCAGTGGCGTGCTGACGGTGCGCGCAGTCGGTCGTGTGTGTGCGTGCGTGTGCGTGCCGTGTTTACACCGCGACACACGTCTCGTGTTTACGTCCGCTGCCAGTCGCGAGTGCTTGTGTGTGTGTGCGTGTAACCAACTCTCCACTGGAGTCTGGAATGGATAACTTCGACCTGAGGACAAGCATTGCCAAGGTAACCAATTACAAATATTCCTAGTATGTATTCGGTGGTTCCATATAGAACTTCGGTGAGTCGGGTTGCACTGCAGTTAATCCTTCCATTCATGTTTGGTGCGTATAACAGACGTTGGAAACCAAATTAATGACATGATTTATACTGTACACTGCAAAAAATCCCAGCGGCCAGGCAAGTTCCTCACGACATGGGAAATATTGGTTTAATTTAATTTCATTTATTTGTGTTCTGTATATCTCCGTTTGGTGATATAGAACATGTAAAATGTACAAGCCATTAAAAAATACAAACCAATGCATGTGTAGACTGTAGAATGTACAATTAGGATACAAATATTAATATAACATAATTATTAAAATATTACTTCACAAGATATTCATTCAGGTGTCAAACTATAATATTTAGTTCATTTATTGCAAAATTAATACGCACTGTAAAAGCAGTGGTCAAGTAAGAAATCAAACAATTGTTTATAGAATATTGATAATTCACCAATTCTTTTGAGTTTAAGCAGCAAATTGTTATAAAGTATTTTACCATTGTTTTGAACAATTTTGATAGTGCTACTTTTATTTACATAATTAAGATAAATATTGTCTTTATTTCTTGTGTTACAACAGCGAATTTGATTATTTAATTGGCATTGTATATGAATAGATTTTCGAATGAAAAGAATTGAATTATATATATATACACGGTTTATCCTAATTATGTTTATTAATTCTCCAGAATATTATGCCGTATTTTATTAGTGAGTACACGTAAGCAAAATAAGCTGTCTTAAGACATCATAAGACACGTCTACTAGTTAAAATACGTAAAGAATAGCATGCTGCACTTAGCTTTTTAGTTAAATGTTCAATGTGATGATTCCAACTAAGTTTTGTCATCGATTGTGACACCTAGACACGTAGTTTTTTGTGCCCTCTTTATTTTATTTTGGTCAATATCTATATTCAAAGGATCTGTATGATATTTAAGGCAGAACTGAATAAAATTAGTTTTTTCGACATTTAAAAATAATTTGTCTTATAAAAACCAGTTATTTAGTGCAGCTGAAGTGTAGTTAATGTTTATTTCCAGGGGCTTTCTATCTGTATTACTTACAATAATATTTGTTTCGTCCGCATATGATACTAAATTACAATTAGCTACACTCACAGTTATCATGTACATAAATTAAAAATAGGATAGGTCCAAGGACACTACCCTGGGGTACCCCAATATTAATATTCTTAGGATCAGAGTAGTGTACTTCCTGATAACTACAACTGCTTATGTATTCAGGTTGTACTGTTTGTATTCTGTTATTTAAGTATGACTTAAACCAGTTATTAACAGTCCTTCTTATACCAATTGTTTCAAGTTTCTCTAAGAGCATATTATGATCAACTACATCAAAAGCTTTAGACAAGTCAAGAAAAATTCCTACAGTATGTTTGTTGTTGTCTAAAGTGTTGTGAATATGAGATGAAAATTCAGCTATGGCGGATTCAGTACTCTTCCCTTTCATAAATCCATGTTGGGATTGATTTATTAACTTGTACATGTCAAGATGCTTAATATGTAGATTTTTCATTACTAATTCAAATATTTTAGATATTACACTTATAAGAGAAATTGGTCTGTACTTTTTTTATACTAGTTTTATCTCCTTTTTTAAACAAAGTTATAACCTTAGCTATTTTTAAGTCATTTGGAAAGACGACACTTTCAAATGATTTATTAACTAAAATTACCAGGGGATTGAACAGAGAGTGGGCATTCATCATCAGTATCTTACTAGGAATTTCATCCATACCTGTCGAGTTCGAATTGCTTAATGAACTAATACATTTTTTAACCTCGTAGTAAGTAAACAGGAAACATCATTGACGGTGTATTCCTATTGGTTGACCATTGCTTTATATTATTTGGACAATTTTGAAATTTTAAAAGATTTTGTGCAACTGTTGTAAAGTAGCAATTTATATAATTGGCAGTGGTTTTCGCATTAGGTATAATGATGCCTTCAGAATCACATATTTTACACTTTATGCCTACCATTAACAATGTTATTGGATTCAGATATTTTAACTTGCCACATTGTTTTACATTTATTTTAATGCATATACTAATTGATCGTTATATCTTTTTTTTTTAGCTACTTTCAAAACATATATATATCTAGTATGTACTGTAGTAGTTCAGGAAATTAGGTGTTGTATTTACTTAACTTATATTATATAATAGTTTTATTTTGCGGCTTGACACTTTTATTCTTTTAGCTATCCAATTACCATATGTAGTAGATTGTGCTTTCGAAGTAGTCACTTGCTTTGGGAAGCGTTCTACGAATAACAAACTAAAAATATTTATGAAATGTCGAAAGTTCTCATTCTGTGAGCTACCTAGTGTAATGCGATGCCATGTTTGCTCCTGTGTGTAGTTACAAAATTTTTCAAGATTATCATATGAAAAATGTCGTTTGAAAAAGCGAATTTCGGTTTGACTAGTCTGTGTGTTTCTAAGTTGCAATAACAGTGCATGATGGACTGAGAAGCCATTTTTTAGAATTCCCACTTTGAAATCCACTGTTTTTACAATTATAAAATCGTGATCTATAACTGTTTTAGAGGTTTTTGTTTCTCTAGTAGGAAATAATGTAACAGGTTTCAGACCAGTTGTTCAAATACGCTCTGTAGCCGCAATAACTGCTGCTGCCAGTCATATTAAACACTAACACATTTTTATATTTCCCGACATATGAGACATCGTTATACTGATAACTGGTATAGTTCCAATCCAATGTTGATTTTTATTTTGCATATGTAATATAGTAGTCAGTTTGTACATTTTGTGGTACCGAGGTCATTCAGCTTTGCAGAAAGTGTTAGCTGGTGATGAGTTGTAAACCTTTCGCTAACTGTGCCGGTACAATATTTGAAACTTTTATATCTCTCAAGTAGGAGGATAAACAAATACATTTGAAACTTTACACAGTTCATAGATACGATGTTTTATCGCGACTGTTACAGAGGTTTCAACGTACATTGCTCGTGTCGGAAAACTTTCTTTCATTACGTATGCTTATCTGTTGTCATGTGTGTATGAAGCTGCTTTCTCATTTCTCTGGGCCAATGAGAACTCTCACACTCTTAAGTCTGAAGCTTTATGATTGGTCTGCAAATTGCCAAGCCGAGTAAAAAATACACGATCCAATCATAAAAGGAAGCCTCAATGTTTCGGTTAGTATCTTGGCTCAAACGTTTGCGCGATTTTCCAACGTCTCTAATTATTCGTCATCACGACTGCAGGAATGGTTTACTAGTGTTTGTGAATGGAGTATTCACCAACTGTGCGCGTGTCATTATTAAAAACACGGCGGAGAGCGCGACGTTGTTTGGGCAGAGGCGCCGAGTTGGTGACTGAGTGGCGCGCTGGAGAGATTGGTGGAAAGTTGGCGGGCGTGACCTTGAAGTCAGCTGAAGGAGCCGGCGCCGCGTCATCTCGCCGGGTTTCGGCGCTGTCACGTTGCAACACAGCGAGCTCACAGCATCTCAGCCGACCAATACCTAGCGTGGACGGCCGGGCCACATTGAAGCTCAACTCACCCCTTTTGCAGAAATTCTTAGTTTCCATCTCATAATTTCGGATTCATAGGTACTATGGTAAATATTTGATCACACAAAGTTTACAATTAACTATTTTATTAATACCTTAGTTGTAGGAAAATGGGGGTTCTAGGGCACCTGGCGGGGACGAAAGAACGAGCCGATCTCCATCTTGGATGATGTCACACAGCAACCTCCTGCACTGTCATTCCTTGCCGACGTCGGCCATGTTGGATTTCCCCTCATGCTCGGTCATTCCTGGCCATATTGGATATATCCACTTCACGCTCTTGCATTCCATATGGATGGTTTTCTCAGAGCTCGCCCGATCTCCTCTATTTTCCCATGCTCTCTCGAACCTTCCTACTGGATGTATCCACTTCATGCTCTTGCACTCCATGTGGAGGGGTTTTATCCATCTATCCCTTCCAAGTACCTGGTGTTTTCTCCATGCTATCCCTCTAAGGTACCTGCTGTTTTCTCCATGCTATCCCTCCGAAGTCCCGACTAGGACACCAGGGTTTTAAACATGCTATACCTCTCGATTCCCTGCCAGAACACCAATGATTTCTCTGTGCTATCCCTCCCAGGTCCCCACCAGGGTGCTAGGCTCTATACCAGGGGGTTGCCTCAGAAATCTCCCAGTCTCCTTCCTGCCTCTCGTCCGTTCTCGATGTCCCCACTTCACAATCTTGCATTCTGTGTGGGGGGAGAATTTCTCCTCGCTATCCATCCTGGCTCATTCCTTGATACCAGATGTCCCCTCTTCATGCTCTTGCATTACATGGGAGAAGGGATTCTCTTTTCTATCTCTCCATGCCAGCAACATCCATCTTGCCTGAAGAATGTTCGAGCCCCATCATGCAACTTCTCTCATCATTCTGTCATTCCACCTTAATTTTCTCATATTCCTTCTGGTCTCCTTTCACCTGACATCCTGGTGGGGACGAGTCTCATGCTCTTCCATTACACCTCGGTTTTCTCATATTCCTTCTGGTCTCCTTTCACCTGACATCCTGGTGGGGACGAGTCTCATGCTCTTCCATTACACCTCGGTTTTCTCATATTCCTTCTGGTCTCCTTTCACCTGACATCCTGGTGGGGACGAGTCTCATGCTCTTCCATTACACCTCGGTTTTCTCATATTCCTTCTGGTCTCCTTTCACCTGACATCCTGGTGGGGACGAGTCTCATGCTCTTCCATTACACCTCGGTTTTCTCATATTCCTTCTGGTCTCCTTTCACCTGACATCCTGGTGGGGACGAGTCTCATGCTCTTCCATTACACCTCGGTTTTCTCATATTCCTTCTGGTCTCCTTTCACCTGACATCCTGGTGGGGACGAGTCTCATGCTCTTCCATTACACCTGCGTGACAAGGAGCAAAGAATGCCCACACACATCAAGAACGTTCTAAGCTAACTTATAATCATAGTTACTATATTTTCCATACCATTTAAGATATAGTCACTAAATTCATAACATAGGCATAATCCCCGACAACGAAAAGGACTTCAGGGTCAAGTTTGACCTAAGCTTACTTATAAGAATAGTTGGCTGTAGTGTCTGAACCGTTTAAGATATAGTCACCCAATTCTTAACATAAGTATCACCTCCGACAACTAAAAAGGGCCGCAGGGTCAAGTATGCCCTAACATACTTATAAGTATAGTTGGCTGTAATTTCTGAACCTTTTAAGGTATAGTTACCAAATTAATAACATAGGTACCTCCCCTGACAACAAAAAGGGTCGCAAGGTCAACTATGACTTAAGCGCACTCATAAGCATAGTTGTCTGTAATTTCCAAACCATTTAAGATAATTTTTAATTTAAAAAAATTGTTTTTTATATTTTTTGGTCAAAGGTCACCTGGTCCCATTATGGCCGCCGGCCGACCGGAATGACAGAGTAAGAACAGCTCCGACGCACCGTTCCCTGTTACAAATGTGCCAAAATCCCGATAATCCCTCTACTTTAATTTAAATATATATTGAAGACAAATTTTTTTAGCCCGACACAAATATTTCGTGTAATCAATCAAGATTTTGTGGTCCATGAATAATTAATTATCTGCTACATAGATATGAGTGTTAAGGCGATAGCTACAAGAAAGTGCCGAAACTGCAAATGGAGTCTTGAAATCAGGATATGCATTTAGGAACAAAAAAACGCGTTTTTTTATACTCAAGATACTAGAAGCTGCAATTTTACCTGTTGTTCATTAAATCTTTGGGATGCGTGTCATTTTGGTATCAAGACAATTTACAGAGTACGTTGTTCATTGGTTGCGAGAAACAGACTTGACACAGGTATAGCACCCATCAAAAAACTTAAAGATTGCAACACTTGAGCTCATAAATTAAATCGGGACCGAATGGGTTAAACTAAAAATCGTGAAAAATCACTGAAAATCGGGACATGTCCCAATGGTTGGTAACACTGGCCTCTGCCTCAACAGGGCCGCGATGGCTGAGTGGTTAACCTGCTCGCCTCTCACCAAAGCGAATCGGGTTCAATCTCCGACTGGGCCACTCCCGGATTTTAGCATGTGGGAATCGTGCCAGACGATGCCGCTGGCCGGCGGGTTTTCTCCAGTATCTCCTGTTTCCCCCGCCCCGTCATTCCAGAACTACTCCATACTCACCCCAATCAACTTCATTGGCTCTCAGTAAGTCACTGTTAAGAGCCACCCAAATCTCTTCACAGCCTCAGCGAACGCAGATTGTCGTGGCGCGCAGCGAGGAGTCCAGTTCCGACGACATGTCGCATTTGTCAGCGAAGCCAATTAGCGAGGGACTGCTAGAAGTGAAGCCTGCCAGAGAGGAAGGACTGGAGGTAGGCTTGACCAGCCTCTCAGAACATGCTTCCACGTCTGCCCGCCCATCACAGATACTGCCGCCCTCTTTACCATAACCGAGTCCCGCATGGCCAGCCCGGCAGGCACGAGGTTTTCAAACGAATAATAACCAACACTCATTTTCCCAAGTAGCATGTATCCAACTGCGCAGGGACACCAGGACACAATGTCCACCTACCAATGTCCTCTTGGGCAACACTTCACCTGACAAGCATCATTGCCGTGGTTTGTCTCGATGTGTAGATGAGTGTTTTTGGTTAAAAGCTGAAATTATGGGCGTGCTCCTGTTTTACTTATCACAAAAACTGTATAAAAGAGAAAGTATTAAGTACACTCGTGTAGCTGAAGTTTCTATCAAACACAACATAATGTTATCCATGGGCGATAACTGAGGAAGTAAATGATAACATACTTCTTTTCTTTAAACAATGGTTATATTAAAGCCTTTCTTTTTGTTTGCCATAACAACAGATAAATAAAAATAAAAAAAATTCTCTGTTTCAAAGATATTAGTTTTACAGATTTTTCTTTGTTTAGAATATTAGACGAATTACTTGTGAACAAACTCTAATCTCCTTTCTTCTTTTAATTTATTATATGATTACAATATTATATGACCGTGACTGTGTCGACGGGTACCCGCGATCGCTTCATTTGAAACATGACAATACTGCACATTTTCCTTTGGCTCATTTCTTACTTTTAATTAAGTAGAAGACAAAAAATGCATACTTGATTAGCCCAAATTAAATTAATTAATTATTAAACAACAGATATCGCGTCAGAAGACTGAAAGTTTGGAGCACACCCGAGCACATGCAGCAGGCAAAAATAATTTAGGTTTCACTTGTTGGTCGAACTTGAATCTCAGACTTTACTGCAGTGCCGGCAGAAAGAAGTGGAATCATAGTCAAAACGACCATGCCATGATTTGGTGTGCGGCTCGCATCACAAGAAGGATGCAAAGGGTTGGCCACTAGGTTAAGCCATATCAGGCGAACCGGGAACCGCTATATAAAATATAGAAGAATGCTTAAAAAATGATCGCAAACACAAAATATTCCGATCACGTTGCAAAAGGAAATATCCGCAAACAAAATTGCACAAAACGGCGGATAAAAGAACTATATTTAATCTAAAGGAAGATGAAAGATTCCACAAGTAAGTAATGTAAGCTGACCACATGCACCAAGGTGAGACAGCGAAGAAGAAGGAAGTTACCTGAGCGGAAACCTACACTGAAGAGCCAAAAAAAACTGGTATAGGCGTGCGTATGCAAATAACAGAGGTATGTAAACAATCAGAGTAACGCGATGCGGTCCGTAACTAGATCGTTTACCGCTGCTACAATGGCAGGTTATCAAGATTTAAGTGAGTTTGAACGTGGTGTTATAGTCGGCGCACGAGAGATGGGACATAGCATCTCCGAGGTAGCGATAACATTTGGATTTTCGCGTACGACCATTTCACGAGTGTACCGTGAATATCGGGAATCCGGTAAAACATCACATTTTTGACATCGCTGCAGCAGGAAAAAGATCTTGAAAGAACGGGGCAAATGACGACTGACGAGAATCATTAAACGTGACGGACGTGCAACCCTTTCTCAAATTGGCGCGGATTGAATTTGTGGACCGCCCTGCAGGATTCCTGGTGTGAATTGCCTCCTGCATACCTTCAGACATTAGTCGAGTCCATGCCACGTCGTCTTGCGGCACTTCTGCGTGCTCGCGGGGGCCCTACACGATATTAGGCAGGTGTACCAGTTTTTTTGGCTCTTCAGTGTATATACACCAAGGTATGCTCCGGACTTCATTGTCTCGTGCGACTATTCGATACATAAAACGAACGTCAAGAAAGACATATAATAATTCACAAATTACGTTTTTCACTTGGATGATTGGAAACTAAGAATTTACACAATATTAGATACGCAATTTAGTAATAAACATTAAGAAATTTTTTTTAAACAAAAGCATAAAACAAACAGAAATATTTAAACATAACATAGTTTCCATATAATACATTTTTTTTTCATCTTCAAAGTGAATAAACACAAATTTTAATTATAACTATAGCACATTCCAAAGTAAAAAAAATTAACGGGATTACAAAGACAAGAAATAAGTGCCAAGACAACTGGCACGCACTCCCCCCCCCACGAAACAAAGGTGTGGCAAGAGCAAAAGCTACAAAATGCAAAAAAAAAAAAAATCCACATAAAAATACACATAAAAACACAACACCACAACAAACTTACATTAAGAGGAGGAGGTGCAGCTAGAAACAACTGGCAAAGGGATTACAACTGAACGTTCTTGGCTAGAGATGAATGTTGGCTAGAGGGATGAGTGGTGGAGAGGAGATGATAGCAAACGCAATGCAAAACACCGCAACTGAAGATAGACTAATATAAGTAACATTAATGTGTTCAGGTGGTGAAGAAGGATGGGGATGGAAAAGTTGAATAACATCATGTAAATTAGTGCCAGGGGTCTGGAAGATAGAAGGGAATCAAGTGTATTGATGAGGGAATCATTGAGATAAAGATTAGGTAGTTTTGGAAGATGCAAGGATGTGGTTTTGTAAATAAGTTTAGGAAAATATAGTACAGGTAAAGACTGATTAAAATTAATGGCAGAGTTGATTTTGCCAAAAGTCTTAAAATATGGGCTGACAATGTTGCTATGTGAAGCACTGCTGATAAAACCACACCCAGACAATGAGAGAGTGAAGGGAGTTTGTGACTCGAAGGCAGTCCTACATGAAAATGTTACATCAATGGGAATATTCGTGGCAAACATCCCGAGAGAGTGAGTTTTTTGAAGGAAGGGCAACTCTAGAGATACAAAGGATTTTTTTGCAAAAGTCAAGGTGAGGTTTACCAGAGAATTAATTATATTCACAACTATTAATGAGTGCCTCAAAAAATGGAAAATCACAAGGACAAATAGCAATACCATCAGTTTTATATTGATACAAAAATTTAGCTGAAATAGGAGCAAAATATTTTTGTCTAAGAAAGTCTGAAAACTTGTATAACAGATATCTGTTTATATTGGAAAATAACACAGGAAAAGAAAAAACACGATAACTCTGAAAACTATTCTTATTTGCCAAAGGAACATTCACCACAACATTAAGTGAAGAACTATAAATAATTGCCTGTACTGTATTGAAGCCATAGTAAGCAAAAATATTTTCAAAGGTGACTGGGGCAATCAGGTGAAAAGGAGGTGTTATCAAAAGTTGAATTTGATTCAGAATGTCAATGAAAGCCTTAGAATTCAAAATTGTAGAGCTCAGCTTACCGTGGACACTAGTCTCGATGGCATGCTTAGTCTGGTGCGAGATAGAGCTTCACTGAACCTCAAAAACATAGTACTAAGGTCTAGCCTGGCGCTAGATAGAGCTTCACTGAACCTCAAAAACATAGTACTAAGGTCTAGCCTGGCGCTAGATAGAGCTTCACTGAACCTCAAAAACATAGTACTAAGGTCTAGCCTGGCGCTAGATAGAGCTTCACTGAACCTCAAAAACATAGTACTAAGGTCTAGCCTGGCGCTAGATAGAGCTTCACTGAACCTCAAAAACATAGTACTAAGGTCTAGCCTGGCGCTAGATAGAGCTTCACTGAACCTCAAAAACATAGTACTAAGGTCTAGCCTGGCGCTAGATAGAGCTTCACTGAACCTCAAAAACATAGTACTAAGGTCTAGCCTGGCGCTAGATAGAGCTTCACTGAACCTCAAAAACATAGTACTAAGGTCTAGCCTGGCGCTAGATAGAGCTTCACTGAACCTCAAAAACATAGTACTAAGGTCTAGCCTGGCGCTAGATAGAGCTTCACTGAACCTCAAAAACATAGTACTAAGGTCTAGCCTGGCGCTAGATAGAGCTTCACTGAACCTCAAAAACATAGTACTAAGGTCTAGCCTGGCGCTAGATAGAGCTTCACTGAACCTCAAAAACATAGTACTAAGGTCTAGCCTGGCGCTAGATAGAGCTTCACTGAACCTCAAAAACATAGTACTAAGGTCTAGCCTGGCGCTAGATAGAGCTTCACTGAACCTCAAAAACATAGTACTAAGGTCTAGCCTGGCGCTAGATAGAGCTTCACTGAACCTCAACAGCATAGAACTAAGGTCTAGCCTGGTGCTAGATAGAGCTTCACTGAACCTCAACAGCATAGAACTAAGGTCTAGCCTGGTGCTAGATAGAGCTTCACTGAACCTCAACAACATAGTACTAAGGTCTAGCCTGGCGCTAGATAGAGCTTCACTGAACCTCAACGGCATAGTACTAAGGTCTAGCCTGAAACCAAGAATTACAATCCTATCATTACAATCCTATCCCACAGTTCACAAGTAGTTTGATTCCACACTGAACACAAAATGTTAACATCGTCTAGATAGCGAGTAGCCAATTTCTGGATTCCTTTGGTAGTATTGAAAATACGGTCTTCAAGATCCTTGATCTTACTGAAATTTTGTCTTGATTATATATTATAGAATTAAGTCTCTTTTGTAAGCGTTTAAGATCATCGTCCTCCAGGGTTGCAAAAATGGTTTTGAGAATCTTGCCTCCAATATCTAACATCCCCCTTTTAGTACGCGACGGAGGCAGGAGAGACGTAAGCGTACGTACTACTGTCTTAGGCGCTTAGGTTATCCTCCAATTGTAACAGCGCAAAATTGAAATTCTGATCAAATGAACTGTTGTTATTTTCAAAGGTTTCGTGCACACTAAGAACTGTATTCAACATAACGTCTAATTCGACAAATTCTACTTTGAATCCTGGAAGAACAAATTTTCAACACTATAGAATAGATATTATCAGAGAAATTAAGGTCTTCATATTAAAAAAAAATGACTCTAGTGTCCGAATTATTTACCGTGTCATAAGTAGCTGGCAACAGCCAAGAGGACACCAAAGGCAAACATGTTGGGGTCTGCAGAAACTGAAGGGAAAAAAACATAATGTCACCCCTTTAGAGAGTAAGGTGGCTCAAAGAAACAAATTACCATTACATTAACGATTCTAAATGGTAAAAAAAGACCAACTACTAAATATACAAATAATTAGATGACCTACAAATCAAGACCCAATTAACACAAGAGTATGTCACATCTGCAAAAGATTAATCAGGAACCTAAACTAGTTCAGTACACAAACAAATTCAAAATAACCCAATTTTTCACCAAATTAACTGGACATTGAACACAAAAATTTCAATAATACATCAATAAAAATCTGGATTAGGATCACAAGACATTATTTGCTACCAAGAAAAATGAATCTAACCTAGAAACAGCTGAACTTAGTACTTTACTTAGTATCTCAACTGTAGTACCATTGATTTGTTTTGGAAATGTGAGCTCACAAAAATACATGGGTCCCAAAATGACTCGTCAGCTCACTGGGTGATTATTCCACGAACAAGACGAAGTCAGGATGTATCAAGTAACAAATGTGACTGGTTTACTTTTAGAAAGAAACATATTGTGTGGTTGTACAACCAAAATAAAGAAGTGCACAATTGGGGTCTGCAGCTCCTAAACAGTGCAAAAAGATAATTACTTCGTAGCATTACATCTTTTCAATTGGGAGACATGATCTTTTGTAATAAATGCCTCTGAACTGGGATAAGCCAAAGCGTCAGTGACTGGCGTCGAGAAACGTTGGATTTGATAAGGACCCGCATTAACTACCCTGATGACAGGGTGTGATTTGCACAGAACAAGGTCTCCTACACGAAAAGGATTAGCAATGCAACCTTTATTGTACTTGGCATAACTCTTGAAATGAGCGCGCTTAAAATTCGCCAGGTCAGATGCCCAAACATCACGAACACCTTTAGGATCGTTCGGCAACAAGTCATTTAGATGCCACAAATTTGACAAAGGGTTATTTAGGGCAAAGGTAAACATAAGATTGAATGGGCTGATTTTGTGTGATTCATGTTTGGCATAATTGAATGCCATTTGAAGCCAAGAGAGATTTTTATCCCAGTTTGTCTGGTCCGTCGCAGGGAAAGCAATGAGTGATGTACGAAGGTTTCTGTTGAAACGCTCCACATGCGAAGGAGGAGTATCGTATGGGGATAAAGTTATGTGGTGTATGCCGTGAGAAAATCAAATGTTCTTAAAAAATATGAGAGGTAAGCTGTGATCCGTTATCAGAAACAATGGATGCATGTGTACCAAAATTTTGAAAATTGCGTACTTGAATAACACGAATAGTGGAGATAGCATCATCTTTCCGAAGTGGGATTAACCATACACATTTAGGAAAGGGACCAACAAATTCAATGAACAATTTTTCATGGGGTTTTCAGCTACATCTGAAGACAGAAACCTAAATGTGCATTCTGAACTGGCTTTCTCAGAGCACACATTTTGTAACTTTTCATTCGCTCAGTGATTTCAGCATCCATTTATTTTTAAATGAAGTGGTGATGGATAGCCTGAATAGTTTTGTGTGTACCCAGGTGAGCGCCAATAGGTGGTGAATAAAAATACTCTAATATCATAGGTTTTAGATGATCAGGTAATACAATACGTTTCTGTTTGTCACGAGATATGCAGCGAAGGATGCCTTTGGGAAGAAAATATGGGTTGTGTTGAATACCTGATTTTAAATTTGTGATGATTTGTTTCAAATTACTATTGTTTTCTTGGTGTTCTTAATGTCTCTAAATGATAATGGAAAACTAGACAAAACATTACAATTTAGAAGTACTTCAGATTCCACATTGGTGCCATAAAACATACGAGATAGCGCATGTGCAACCACATTTTGAGTTCCTTTTATGTGTTGCACTCTTACTTTTAAAGAAGAAATTATAACTACTCAACGGCCAATTTTTCCAAGTTGGTGTGGATGAGCCAAAAGTCACGACATAGCCTGGTTGTCAGTTTCGAGAAGAAATTCCGCATGTTCAAAATATTACCTAAACTTATCTATGGCAAACCTATGGCCAAACATTCCATTTCACAAATAGTATAAGACTTATTCTCTTGGGGAGTAAGAGTGTGTGACACAAATGCAATTCGCTGACGACAGTCATTAATCTCCTGACCCAGGACAGCTCCTATAGCTTGACTCGAAACGTCAGTTTGAATGATAAATTCCTTACTGAAATTTGGCATACATAATACAGGAGGATGAATTATATAATTCTTCAGAGTATCGAAGGCCTTTTACTGCTTCTCACCCCATTCAAATTTAACTGATATTTTTCTCAACTTATTCAAAGGTGCTGCGTTTTCAGTTAGGTTTGGGAATAAATTTGCCAAACACTTGTATCATGCCAATGAACTTGGCTATACCTTTCACATCTCGTGGTGGAAGAAAATCTATAATAGAATTAGTCCATCTGGATCAATATAAATTTCACTGGAAGAAATCCTATATCCCAAAATTGAAATTTGTTGTACTTCAAATCTAACTTTAGACGTGTTAACAGTAAGGCCTGCCTTTTTTTCAACAATAAAGTACTTCTTTTAGGTGGTCCAAATGTTGTTCAAAACTGTCGGAATAAATGACAAGATCATCCAGATAGTTATAGAGAAACTTGAATTCAACATCATGAAATATCATATCTAAAAGCCTGGTAATTACTTGAGCACCCGTGGCCAAGCCAAACGGCACACAAGTAAATTTATACATGTTTTAAGGAACACAAAAACTGGTAATTGGTTTGGAAACTTTTGTCAAAGGGATTTGGTGAAAGGCCGTGTTTAAATCTATAGCTGTAAAGAAGTTTGCTTTTCCAAACCAATTAAATGCAGAATGGAGATCAGGAAGAGGAACTGATTTAATTTCAATGTTTTTATTAAGTTTCCGGTAGTCCACAACCAACCATCCGATGTTTCACATTGGGTTTTGGTACCAAAAAGGCTGGAATAGCATATTGGGAAGTAGACTGTTCAATAACACCTTTATCTAACAAATCTGTAAATTGATTTCTTAACATTTCTATATGCAGTGATACCAATCTCTGTGGACGACACTTGACATTTCCTTGTTAAGCCATTTTATCTGGTACACAAACAATTTAGTGAGGCCTAACTCAGTGGCAAGGATCTTGGGAAAAGGTTTACACAATTTCTCAATAGCAGCTGTTCATCAAGTTACTAAAAAGAATCTACAATTTGATAGAACTCTGCTCTACAGTCAGGTTAAAAACCTTGTTTTAGTTGAGAGCCCATTAATGGCATTTTTGTGTCAGGAGCAAACTTAAAGAAAATATGTTCATCTTGAATGTCAAGTATTGGGCCAGTAGCAGTCATGGATTTTCACCCAGAATAAAATCTAAACCAAGTAGTTTGGAAACTAGACATTTGTGTGTCCAAGAGAAATGACTAATTTTCAACTTCTAAGTGGCGGAAGCAGATATCGGCAGAGTCTACCTTGGTGCAGTATAACATTGTGCGTTAGAATGTTCAACAGACGTAACATCTCAAAAAGTCTCGCAGAAATAATGGTACGTGCAGATCCAAAATAAAAAAGAGCACTAACAGATAATGGCCCTAAATTTACTTAAATATGGATGTCTTAACCTTTTGAATGACCATTACATTGTGGAAATGTAGATGGCATATTTCAAAAATTTTCTTTTAACATGGTCGTAAGGACCGAACTGCTGTTGAAAGTTCCTGCAAATGTTTACATATTGAAAAAGGTGAGCATTATACTGAGTGTTGGCAAACTTTCCAGAGTTACGAGGAATATCACTCACTTGTCGTCCCCGTGTGACTGGTTTTTAAAATTCAAAACACTGATCAATCACGTGGCCTGACATTTTACAATACCTACAAGAAAGTTGGTTGCCACATGTAAAAGAATTAGAGGGTGAAGGGCATTTGTCATCCTTCGGTTTCTGTTTCTGCTCTTTTTTATCAGTGACAGCATTGGTGGAGGAATCGTGAGACAACTTCTTTCGGTCAGTTCCACGAAATAATTTGTGTGGCCTAAATATATGCTGGAGTTATTGGTCACCGTATCTGATGTTCTGGGAATGTATACATGCCCTATCCAATACAGCAAAAGTTTTGGGTTTTTATTAGAAAAACACCAAACGAGAATGCTCTTGAGGTTCTAAACCTTCTAGTATGACATTTACCACTTCAGATTCCCGGAGATTTAAACGCAGTATGGTAACAGCCTCCTTAACACTGCTCACATACACAGAAAGAGCCTCCACAGGTTCTTGCAAACGATTAAACATTCTCAGTTGCAACTGAGCACGCAACCTTGAGGGAATAAATTTTTTTAGAATATCAGAATGGTAGGCATCAAATGAGACATGTCGTTACATGGCCAAACTAGTCCGTTCACTAAGCAGACCTTGAGGGAAAGGGTAAATGACTTCAAGCAATTGTGCCTCTGACGACATTGTAATATTCTGGTGAAATTTGGCAATCCCTTTTAAAAACTCAATAAATTTGGGAACATTAAGACCATCAAACAGGGAGGGTATGCAGCATGTATTCAAGTGGATGGGTGATTTTGCCAAAAAACAAATGAATACATGTGTGATGGCGAAGGTGACATGTGCACTGGTGTACTGAAAACAGTGGTCGGATGGAATGAGTATGAGGTTTGGACAGTTGTGGTGCGGATGAGAGTGGATGGAATGGAGGTTGAGAGAAATGTGAAAACGGGTGGGTTACCAACTAGGTTAACATCACTGGGTTGGGTGGTGGCTTGAACATGGTGGGTTGGTGGACTAACATTTACACTAGCAAACTGTTGGGTGATTGAGGTGATGGAGTTGGTTGGATCATACTCGTTACTGTGATCAATAACATTGGTAGAGAGTGACTCCAAATTAGAAACAACTGCAAAGGCGGACTGAGTCTGAGCCACAATACTCTCAAGTGACTTCAACTGAGCATCTGACATTTCCTCACCAAACTTGGTCAAAATATACTGAGCACATCGTTTAACTGGGGTACGAGTAAGATGTAACTCTTCATTAAGGTGATCAAAAAATTTATTTGGTGAAATAACAACTAAATGAAAAAAATGGGCACGTGTATAGTCCAGAGCTCAGGAGAAGGCGAGGCTCTGGAATTCGGGCAGGGTGGGTGAGCGGGAGGGTGGGCCCGGTGGGCCGCAATGTCGCCACCGTCGCCTCCAACCTGTACTACCAGTACTAAAACTATCAGTTCGCAGGGAGATTTTCCTTTCATACGACACGCATACAAATGTACTCTATAATGTCATGGTATACGCCTCTATTATTTCTTTTGACAGTAACCTTTAAATTCGCCATTTTAGGCGCCCGTCTGCCTGGTGCGCGAAATTTTTTCCATTGTGTTTGAAGTACACATTTTTAAAGCAAACTATTATTGTACATATTCGCAATCTGTTCCAGTACGAAAATTAATTACATTTCACAATAGTTACAATTGTTAAAACATCTTTTACATTACCAATACTAATTTCAAGACTTTCAGTATGGCGAAAAACAACATTTTTAAACTGTTTTAACTTAAATTGTTTTACTTAAATACCTGCGAAACAACCATAGTGACATCAAAACAATTTTGATGGNGTTACAATTGTTAAAACATCTTTTACATTACCAATACTAATTTCAAGACTTTCAGTATGGCGAAAAACAACATTTTAAAACTGTTTTAACTTAAATTGTTTTACTTAAATACCTGCGAAACAACCATAGTGACATCAAAACAATTTTGATGGCATACATTTAGGGCTAAAACAGTTAAGATCAGAAATTCATAACTTTAATAAAATACTCTGAAAGGATATACTCTTACCGCTTAACTCAAACAGTGGATGTTGTTGTTCGATGATAATTTATTCACTTTCGGGAAGTGGCAGCGCCAGTTCCGATTCGGAAGAGGAAAATTCGTCGTCAGATGAATCACTCGAGCCACTGGAGTCACGGTCTAGGCATATCACAAAACTGTCTATTGCGTCTTCCACACGACAGTCCTTTTGCCAGTAGTCTGCTTCTATATTTTGGACATGCGAACAGTATCCTTGCCAGTCTTCTTCAGCGACGGAAGATATTGCTTCCGTCGTGATTTCCATTAGCTTTGTTAACGACAAGCTAGCAGTAATGTTCTTTTCCCGCACTAGTCTCTTTGTTTTAGACCACGCTAGTTCAATGGGATTAAGTTCGCACATATAAGGAGGAAGTCTAAGAACATCGTGTCCGTGCAGTTTTAAAAGTTGGTCAATGCGAAATACTTTTTCAGGCTTCCTGTTCTGCGCAATTAAGTCGAAAAGCTCTGTTTTTCGCATTTCATGAGTAAAGGGAATGTTGTTATTGGTCAACCATGACTCCATTTCCTTTTTCACTGCATACTTCGATGGGGGTTTATTTTCTTGCACTGAGTGGTAAGGCGCATTGTCCATAATAACAACAGACTTTTCCGGTAGGTTTGGCAATAACTGATTATGCATCCACTTTTCGAAGTTCGCAGAATTCATCTGCCCATGGTAGTCCCCCGTAGCTCTGCCTGCTGGAAAAATTAGCAGTGCATTTTCAATTAATCCAGTTTTAGCACCTGCAGGAACAACAATTAAACGGTTCTAAGAACTGCTGTTGGTTAACACACCACGTTCAGTATCATTTTGCCAAAATTTGTTAAATGTGATGTTGCTTTCAACCCAGGTTTCATCAATGTAAATTATGGGGTGCCCCTCCATTCTGTAGTGGAGAATTGATTTTAAGTATTTATAACGACAGTGGAAAATTTGCGGTCTTTCCACAAATAATTTCCGAGAACTGTTTCACCGTTTCCATTAAACCCCCATTTCTTTCAGTATCCACCTGAGCATGTGAACATTCCATGGAAAATCAATTTTTTCTCTCAAAGCAACGAGACGCTTAGGACATGTTGGTACTTGTTTCTGTACTAAGTGAAAATAATGAATGACGTCTCTTATTTCTCTCCTATCAAATATTTCATGCGGACGCTTTCGGTGTTTGCCTGGTGTTGACAGCGAACTGTTACAAGCATCAGCACCTTCTTTGCGAATTCTGGAAACACTTCTCATAGAAATTCTAGTGTATTCTGATGCACGCAGAATGTATTGAGATAATAAATGCTTTATTTGACCATCAGTAGCTTCTTCGTCACATTTATTTATCACATGTCTGATCACCTCCCTCGCTTCGCTGTGCATAGTTTTCCCTTTCTTCCTGGACTGCGCCATAATATACCGTCCTGATACGCACGCAACCGACACTAACTCATGACTGACTTCCAGAGAGCTGTATCTTTTGGGATGACTAGTAGCGAGGGTGGCCCTTACTCTGGCAGCGGTCTTTAAACGCCGGAAGGGGGCAGGGGAGGGTTTGCGGCCCCGACCACCACCCCGCCAAGCAGCCTTGCCTTCTCGTCAGCTCCCTACTGCACTTATGTACGCGCGTGAGAAGTTACACTTCTTTGGCGTGACAAAAATAAAATTATATTACGTATGCAAATAATTTATGTAAGTAGGAAAAACGATAAAATGACCGAAGAAATACATTAAATACAATTAATAAATGTTTGATAAAATAACATAATTAAATTACCCTCAACGTGCCAAAAGAGTATAACTTAATAAAATAATACTTACAAAAAATTAACCTCAAATACTTGAAAACACATTCAAAATTTTATTATGCAATTTTTGTCACTAACTAATTCTTCACGGCACAATGTAAGTAAAATTAATTAATAAGATATATATTATTTTTCAATTTGCTTATTACATGAACTCATTTTCTGTAGGTTTTAAATATAACCACGTGCTATTTTGTGTACTTTGCGTTTGTATATAGCTAGATGATACGCGCATGCGCGTTGGATCATACCCCTACCACGTTCACTGTCGAATTTCGTTACAATGTGCGCGCGCAACTTCCGTTGCACACCAAACTTTTACTCTCAACGCGCCAAAAGAATTACAACTTCAGAAATTAATGGGATTACAAAGACGAGAAACAAGTGCCAACACAACTGGCACAGTGATATTGACTTAGTCTCTGCAGGATTGCTTACTAGTTCACGGGCTCAAGTTACACTTCACTTGTACTTTTGTGTTACTTCTGTAATTGTCCCAAGACCTACTGCCACTCCTTGAGGACGATGAGTCAACAATAAACGTACATAATTACAGTCCAAGAGACAGGAAAATTTCGCTTTTTAAACTAGTTACACGCTAGACTTCAGGGTGTGTATTTTCCAGCCTCGGCTTTGAGTTCGTTAGCTGCCACCCCAGTGTGTACACAGTTCTCCCTCAGACCTGCGTAGGTCAGTTACTGGCTCAGATGTACCCTTTGAAACAATTGCAAACATAACAGAAATGCAAATGTGTTTTAAGTCTAGCTTGTCCTGAAATGAATTCGCGAAATTGTTCAGTCCCTAAGCGCATGAAAGCTTTTGGTTTAGTCTGCTGTCGGAAAATAATGCGAATTTGCATGTCTTGGCAACGAAGGACGCGCGCATTAAATTCAAGGTCAACTATCAGTCGCAGTCTCCAGAGAGCAGCGGGAGTGTGAATCCAGACCGAGGAATACTAGATTACCGCCTTGAAAGCGATGGCTCCTATTAGTTGCCTTCCGAGTGTCTGCTCGGAGCTCGCCTTGTAATTAATCACGCGCAGGTCGTCCGCGCTCTTCGGGTCGATCGGAACCGGTTCCCGCGCCACGAAAGCTCACTCTTCAAAAACTTTCACAGGTGCGACGCATTTTCACGTAATTAACACCTCCCGAGTTTTCGACGAAGCCTTTCATCCTAGCTTAATTAGAGCATTAAGTTACTTATTTAATTTTAGCAAAAAAAAAAAAATGATACTGGTACCATAATTGAAGAAACGCAACTGTGAAACGTCGCACAACGATGCCGTTCGGAGTCATCCGCGCCAAAAACCTGGGACTTCCGATAACTATTCTACATACCGAGTAATGAGAAAACACCATATTTAATTATTTCCCCACGATTTCTATTTCAAAACTTATCACAACTTCTATAATATTTACTTAATTCCAAAATTTTGTAATAAAGACGTCTATTCACACAGACACGCCATAACTTGGTCAACAATTAGAGTCTTTAATTATAATAACAACGAATGAAATTGAATATGAGTAGTCGTTGAACGTATCGAATTAATTGTCATTCTGTAAGATAAGTTGCTGTAATTATTAGATGCTAATTTCAGAATTCCCAATGGGGCCGCGTTGGCTAAGCGGTTAAACCGTTGCCCATCCGTCCGAGGTGGCGCGGCTTCAATCCCCGGCAGGGTCACTCCTGCATTTTCGCAATTGGGAATCGTTATACTCATCGGCTCTCAAGACGTCGTTGTTAGGAGCCGCTCAAATCTCTCAACGCTACAACTCAGAATCCACGTTATTGACAGGATGCCTACAGAGTTACACTTCGATTTAAGTATAGACAATTCTCGGTTTATTGAGCGCTTTTGAAATCAACCCGTGGGAAATGTCACTGCCATAGCTGCATATCTTTTAATACTGACTGACTTGCGTCCAGTCAAGTTGGTAACGGCGGAAGAAAAGTAGTTATATGACTTGACGTTGAATTTAAAGTGTAAGGTAAACATCTGTAAATACTAAAATAATTCTTTTAGCTTTTTTTTTATAAAATGTAGGTCTTTAAGTGTATTCATTAGCCACTTTGTAAAATATTTACTTTTCTCAAACTTCCAAAGTTTTATTTGACTGGCGCATGAATAAAGTTATTAGGCCCGTGGAAATGTTCAATTTACATCCTGTATAATGGAATAATACGTGATATAGACACATGTAAATCCTAAGCAGGTCTTTCAAAAGTTCTGAGTTTAACGTGAACAGTCTATATGGGTTAAGTGTGTGAATATATTGTCTATAGCTCTGATTATAGCAAAAATAAGTAGATATACGAAAATTGCATATTGTTAAATTATTGTTGATATATTCACTGTGAAGATAAAAATGCTGTTTTTATAAGTAGCTGATGCATGTAGAGTTTACGTTCCTTAAATAACAAAAGTATTCTAAAATATAAACAAATAACCATATCGCACATTAGCAAATACGAGCAATTAATGTAAAATTTGAATCGGAGTATAAAATATTTATTAGGGACATTAAGATTTGGTTATTAGCTTATAAAATGTTGTCCAGAAATTAAATTAAAAGAATTTTTAGTACATAGTTTTGTTTAGTAGCACATTTTTTATTTCTCTATAAGTAATTTTTTCGCTGCTCATGTCCTTCATTGTCAGTCGTTTCTTCTTCACAAGTCCACTGTCGGTTATTCAGAGATAGTTCTTCCGTGTTGTACCTACGCACTTGATCCTCATCTCCTTATGTCGGGTTCACTGCATCATTTGCGCGCAGGAATGGTTTCGCAAGATGCGTCTGAAACTCAGTAAGTATGTACCAGACACAGATTTAGACTGTACTAACGACCCGGTCCGGCTTCGCCCGGGTACAACATAGCTTTTGCAGCGATACACTAATAATAAACAAATTGGTAAAAGACAACTACAATATTATGTGATAGTAGATTAGTAAACTACTATAATATATAACATACATACATATATCACATCACGTCTGCTCCCAGAGAGGTAGGCAGAGATTATGGACCTCCATTTACCATGATTCACTTCGCTTTATCCACATTCATACTTATATAATATAACAACATCTAATGATAGTGGTTTAGAAAATTTCTTCGTATACAATATTAATTGTTTTGTCTCTCACCGCCAGCACAAAAAGGTTTCTGTTTGACAGGACACGCGAAAGGGCTACTTATAATTGTTCGTGTGAAAAACACGCTCCACTCAAATCCATTCCAGCCACATAAGTTTTTTGACCATGTACCTTATGTATGGTCTTACCAAAAAAAATCTTGTTGGAAATTGTACCCTTTTAAAATTAAAAGGTTAATCCAAGGGAATCATTTGTATTCTAGGTACTAAAACAGTTTCTCCAGTACCTCAGCCGGTTAGAATGGTACCTTCAATGAGATAACTTTTTAAACTGTTTATTTGTAATCGAGTCCCGTTGCATAATTTCGGTGGATTTATATTTCGCAATATAATTATGGGAGCTCCAAGTTTTAAAATCAGTTTGTGTGGTGGCATGCCAGGAGGATTCAATTAATTAAGAAATTCTGTGGGATAGTGCACCGCTTCTTCACTGTCGAGTACTCTATTCACTGAGTAATAGACTTGTGTTTGCGCATTGAATCTTGTGAGCACTAACTCATTAATTTTTTCGACGTTCAGCAGCAGTCTCCCTTTCTCTTTGCAAAATATTTCTTTCTCGGTTATTAGTCGACCCATATTCTCTTCCTTGTTCACTTTCATTTGCCTTTGAAAAACGCAATCAATTTTAGAAATTACTTTTTCACAAAACTTTTCATTACTTTTAAAGTATTGGCGATAATCGTAGGCTGTAAAGGACATTTCTTATATACGTTAGACAATTTTAATTATTAATTAATTTGTTTTGATAAAGATCAAATTCTTCATGGTTAGAAACGACAGTGAATTTTACGTTTGTTTTACTGCGTAATTTAAATTGTAAATATGCTTATTACTACTTATCTATTGAAGATAGATACTATATGCTACCACTAACGTTTTGTAGATCATTAAATTTTACACTATTATATCGTACATTATTTTGTTATATATCTAAAGGATTAGGCAGCGTATACCATGAGAGCGCTCAGGCCGCAATCGTTTTTCCCGACTTGATTCACTAATACCATTAATGCTCAGCTCATATCAGTGCTAGGGAAAATTTTAATACACATAAACCTACCCAGATAAATGAAGATCATAACAGTACAAACAGCATCTAAATCCGTACAGTAGTTCTCAAGATTAGTGCAGTCACACAGACAGACGCGCGCCAGGGACTTCCTTTTATAATATGTATTGATACATATATACATATGTATGATACACCCTAAAATATACCGACATTGGTTATTTATTCATTTTGTAGTTCATAGTTATTACATTTTGAATTTTGAAACTTAATATCCGTATGTAATACAAATTTCGGAAGGAAAATGTTGTGCGAATGTTGGAACATAATATTTGATAACTGTTGTGATATTTCTTATTTTTATCTAAACATATAACATTGGTTTAAATTATTATAATGAAACCAATTGTACATTTATCTGATGGAGAATGAACTTTTTCTCGCTCTGCGTGCCTTTAATACTGTGCTCATGTATGCGTTTCATGCAATCATGGTTACGCGTTTGAACCCTCCTTCTGACTTCTTTCGGCTGTTTGGTTTCGGATATTCTCTGTATATAAGGGCACCCTTGTCTAGAGAGAGTGTTTGACCTTGATGGCAAAGAGAGTTTAGAATCAGTCCACTACACAGCAGTTCTAGCATTGACTTCATTCTTCGACTGGTTGTTTCAATTCCATGACATGCGGTGGATGGCAGAAATCACTATTCGTCATGGACCTACACATCAGCAGGGACTGGAAATTTTCGCGAATTCATTCTAGGACAAAATAGACTTCAAAAACATGTGTATACTTATTATGATTGTAATTGGATCACAGTATATTAGAAACGCTCATGTGTTGAAACTCATGTCTTTTCCAAAAAATATTATTTCAACTGAGAGTCTCTCTCTCTCTCTCTCTCTCTCTCTCTCTCTGGGCACAAGCTGCAGTGAGGGAGTATGGATTCAGCAGGGCATCGAGAACCATCTCATCGGTTATGTAATATCTGTCCAGCATTACGCGAACATGCATGCATGCGCGCTCACCCCTTTCATTGATAATATTTGCCCCACTGCTGCAGTTTCCATCTACTCTAGCTTGAGTGCGCCGATGGGGAACATGATGATGTCACATTGCTTGCTCGTTTCACCCTAGGCTCTGCACGTATATCATATATAAGAAACCATGTAACAAATTTCAACCTAAGCAGTAACAATGCTAGCGTTAGATGAGCTAATAAACTTGTTTATTTGCAATTATGGAAGAAATTACTACATGGAAAATAATGTTTTTATGTCCTATATCGGGGTAGTCGCCTATTTACAAAATAATAGCCATATAACTATTTTTGCTAAGCATTCCACATATCCTAATAATTTTAGCTGGCATTTATATGCTGACAGTGTGTATGACAAACATCAAATGTGCTAATCCGCAACATTTTTGCCAGCCATTTATGAAGATCGCCACATGTTATGATACATCTCGGGGACCAATCAACTGACTCACCAAATTTTACAAGCAAGAAGTGCTACGGTAGGCCGTGTAAATTTTCATGATTTAAGTCGCTCAGACATTTGTTTTCAAAATTACGGCCCTATAAATATATCAGGGTGGTAAACCCTGCCTACCAAAACATTAAACTGATTACATCCGAAGTTGATGCTCGTAATCCTACCTTCGTAGTGCTCATAGTACGAGGTTTTCTTGGTTCGAGTACCGGGTAGAGCACGTGCGCATTTGTAATTGTGTTGGTACTGTTGCAAATGTTTCTGGTTCCATCTCCAATGATACTGCTGCCAACGATACATCAAGCCATCCCTGCTATCTAAGTTTTAAGAACATAATGAAAAATGATTTGTACCTACGTAGAGGAAAGTAGACTTAATAGTTAGTTAAGTAACATGTTGTTTATTTCGTTTGGAGACTGCTCTGTGAGGCGGCGTGAAGTGTGAAGTATTTCTCCCCGTGCAGTTGCACTGAACACGCCGAGTTGTCGTAGAGACGGGCCAGCAGAACAATGCTGCTGTCATGTAGTGGGGCAGTAGTTAGCGCACCGTCATCGCAGACTCAGGCAGCCGCAGTGCCATTATTGACACAAGTATCACGTCAGTACAGCTGCTTCGCGATCACGTGATCTCTCCCGTTATCTCCTGTCAGATCGTCACACGTGCCTTCTGAGCCGCGTGAGGCACTCGAGTCGTCTAATGACTAGTTCCGTTCCGTCTGTCCAGCAAATAGCTCTTCTGTGTACTTGCCTGTTCTGTGGCCGCATCACCTTTAACCCCGTGGCATATTATCCCGAGTATAACATGTGACGTTACAGAAGCAAATTCATGCTCAGTGCACAAATATCAATACCGCCTTTTCCTGGAAAATGTCATTAGCTACGGCTGGAATAACATTATTTTATAATTGATTCCTGCTGGCGATGTGGACAGAGAAAAACTTTTCTCATCGGTTGCGTTGTGAAAATTATTATAAATAAATCTTAATAACATGCCTGATCAAAAATCTCCTTGGTTGCAACCGCTAAAACAAAACATTAATATGTTACTTAAGGGGTTAACACCTTGAATGCCGTCGACGTAATATTACGTCGTCTGAATTCGACTGTGTTGCAAGGGACTTCACGTAATATCACGACGTCTGCATTCTTTGAAGATATCGTTGACGTAATATTACATCGGTGGCTGTTATCATCAACTTCACTGCATCGTAATACACTGAAGAGTAAAAAAAACTGGTACACCTGCCTAATATCGTGTAGGGCCCCCGCGAGCACGCAGAAGTGCCGCAAGACGACGTGGCATGGACTCGACTAATGGCTGAAGGTATGCAGGAGGCAGTTCACACCATGAATCCTCAAGGGCAGTCCACAAATACAATCTGCGCCAATTTGAGAAAGGGTTGCACGTCTGTCACGTTTAATGATTCTCGTCAGTCGTCGTTTGTCCCGTTCTTTCACGATCTTTTTCCGACCGCAACGATGTAGAAGATGTGATGTTTTACCGGATTGCCGATATTCACGGTACACTCGTGAAATGGTCGTACGTGAACATCCAAATTGTATCGCTACCTCGGAGATGCTGTGTCCCATCTCTCGTGCACCAACTATAACACCACGTTCAAACTCACTTAAATCTTGGTAACCTGCCATTGTAGCAGCAGTAACCGATCTAGCTGCCGACCGCATCGCGTTACTCTGATTGGTTCCATACCTCTGTTATTTGCGTACGTACGCCTGTACCAGTTATTTTGGTTCTTCAGTGTACTACGCTGACAACACTCAAAGTTTAAATATATAACTTAGAATATTGTGATGGAATAGTGTACTATGGCACGTCCGACAAACACTTGTGATTGGGACACTGTTTACTCGACACTATATGAACTGACTGCCGGCCAGTAACACACGCTGTAACAGTGCAGGTATATTACGGACCAATAGCAAGACGTAGATTTAAATACACACGCCAACACAAATGGCTGTCCTGCAGTTGTGGATGCAGGCTTCTCGCTCCTAGTGTGGCTCAAATGTGTGTCAATCTGCGCCGACATATAAATGTTAAAACATATGATGTTACGGGCTGATTTTATTTTTCAAATGTGATTTAAAAATTACTCAATAATCGTTAACCAACTTTAAAATAAATACATCTGAATCACCCGTAGCCCACGGTTAAACCCGTCGGGAATTTTTTGCAAATAAATTTGTAAGTGCAATATGGTATTAGCCATGTACTTGGAAGCCTAATTAATAACATGTTTAAGGAAATAAAACATTTCACCAAGAATAAAATTTCAAGGTATAGTACAGTAATACGATGTTACTGGAAAAACAATATAACTACTGCTGCTCAGATAATTAGTGATACAGCATGATTATACACCCACAGGTTGTTACGGCGTTACAAATGTATCCAGTCATTTATATTCGCATAAATTTCAGTCAAGGGCAGATCAATTTCAAAAGGAAACAGTCGTTAATGACTACTAAGTACTGGGAAATTTCGCGAATTCATTTGAGGACAAACTGCACTTCAAACACACGAGTTTTCTTGTTTAGTTTGTAATTGTACCACAGTACGCCCAGGTGAACTCTGAGCCACTCACAGACCTGCAAGGAAACACCCAGTCCCGTGCCAACTTATCTGAGGTCAAACGGGTTACACACTTGGACATCAGCCAATGAGCACAAAGCTGAGTCTCGAGAATACATAGGACCGCGGAGTGTAGTCTACAGGGCGTTCAAAACGCAAAATTCTCCTGTCTGTAATCGTAACTACTCAGCTCTGTGTTGGTACAGCGAGATGGTATTTAACCCAGACAGTAAGTTGGTTTAAGACCTGACTTATCAAGGTACTCCGAGTAGTTGAGGCGTTATGTCAGATTCCTAACAGTTTTACTGTTAATGTTACGCAAATTAGGCCTATTAGTCTCTTTAGTGTACAAACAAATAAACCAATTTCACTAGCAGCTAATAAAAAAATATACGCTTTTAATACGCCATTGACAAGGATGGCGTACACGAATGGGATTTGTGGGGATCGAACCTCTGCTTTAGCGACTCGATGACTTTCACCATTTTTATAGTTTCACCACAAATGTCCAGTAGTGCTTCGAAATGTAGACAATTGTTTGTCTCAACTGCCATATCAAATCTCGGTTCTTTTCACAGACATATAAAGAAGATTGTGCTTATCAAATTAGTTTACTTAATTTCAAAGATAACGGAGAAAAGGGAAACAGATAAGAAGATAGTTTTTTTTAAGTTGCATATAAATAAACAATGTATTTCTATTCTAATGCAATATTTTATGGATTACAAAACAGGTCGTCTACAAGTATGACATGTTTTTACATAGTGAAAAGTTATGAAATGTAGTTTTAAAGTGTGGTACAAAAATTTTATTCTGAAAATAATATCTATATTATAAATAATACACTTATTCTTATAAACTACCAATATTTCATTATTATTAGGGCTACCTGTTTTTCGCGAAAAGAATTACATAGTTTAATTACAACACACTTAATCTCGGATCTACTTTCGCTACTGGATGGTCTTAACTGCTAAGTCTCGTATGTGAAAGCATACGAATCACAGAAGTTTAGTTACGGAGTAACCTAGTTGTGATTGGCTCAATTAAATACCAAAACAGTTCTCGCTAAAACATTAGACAAGTAACCAAAAGTAAGTGGGCTTGTTCTATATTGAAGCCTAGCTTGCCCAGAACTGTCTTCACGACAATCAGATGTCGCTAGTTATTATCTGGCAGCGCACGAGACCTCACTGTCCTCTATACAGGATGATTCTAAAATCATGGGACAAACATTGAGGGGTGGTAGAGCTCACTAAAACAAACAATTATTGTATATAAATATGTGGGCGGAAGTGACGCGTTGAGGCACAAACACAAACATAACACATGACATGAAAAACATTGTTTATTTACAACGTCGCCGCTAAGTGTTATTTTACAGCAATGTTTATAATAATTCCTCAAAATTGCTACCACCGACAGTAATGCAAGCTTGGTAGCGACGGCGGAGTGATTGGCGAACAGTTTTTTAAAATACGCCGGGTATTTCACGCACGCGTGCAGCCGCACAGGATAGTCGAGCGACGAGGTCTTCAATGGAATCAACTGGAGTCTCGTAAATGAGGGCTTTCAAATGCCCGCATAGGAACAAATTGAGTCTCGATAAAAAGGCATTTAGCGGCGACGTTGTAAATAAACAATGTTTTTCATGTCATGTGTTATGTTTGTGTTTGTGCCTCAACGCGTTACTTCAGCCCACATATTCCTATACAATAATTGTTTGTTTTAGTGAGCTCTACCACCCCTCAAAGTTTGTCCCATGATTTTAGAATCACCCTGTATAGTCAAGTCGACGCCTTTCGTTTCCAGGCAGATCTCCGGATATTCCGCGAGTTCAATTGGCGGTGCGACGAAACTCGACAGTTCTGCACACACAGCCCACATGTGCTCGTTAGTTGGCACCCTCGTGGTGTATCCTGTGTGCAAGTTTGAACGTTGTTCACTAGGCCTCTTTCTGCACGAGTATTACTGGCTCACAGTTCTGTAGGGCGAGCCGTGAAACAAGTGGCCCTATCACAGCAACGACAAGGTACAACGCTTTTAAGCTTATCCTGTGTCTGATTAAACTCGTGAAATTTTCCGGCCTCTTTTTATCTCGTACAGACCTTGTCTACACAATTGTGTACATTACACACGTGTGGGATTGTTATTGGTCTGTACCGCGCACTGCGGAGCTCAGTGACCAATCATCTTACTTGTGGGTAAACACTTCGCAAACCGTCTTACTGGTCTAGGCCATAATTGGAACATACAGCTCATTGGATGCGACAACTAAACGAGTGTTTAGTCGACCTATGTACAGCCCACATAATTTTTTTTTTCTTGTTTGCAACACCTGACACCGCAAATTAAAGTGGGTCTGCATTGTCTTCTGCAACAGCGGGGACCCATTTGACCCTTCAACATGGTTGGAAACGACGCGGCCTTGCTGTTGTTGTTAGTTGGTCCCTCGACAGCGGCGTGTTTGAGTAAACTGTACTCGAGTAACAAAATCAGTGGGAACCACAGCTGTTTGAAATCTATTCTGTCTTCAAGATGTAACGCAATCGTTATGGGCTGGGTCTGATTACACACAAATTAAAACAAGCATGCATGTCCGGTGCTCTGGCGTTTTCTCAATTCCGTTTAACATCATATTTGCCGAAGTCGTGTCCACGGGCCTAGCGTTGAGACAGGGGATCACTGGTTTTTCGTATTTGGTTGTCAAGTTGGCAACTTGGATGTACTTGTATTTACCCGTCCCGAGTGAAACGTGGTGTAGTGGTTACACACAGGAAGGTCACGGGTTCGATTCCTCTCCGGTAGTCCTGGTTTCCTGTGGCTACTCCAGGCGAATGCTGCGATGGCAATGACCACTTCCTTTCTCGTCTTTCTTACCTGAGCGCGCGCCCAGTTCAGTTTCTAGGGAACTCCACGTGGACGAAACTGTCAGCAATAACATAGATATTTCACCGTGCCTCGTTTCTCAGGCTTGATACTTCAAGAACAGGTACAGTCAGGGAACAGGGCGTACATCAACAATGTTTCAAAAACTATCATGGTTGTCATCTGTTTCTCGCGAAAAGCTTTGCGCGCAAACTAGACTTTAAAATCCAACATGCACACACCGAGAAAATGTTTTCTTGAATCAAAAAAAGTTCGTTTGGTGCAACCGAATTAATTGTTTATATAGGCGCAATGAGATATTTTGTTGTTGTAACCAAATTATTTTGTCGTTATTATTTGGTTGCCGCAAACAAAGATTTGGCAGGTGCAACAAAATATCTGTTCGGCTCTACGTACGTTAAACAATTTCGGTTAATGTAAAATAAAATTGGAAGCGGGACTGAGGTGGGAATGTATTCCGGATAACGTGCGCACATGCGTATTTCAAATTTTACAGCTTCACTTTTAATTTTTCTGTTAAAATAATTTCATTGGCACGTTTGTACCATTATTAGGAGTCAATAAATTAACTAACAAACTCTGTTACCATCCTAATTGTTCCAACAATTAGAAACAAACACTTGAGCTGTATTTTAGAACGAATGCAATCAAATGAGTTGCCAATTAAGTATATACAGTTGATCCAACAAAAGATTTTGTTCACAGTCTAATTTCTTCTGACCCAACACAGAGGTTTTCCTAATGAAAATATGTATTTTGTTAGATGAACAAAATGAATTTGGCTGCTTTTCAAGCTGTGTTCACTCAACGCAATATTTAGTTGGGACAGCTTAATATATATTTGCCCTATACAAACGAGTGAGTGAGCGAAGAGACTTGGGTCGCTCTTAACAGCGAGGTCTTGGGAACCGATGGGGGTGATTGACGTGAGTATGGAGCAGCGCCGGAATGAAGGGGTGGGGTAAACGGGATATCCCCGAGAAAACCCGCCCATCAGTGNTCAACGCAATATTTAGTTGGGACAGCTTAATATATATTTGCCCTATACAAACGAGTGAGTGAGCGAAGAGACTTGGTCGCTCTTAACAGCGAGGTCTTGGGAACCGATGGGGGTGATTTACGTGAGTATGGAGCAGCGCCGGAATGAAGGGGTGGGGTAAACGGGATATCCCCGAGAAAACCCGCCCATCAGTGGNACGTGAGTATGGAGCAGCGCCGGAATGAAGGGGTGGGGTAAACGGGATATCCCCGAGAAAACCCGCCCATCAGTGGCATCGTCCACATGCGAAAATCCGGGAGTGACCCGGCCCGGGATTGAACCCAGTTCAACTTGGTGAGAGGTGAGCAGGCTAACCGTTCAACCACCGCGGCCCCTATATAGACAAGTAATTTGTTGGTTGTCCTTTCAGTGCACTTGAAACTTTCACTTTGGTTACTTTGTGAGGAGACATTGTCTCACCTGACTAAGCCAATCGGAGTTAATATGTCCGACATTGAGCGTCCGTGATACGAGGGCAAACACCTAGACACGTGGCAAGCAAAGCCATTAAGGCACTAAAGTGGACCTGAAATAAAGTGTTTCAGGCTACAGCGAGTAATAGAACCTTTTAGCGTAAAACAGGTTCTATCAATCATGCTTTACTGCAGCCACCGTTGTCTCATATGGAACCGTACTGACAGTGAACTTAAGGATCTTTACTTATTCATTCGCCGTCAGAAAATACTTACGATAGCAAATCCATGTAAACTTAAGTAACTGTATTAGGTCTGGATGTATGCCAAAATGAGCTTTGAATTTTAGCCTAATAATATAAAGTAACAATTAGTTACGAAGATATATAAATTAAGTTAAGGTGAAGGGAATACGTCTACGGGCGGTGGACTGGATTTCGACTTCTGCGAACATCCGAAACCACAGAGTACTAAGGATATTCCAGGAGAAAGAGCCACTCATTCCGCGTGCTTCATTCGCACGCGCCAGCAAAATGGCGTCACTAGCCAAGAACATGTCGCAACGCCGTTCACCAATCAGCACCCAGTAACCTACTCGCTTGCCAACAAAGAAACTCCGCCAATGGGATACAAGACCCGCTATGAGACCCTTGCGTAGCCAATCAGAGAACGGATACGTCGGCATCAAAGGAATCTCCACTCCACATTTCGCCTCTGTATATTTACCTGCTCTGTGTGCTAGCAATGCATCATAGCTTGTCAGTAGTTGCCAACATTAGTAGCGGAAAGCAGACAATGACGTGACGTTAAGTTACATTTACTTTTCTAGCATATTCGTGCTTTTACAACCCTTCCAGACCCAACTGAAATTTATTTTTATGTTGTGTTTGTGAAATATTTTATTGGTGCTGTACTGTAAGTCAGCACAGGATTGGTTCCGTGATCAAGGCCAATGAGCTGTAAGCTTTGTGTTCGCCTGTAGAAATAAGGAACACTCATGATGTAGAACGGCAACGTGGTTTACAAATCACCTACCCACATGGGCGATCCTTGCACACTGAGAATTGCAGTNTCATGATGTAGAACGGCAACGTGGTTTACAAATCACCTACCCACATGGGCGATCCTTGCACACTGAGAATTGCAGTTCTCGACTGGACAAAAACAGCATGATTTGCATTATGTACAAAATTGTGCACACTGGTTGTGAATGTCTTTAAAATATTTCCTATATTTAAATACGTGTATATTACATGAAATGCGGGCTAGGGGATGTCTAATACAATTTAAAATCNTGTTCTCGACTGGACAAAAACAGCATGATTTGCATTATGTACAAAATTGTGCACACTGGTTGTGAATGTCTTAAAAATATTTCCTATATTTAAATACGTGTATATTACATGAAATGCGGGCTAGGGGATGTCTAATACAATTTAAAATCACGTGTTTATGTAAATACTTGCGCTAACCAAGAATTTAATTTACACGGTCTCTACGGGTATATTGACTACGTTACTTTTAATGTTTGATTACTGGAATTGGTTATTGAGCAGGTGGCATGCGCCCTCTACACTACTCGTAGATTCCCTATACGGATACGTGAACGTCAGAACAGACAAATGCAGTTTCGTGTAGGGTTGCCGACCTGAGCAAGCACAAAGTCGGAATACATAAAAGATGGATTGCCTAAAGCTATCGTAGTAAAATTAATTAGTTTGAAATTTTAACTAGGCCTACGTTCGGACAGAAAAAAAAAGATATTGAGGATAAATGATATGCAATATCTTTCGTATACAATTGTACAGGTCTGACTAAGGTAATCATTTTTCCTTCCCTGCCCCTACATATTAGACATGTACTTCTTCACTTCACTGCCTTCAGTGGGCATACCCTGGCCGTTGGTTAGGTTATGTTAGGTTAGGTTAGATTAGGTAAGGTTATGTTAGGGTAGGTTAGGTTAGTGTAGGTTATGTTAGGTTAGGTTAGGTTAGGGTAGGTTAGGTAAGGTTACGTTATGTTAGGTAAGGTTAGGGTAGGTTAGGGTAGGTTAGGTAAGGTTATGTTAGGTAAGGTTAGGTTATGTTAGGGTAGGTTAGTTTAGGTTAGGTTTGGTAGGCAGATGGGGCTCGAAGTCTCGTCGACAGCGAGGTCATTAGAGACGGAGCAAGTTGCTGAGAGAAGCAGGAGTGGGGAAGGAGTCGGCCATGAGCTGTAGTAAGGAACCACTCATCATTCGCCTGGATTGAGTAAGGCAAACCGTGATCAGAAGCGCCGCATTGGGTCTCGAACCCAGGTCCTCCGGAATGCGAGTTTAACTACCGCGCCACCTCGCTCGGTGGTTAGGTTACAACATATACACTAGATCGAGATCTTTAGACTTTCGCCATTGCGAAGCAGGTGTCTGTCATGGAAAAACCAGACTAAACACGAAAAAATAATTAAACAAGACAAGTAACCTATGGACGAGAAAATAAATATGCACACAACACTGAAAAATTCCAAGAGGGAATAGAGTCAAAAAACAGGACAGCAACAAGTTAAGAATATATATACATACACATGATCAACGGATAACACACAGAAAACAACACCGGTTATAAACCTGCTTGAAAAATACGACAGCATTGACAAAATATGTAGGAACAAAATGGGACAACACAACAAAGAAACACACTCAAACCCAGCAGTTTTACATAACACGACAGATGCAAGCCAGGTATGCTGTAGTCGAATATATATATGTATATGCACAAAGTCAGAAAATTTCATGAAGTAATCGAGTCAAATAAAACAGGACAGCAAGCTAAATGCGAAAAACTAATATACTCTATATACGTATATACAAAAAACTATATGGGACTAACAGACAACACACCGAAGAAGACAAAGGCTAGTTATCTGCTACACAAATAAGACAACACTGGCAAAAAAGGCAAAGAAGAAATTCGCACAAACACAGTAGTTTTCTCTGACACGGCAGAATAGGTGCAATTGTACACAGTGTTATCTTCGAAACGTTACTTTCAAAAGCGCTCGATTGATTACACATATCTCGTATATGTGGCGAGCGCATGGACGGGTATTTATGACACTTCGTGAAAACATCTCGAAACAATACTGTATTTCAAAACGGTGTATAGCCGTTTGCATTTCTTGGAGAGTGGGATTGTGTTTTGACACTGTTAACTGCAATCAAGTCATGTAATTTCATTCCCGTATTTACTGAGTCCTGATTGGTCCTGTCAAATACGGAAACGTCTTCTCATGCAGACATACATCAAGTCGCAAACTAAAAACTACCTTTCTGTTCTTATGTAGCGAAATCCGCAAACTGTCTGTGGAGTGTTTGCCTGAGAAACCAGTTGCCCTGATCCTCGATAACGCGTCAAGAAGGATGGGCGATGGCATCATTTGTTGTGAAATGGTGGTGCGAAATGAACATCACGTGGATAATATCAACTGAAGAAGGTTAAACCACATACTTCTCGGAAATTGTGTAAAGTCCGCAATCCTTTCAGACCCACATTCACTTGTGGTTTCAGGTATTGCATGTCAGACAATAGTACTTACTTTGTGTTCATGACCCAAGTGTGAAGTCAGGTGGCGCGGCGTTCGGTACTTGTTGCCTTGCAGGCCTGTTGTAAACTCAGAACTCACTGTCATATACTGTAATAGAAGTACAAACANTTGTGTTCATGACCCAAGTGTGAAGTCAGGTGGCGCGGTGTTCGGTACTTGTTGCCTTGCAGGCCTGTTGTAAACTCAGAACTCACTGTCATATACTGTAATAGAAGTACAAACAGAACAAGTATACGTATGTGTTTGAAGTCTAGCTTGTCCTGAAATGAATTCGTGGGAATTTTCCAGTCCCTAACAATCAGTTCCCCACAGGGAATATCACTGGACATTGTGCCTTACAGTGCAGATCACTAGGCGATAATAACCTCTATGTGGGTGATAATAACCTCTCCGTGGGTCATAATAACCTCTATATGGGTCATAATAACCTCTCTGTTGGTCATAATAACCTCACTNTATGGGTCATAATAACCTCTCTGTTGGTCATAATAACCTCACTGTGGGCCATAATAACCTCTCCGTGGGTCATAATAACCTCTATGTGGGTCATAATAACCTCACTGTGGGTCATAATAACCTCACTGTGGGCCATAATAACCTCTCCGTGGGTCATAATAACCTCTCTGTGGGTCATAATAACCTCACTGTGGGTCATAATAACCTCTCTGTGGGTCATAATAACCTCACTGCGGGCCATAATAACCTCTATGTGGGTCATAATAACCTCACTGTGGGTCATAATAACCTCTCCGTGGGCCATAATAACCTCTCTGTGGGTCATAATAACCTCACTGTGGGTCATAATAACCTCTCCGTGGGTCATA
Organism: Clitarchus hookeri; assembly: GCA_002778355.1. Lineage (NCBI taxonomy): Eukaryota > Metazoa > Arthropoda > Insecta > Phasmatodea > Phasmatidae > Clitarchus > Clitarchus hookeri. The sequence continues at coordinate 85,459 of NQII01002256.1, read as the reverse complement.
ATAACCTCACTGTGGGTCATAATAACCTCACTGTGGGCCATAATAACCTCNCTATAACTGTACCAGAGTGCGTGGAGGCGGAGCTGTGTCATGTGTTGTCTGTCGGGGAGGCCTGCCCGCTCTTGCACACACCTCGAACATAGCTCACACACCGAGTAGCTAATAATACAGAGGTAAAACAGCCGCTTACCACAGCCACACACGCCAGCAAAATGGCGTCAGACTTAAGCCCCGTTCCCAGAGCCTTGTAAAGCCAATCAGAGAATGGGTACGCTCACATCAAAGGGACCGCCACTCCATTTCGGCTGTGTACTTTTCTGCCTCGAGCAGTAAAATTGATAACATAGTTGCTGGAAGAACTTTGATTTGTAGTACTACTCATGTAAATACACTTCAAAACAACGTGAAAGCCAAGATGGCTTAGATATAATTATAATAGTTTCCGATGGGGTTCTGCGCCAAGACTGTAGTCACTAATCGTTTCCTCTGTCGAGATTTGTGTTATATTTACGACAATCCTGTCCACTACTTCATCCATCGTCGTCCATTAATCAAACTATATTTATTCTTGATACCACGAACTTTGCTCAGTCTGTGCTTTATCATTACTTACCTCGCATAATGATAATGCAATTTGAAAGTGGTATTGTGACGAGCTTACCATCTCCGCATTGCAAATAATCGCGGCATGCATGCCAGACGTTTCAGCTGGAAGTGAAGCTACTCGCCTCAAAGGTAAAGCTGAATGCTGGTAAGAAAATTAATTTAAAACAACTTTATTTCCGCTACTTTTTAACTCTCGTTCGCTGTCATGCTGAGGAGCCGCGGTGGCGGAGTGGCTAGAGTGCTCGTTTCCCACCAAGGTGGACCGGGTTCAATTCCCGGCGGGTTCGCTCCCGGAATCCCGCACATAAGAACCATGCCGGACGATGCCTCTGGTTGGCCGGTTTTCTCGGGGAACTCTCGTTTCCCCCGCCCATGCATTCCGGTGCTGCTCCATGTTCTCGCTTCACCCTCATCTACTGTCAAGACCCCGATGTAATGGCCACCGCCTAGTAAGGGGCGTGTTTGTGTATGTGAGGCAAAAAATCGATGAAGCGGTAAAGCGATATCAACTCTACGCGCAAAGTTGAGAACTCGCATGCGGTGGTTCCGTCGTACCACTGGAAATATGGGCATTTAAGCGGTGACCCTGTCATTTTATTGGACGCGACTCTGTAGTAAAGCCATATGCACTCCTCTATCGTATTTTCGCATGAATCCGGCTCGTATACTTTGAGAAACAGCAGTATGAAAAAGCCATTTTCAGCCGCGTTGGAAGGCATTAAAGTAATATTTCCAATGTGCGTGATATATTGAAGGTACCTGTCACGACCCCGAACACTCCCCACAATTGCAGACCGCTGTACTTACACTGTGGCGCTCGTGTTGTCCAGCGCAGTTGCCTACATGAGTTCTCGCCGTGAGGTGTCACCCATGTCGCCTCGACGTCCGCTGTCCTCGCCCAGTCTGCTCACACTCGGAAACAGAGTATATAAGAATGCAGAGGCGAAAAAGCTGCTTACACTAAATAAGTTTTTTTTTCTCACTTAAATTTTGGATTTTCTTGTATAGTGTCAATGAAATGTTTTGTTATTGAAAAAAAAAATATTTCGCTGTTCTTATTTCGCTGCCCCAAACTGTAAGATTTATTTGGTGAAGATACATTAAACAGTGTCGGTTGGTATAAAAGAAAGTGTAGGCCCGACAGAGATTCGAACCCAAGTGGGTTTGCCGCCGAGCGCTACCCGCAAGCAACCTCAGTTAAACTAAGAATGTTTTTATAAAAATACAATTCAAATACTGCACTAGTAAACAAATATTTCAAGTTTTACAGCTTTATCTTCAGTTTCTTGTTGAACTTGGTTTGTTAGGATGTGTATTGCGTTGTTAAGATTCAATGAACGCAGTAACAAACACTGTTACTATCATAATTGTCACCAAACAATTCCTTGAGCTGTTTTTTTCGAACGAAAACAATCAAATGAGCGGTCAAGCAAATATGCAAAGGTGATGAAACTAAATATTTTGTTGACAGTTTATTTTTTTTATTTTGCCCAACACAGCGGTTGTGCTTCTTCAGTTGTGTATTTTGTTAGATGAACATGATTAATTTTGTTTAATTTCAAGTTTGGTATACTCAAAAAAAGGTTTTGTTGAGCCTACTTAGTATATTTTTGGCCATATACAAACATGTATTCGGTTAACTGGAACAAACCTTTCTCTCAGTGTCCACGAACTCCAGATGCACACGCCAGCAAAATGGCGTCACCGGCCAGCAATACATTGGAATGCCATCCCCCATCAGCGCCTAGTAACCCACACTCCATAGACGGCAGCCAATAGGGAAGGTTTCGCAGCACGCAGTGGCCAATGAGACACAAAGCCTGTTCCCAGAGCCTCGCACATCCAATCAAAGGAGGAGCTACGTCTGCGCGTGTTTGTTTGCTAAGCGGACGTAAGTGGCCCTCCTCTCGTCAACACCGGTGTTGCTGGACGTCCAGTAAGATACAAGCTCCGTGCCCGAGGAACAGACTGGACCAGCGGCGTGAGTCTGGTTACAGGTGATTTGCAAATTCAAGGATGAGTGTGGAGGCAATGATTTGAATGAGGTTGTCGGGCCGAGTGCGAAGCAATATGCTTATAAGTGCAAGGGTAAAGTAGTGAAGCGAGCGAAAGGTATACACAAGAGTGTAGTAGAAAATAACATAACCATGGAATATTATCAACGAATTTTATTGAACCAGCAAGTAATGAGAGTACAGGTCAACAGCATTAGGTCGCAACATCACCACGTATGTACTGAATGCACTAACAAACTGACTCTTTCGTGGATGGATGAGCAACGCTAGATCCCGTACGATCTTCACACAGTCCCTTGTGGCTACCATGTGTAATGATGTTCTGTACACGCACCTCTGGGACATACATGTATCATCATATATGTGTCTGTCCCCGGGAGAGGGGATGGGGTCCAGATGGATAGTAGGAGGCAGTTTCTCGCCCTGGGATTGTCGAAGGTGAAGCACTTCCATTCCCCTCTCCCACAAAGAATGACATGTGTGTGTGATGGTTTATTCAATTGATGTGTTTTTTTCGCAGCATTCTGTAGCACATGCAAGAACCATATTCGTCTTGTCATGTCTGCTTGATGGTAGCATCCTGTAGCTCGTGCATGAGGTACCCTTATCTTGTCAGGCGTATTGCCGGTATGTCATGATATGTGTACTATTTCACATTCTACAATCGTTCATGTGCATACTTGCAGATGGGATTTGTCATCTATGTTGGTTCTCCGACCTGGGGTTGTGAATGTGAAATATAGTATTCGTATCACACAAGCACTGCAATAGTAACTAGTGGTCGCATCGTACTTACATTTATCCTATTTTTATTGTGGTGCTCCTCTCCCTTTTTATCTTCATCTACCTCTACTATACTCTTACTCTGTTGCTGTCGCCTGTCTGTGCGATCCTTTGTTCGCTTTGATTTTTAGGTGGGTCGCTTTTTCCGTTCAAGCATTGTAAGCCGCCTGTACACTATGCTTGTAAGCCGCCTGCACACTGTGCTTGTAAGCCGCCTGTACACTATGCTTGCTGCGCCACTGATGTTTTTGTTATCGTAGTGTACTGCCCCGTTCCCAAGCCCGGGAGCCACCCGCATGTTTATGCCATGCAGAAGGTAAAGAGAGAGAGAGAGAGAGAGAGAGAGAGAGAGAGCCACCACGCTGCTGCTGACGAGGTCGTGTAAGTGTAATTATCCTACTGCTTGTTGTTATAGAACGAAAATGTTTCCCGCGCATGTGCGAGTTCCGGCTACATCCCAGCCCGCGCAGCGAGGTAATGTGTATAGTCCGCTTCGCCTTTGGTTGACATCGAGAGGAATAGATGGGTAGGGCATGATAAAAGAGAGGGGGGCGAGGGGGAGAGAACGGACGAAAGGAAGGAAGGAGACCAGGATAACTCTGAGACAACCCCACGGTATAGTACCTGGCATCCTAGAGAGGAGCCTGAAGGGATAGCATGGAGAGAACCCTGGAGTCATGGCGGAGACCTGGAAGTGATAGCACAGAAAAAACCCGTCCCTCATGGAATGCAATAGCGTGAAGTGGGGACATCGAGAATGGACGAGAGGTAGGAAGGAGACTGGGAGAACACTGAGACAACCGCACAGGCTAGAACCTGGCATCCTGGCAGGGAGCCAGGGAGGGATAGCGTGGGAGAAAACCCTCAAAATGGAATGCAAGAGCGTGAAGTGGGGACATCTGGTAGGAAGGAATGAGAGAGCGTGAGAAAATAAAGGAGATCGGGAGGACTATGAGAACCCCACACATAGAATGCAAGAGCATGATGTGGGGACATCCAAGATGTTCACCATTTGCCAGGAATGACAGAACGGGAGGTGAAATACAGCATGGCCGATATTGACAAGGAATGGCAGGGCAGGAGGTTGCCACGTGACATTATCCAAGGTGGCCACCGTGGCGCACGCCCCTAACGCAGAACCGGCATTAATAACTACTGTGGTACGTTAATAACAGATAAACTCTTATAGACAATCTGATAGGATTGCATGTATTTGATGCTTTAAGGACAACGTTGCGTATGTGCATGCACATGTTACTCCGCAGGAAGAGAACGACAACGGACAAATGAAGTGTGACAGATGAGTTGCACAAATTCACACGTTCGCCAGAGTAGTCGAAGACCTTACGGCTAGTTATGAGTGAGTCAGGTGTAATTAAATCAAGTTTCCACCGAATTTTAAAGCAAATAATGTGCTGGACCTACATTCCCCCGTTACATCACGCTATGAACGAAGACGACCCATATAGGCTCGTTGAGTTACGTGAGTGAGTTGTGAATATGTGCAACGACAACGAGCATTTTGCTGTCGTGATTGTTTGGTCTCACGAGGCAATATTTAAATGGAAATGGAATAGAACTGCCAGTCCCCACAAGTGTGTGTATTGGGCAGATGAAAATCCCCACATTTTGGTAGAGCAAACAGTTAATATTACTGGGTTACGTTTACAGTATGGTGCGGTATGTCTGCCGAGTGTATTTTTTGGGCATTATTCTTTGACGGGATGGAGACAGGTGAAATTTACCGTACCATGTTGCAGGAAAACATTTGCTAGTTATTCACCAGCTCTACCAAGATAAAGAGAACTGTTTACAGCAGGACGGGGTACCGTCACGTTGCCATCGAGACAATGCGGTCGCCCCTGGATGAATGGACTTGTTGGGAGGTGGACAGTTGGATGCAGAAGTGTTGACTATTCACCCAGTCTTCGGATTGAACGCTATTGGATTTTCGTCTGCGGGAAACTGTGATGAGCACTGTGTACTCTACAGAATCACAGGCGCTGGATGCCACGAGNTATTGGATTTTCGTCTGCGGGAAACTGTGATGAGCACTGTGTACTCTACAGAATCACAGGCGCTGGATGCCACGAGAGCTGCGATTGTGACTGCCTATGGATCCACTCCCAAGGAGACAGTAGCTACTGTGTGCCGTTCTCTTCTACAGCGCTGCAGACTGTGTCTCGTTGTCGATGGCGGACATTTTAAACATTTATAACTGTTACTGATATTCACACACATTCTCTGTTGTCTGCATAGCGTCAAATACAAGCAGTCTCTTCAGATTGTCTGTAAGAGTTTTTTGTTTTTCCCATTCTAAAAAGGTATACATCATTTTGGAACATACGGTATTTTTNTCAGATTGTCTGTAAGAGTTTTTTGTTTTTCCCATTCTAAAAAGGTATACATCATTTTGGAACATACGGTATTTTTTATCAGCCTAGAGTAAGACATCATAATGCACAAAATGTTTAAAAAAATTAAAAATAATATAAATTTAATTTATCCTTTGGTAATTTGGAAGGAGCACATGACGTTTTCGAACAAAATATTTTCTTTGATTCTAAGTGTTATTAATGAAAGTTTGTGAATTATAGATAATGCTGAGCAGTACCCTCTACTTGGCCTAAATAATATGTCAAATATAAAGCTAACAATTTTTAAGCTAAGTGACTTTAGACCAAATATCTTAGGCTAATTGACTTTAAGGTAGATCATTTTGGACCAAGTGACTTTATGCCAAATAATTGTAGGCCAAGTGACTTTATGCCAAATAATTGTAGGCCAAGTGACTGTTTTGAAACTGTTTTTAAGTAATTTCTTATGCGAATCAACGCGCTGCGTGGGTGGACTCAGATCCGGCCTGGAAGAGCAAACTCTCTCTTCTTCCTCGCTTCTTCTTGTACTGGAGGAAGTTCTCGCGGCTCACTGGAGACTCCATAACAACACNAAACTCTCTCTTCTTCCTCGCTTCTTCTTGTACTGGAGGAAGTTCTCGCGGCTCACTGGAGACTCCATAACAACACCGCAGTTCCACTGAGAATTTCCCTTCGCCAGTTAAACGAAGGGGATCGTACTTTCCCTAGGTCTGTGCTGGCAGTTCGGGTTCCCGCGGCGAGGTAAAGAACCACGAGTTTTACGTTGTTTTTAGAAGGTAATGGCAGCGTGTCGCGGGCGACGTCTCTCAGGAGTNGAGGTAAAGAACCACGAGTTTTACGTTGTTTTTAGAAGGTAATGGCAGCGTGTCGCGGGCGACGTCTCTCAGGAGTCAACACCTGCACGCTCTTTTACTCCACACTGTTCTTCTCTATCGACCACATCAGGTAACTCCTGCTGCGCTTCTAATTATACCCCTCTACCCTCTCCGGTCTTCGGCAGAAGGCTCCACGAGAACAACTTCTGCCAAGTATGTTGAGAAACAACACTTTCTGGCCTGGTTTTGTACGGCCTCGCTGCGGCCGGCGGCGGTTTCTTCACACTTTTTGAATCAAACATTTGAAAAACTACCCCATGCATGAGTTGTTTCTGAAATACGCCTTGTATCCCAAGCGTTCTTCACTTCTGTTCAAATAAAGTACGTTATTTTATATTAAATTAAACATTTACTTATATTTTAAATATTATTTACTCTATTAAATTTATTAATAATAATTATTATTACTAACAGTGAGAAGATAGGCGTGATAGTAATGCCTAATAAAAAATAGTTCTCATGCAAAATATTATTCAAGTGAGTGCGAACGAATGCGGTGCGTTGTCCCTTTGGTGTGATTTTCTAGACTCGTTTAAGGGGGAAGTACCCTTGCCCTCTTGGATTTACGTATTTTCCTCCATAACTTAATTTTCGTAGTCAATATTAAAAAACCAAGCTAGTCAAGGCATAGGAAACATTTTAGCAGTTATTTCGAAATCCCACTTATTTTTCCTACATGATTAGTTTCACATCTGTAACCGTAATCGAACATTACCTAGTTATTTAATAATTTCAACCCCACATGGGAAAATACAAGAATAATTGAAACCCTACAAACTTCCAAAAATTCGTTAAGCAGTCCTCTATGTCATGTCTAGCTTTGATTTTTTATTTCTGGTTATACATTTCCATTACGAAGATTTGTAAAAAAATTCGAAGATGGAGTTGATACTACCCCCTTTAGCTTTCTTTGCATGAGCGGAGGAATACCGTGGAAGCAGAACTCAAGCAGGGCTTCAGAAAAGTGTGAAGTATTCGTAAATGGGCTATAGTGTGCGTGTCGTGGTTTCTGCAGCAGCGAGAGTGACAGAGACCCAGTGTTGCCTTCACTGCGCCGGCTCTCCGGCACTCTGTTGTTTCAGCTCTAAACTGCGATGCACACCAACCTCACAGCACGTCGAGACCCAGTGTACAGTCGTGTACACAGGAAGACAGCGTGTGTGTGGGTGGCACTGTACACCATGGCGCTCAGTCTCTCTGCTCGTAACGGCTCTACGTTGCGGCTGCTTGATATCGCTACATGTTTTTCATGGTCAACTGAGAACTTTTGAAAGCCAGTGGCCTGGTCACTTTATTCAGGCGTCGGTCAAGTGTGTCCGACAAGTTGAGTTCTGTGTACTGTACACTCGACTCCACTGTCCCTCTGTCCAACAAGTTGAGGTCAGTGTACTGTACACTCGACTTCACTGTCTCCCTGTCTGGTAAGTTGAGGTCTATGTAGTGTGACTCGCCAGGCCATAGCTGCTTTTGTAGTCGCCTTAAGGGCCACCCCCTACCGGCTGGCAGCTGCGTAATTTAAATAAGAAATCTTATGTTATGAAAATTTCGTCTTAGTGTGTTAAACTCAAAAATAGGTGTTTCAAAGAAAATGCATTCTTCAAGAATTTTTTAGGAGAATTTCTCTACAGCACAGATGTTTCCATAACATGTATAGCCTGGTTGCAAGANACTTCACTGTCTCCCTGTCTGGTAAGTTGAGGTCTATGTAGTGTGACTCGCCAGGCCATAGCTGCTTTTGTAGTCGGCTTAAGGGCCACCCCCTACCGGCTGGCAGCTGCGTAATTTAAATAAGAAATCTTATGTTATGAAAATTTCGTCTTAGTGTGTTAAACTCAAAAATAGGTGTTTCAAAGAAAATGTATTCTTCAAGAATTTTTTAGGAGAATTTCTCTACAGCACAGATGTTTCCATAACATGTATAGCCTGGTTGCAAGANTATTCTTCAAGAATTTTTTAGGAGAATTTCTCTACAGCACAGATGTTTCCATAACATGTATAGCCTGGTTGCAAGAATTTTTTAAAATTTAGGTTTGACAAAAAAGTAAATCTTGCACATCTACATTAAAAATATACGCTCGAAGGGATCTTCTCCTAAAAAATTCGCGAAAAATACATTTTGTTTGAAACGCACATCTTTATGATTAACGCACTGAGGCGAAATTTCCTTAACATGAGACATCCTACTTAAATTTGGCAGCTGCCAGCCGGTAGATAGTGGTCTTAACAGCAGGGGAAGTGTATTTTGTTTCATTCGTAGGAATTCTAAATGCAGTGAACCTCACTCTGATTGCGATACACTTTGCACGTTACAATCTCGTGAAGTGTTGTGGCACGAACAGGTAAGAACACAGAAAAGAAATGGCGTGGCGGCTCCTTTGATGTGTGCTTGCCCTTTATCTGGTTGGCTACGCGAGGTCCTGGGACAGACCTCGTGTCTGACTGGCTACGGCGTACTGCGAAATGTTCCCTATTGGCTGGGCTGCTGGCTGGAGAGTTGTTTACCAAGTGCTGATTGGCGAACGCTGTTCTAACGTGTCTCTGCCTAGTGACGCCATTTTGCTGGCGTGTGCGGCTAGAGATCGCAGAATAAGCGGTTATTTTATCTCTGTAATCCTATTTACTCTATTGTTGTGATACCTCAAAATCTATAAAATATATGACTTGTTACAGCAACTTCATAATAAGACTAGGCCTATGATTTACGTACTGATTTTAATAATGCGTATTTTATAATTATGTTGCACAATATCATGGAATTGTTTTAATTTTTCCTTTCTCGAACTTTCATGTTCATCACAAACCTATATTTTACGTTTTAAAAGAGCATTAAATTTTTATAGCAGTGCATTCCTAAAATCACTCATATCATTCGACATGGGCTACATTAAAAAATTCTGTAAAGAAAGTAACTCTTTCTTATATTTTAATTTAAGGTAAAGCTACCTAACGTATTTCCATTCACGAATGCCGTATTCGTGCATTAAACTACCGTTGTTTTTGGTGATATAATTTCTTTAATTTTAGCCATATCTGGCTATGACGCAAAAACAATTGACAAAAACAATTGACGTTGCCCGGTTGCTCGTGCTTTAAGGCGAACTGCAACGTAGGAATGATGCAGTTGTCATTGTATGAACGCCTCAGTAGTGTAGCTGCAATGCAACAATACCGTTCCGAAGTCAGGTCTCTCTCTGTCTGGAATATTTGTGAACTTTGGCTACAGCTCTGCGTTGTGAATGGCTTATGCCACTGCTAACGAGCACTTAACACGTAATTCACTGGCTGCGATAGTTAAACAAAGAAAGTGCCCGCACAATTACACGACTGTACGAGGTTCTTGTTTGCTACACCTGAAACTAAACATTATTTTGTGTATGAAAGTTTTAAGGAATTATGGAACATCGGGTATTTGTAAAGATCAAGTTAAAAATGGCGTACTTTCAGAATGGCGATGTTATTACGGGTAAGCACTCTCCAAGACTAAAATAAAATATACACAAAAACTTTCCTCCAGGAACAAGGTAACAGCAAACTTGGGTGGAAAANACTCTCCAAGACTAAAATAAAATATACACAAAAACTTTCCTCCAGGAACAAGGTAACAGCAAACTTGGGTGGAAAAAGCTTTGTAGCGAGATTTGATTGAATTTCCAACCAAAAACCACCGTTGGTTCTTAAAACTTAGAATTCCTCACTTATATTCCACCCCGTTTTATTCGAATAAATAAACACAATATTGATAAGAAAATTTGCAACACTGGTGCCGAATGGAGATGTCTAATGTCCGAGGCGTTGCTACGATGAGTAGACAACCTACGACTTCCTATTACAACATGACATGCTTCTACATTTCACAGTCACCTACGTACTGGAGCAGATATTGATTGATTGATTTCATATTTTCTTTATTAGCCTTGACAAGTATATAAAGGTGCGAATGCAACATACGAACAAAAGAATTGCAGCTTCACGTGTATCAACGAAAAATTTCGCTCTCGCACGGAACAGGAGAGGTAAACGAGCCAGTGAACTGTACAAAAAAAAACCGGTAAACACGTGGAACTAGGGGAAATCAACCAAAACCCCAACATTGTGATATAAAACTAAAACTACAAAAGAAAATTTTGACAGAGGGAAAAAAACCTGAGATTAACAAGAATAACGATGGACAGAAACGTAATAAACAAATGAATATCATAAAAACAAGGAGCGTATTAGAAACTATGAAACGTATAAATAATGGACATAAAGTCCTGTGGGACTTAGGCGCCCACACTGCCATTGGACGAATATATAGAAAAAGGAAAAAGGAAATTCATAAAAATGGGGATACAAACATCATAAATGTATGATGTATCGGAACTGGAGCAGAGACTATCTGTTCATTGGCCAACGCCACAATCGCAGTTCATTCTCCCCGGGTAGGAGGACGACCGCATGGCGTTGCACCACGCGAGTGCTGAATCGACGCAGAATTCTGGACCGCGTGTCGGGTGAACTTAAGTCAAATGACAAGCATGAAGCTAGCGTCTACTTCTACGACGTCTCGTCATCAGCGAAAATGACGGTGGCTCTAATAATCAGCTACTCGGTGCGACTGGGAATTAAAGTGAAATTTATGTCGCGTGAGAGGGGAAGGGGAAAGTATAGTGAGTTCTAGAGCAAGTAATAATAATAATAGCGTGTGGGGAGTGCACCCAGGGCAAGGCAACACCCTCCGAGTGACGGTCTTTCCAGCTGGGACCCGTAGGTGACCGTCATCCCCGAGCATGACAGAAGTCAGACCTTAGAATGGAGCGGCGCTGGAATGCAAGGGCGGGGGAAGCGGGAGTACCCCGAGAAAACCCGCTGGCAAGTGGCATAGTCCAGCACGATTACCACATGCGAAAATCCGGGAGTGAACCCGCCGGGGATCGAACCCGGATCGCCGTAGTGGGAGGCGAGCGCCCTGGACACTACGCCACCGCTGCCCCTACGAGAGCGAGTATCTTGACGATGGGAAGCTCAGGCCAATCACACACGAGCAGTTTGCAAAAGTTTGAGTACAAGGCAGTGTCGACCAATCGTCTGTAAACAGGGAGGAGGAAAGAGAGGTTTAGAGACGTGTCCCTGGGGTATAGAGGGTCTCAGTGAGACCTTATTCGCAGCGGTGCTAAGGCGGTTATTCACACACGAGTGCGCTCAAGGAAGCCACGCCCTACGGGCCTCTGGAACTGAATCGCTGTTCTGGGACGCTACAGCTGATTTTTCTAGAGTTGTGCAGTGAGTGTACAAACTGGGAGAAATTTGTGCACATTTACTTTGCCAGTTTTTGTTAGAGAACACGTGTTTGTTAGTGATAAAATGTTGCACAGAAATACACATAACATCCACCGAACTTCAAAGATCCGGCTAATATCGTGTCACCGAAGGTTTTCCTTATAGTAAATTTGGGTATTGTAAACATTGTTTTTAATGTGACTAAAGAGAAAAAGAAATAAATAAATCGGGGCCATGCCATGGGGTAAGCCTACTCAGGTGCGAACACTTGCCTTCACACGGGTGCATATTATTTGTCTTTATTGGCATCTCTTGGTGTTCCTATCAAGCTTGGAAGTTGGTCATTGTTGTTACCTGTCACCTTGCGTACTTGCGTATATTACGAAGAGACAAACAGAGAAAGAAGAATAAAAAAGAAATTGGAACGTACTAATTCTCTACTGGTTCTGTAATTCATTTCAGTCACATAACATTTCAGTCATAACTTTAATAAATGAAATGTATGTGCATAAAATAATTTATTAAACATATTTGTAATTTTTTTTCGTAATTTTTTATTTTAAATATTTTGTAACACTTATTATAATTGTTTAATTTAAAAATATTTTTAAACATGATTACTAATTTGTATTGCATACAAATGCATTTTATTATTATGATAATCTTGCGTAATGAAGACATTTCTGCAAAGTGTGCTTTCTAAAGAATCCATAAAAAGGAAACCTGCTTAAAATGTAATTTAAATAGCCTCTCATACATTAATTAAAAAACCATTAGGGGCAGCGGTGGCGTAGTGGCCAGGGCGCTCGCCTCCCACCACGGCGATCCGGGTTCGATACCCGGTGTGCTCACTCCCGGACTTTCGCATGTGGGAATCATGCTGGACGATGCCGATTGCCGGCGGGTTTTCTCAGGGTACTCCCGTTTCCCCCGCCCTTGCATTCCAGCGCCGCTCCATTCTAGGGTCTCATTTCTGTCATGCTGGGGGATGACGGTCACCTACGGGTCCCAGCTGGAAAGACCGGCACTCGGAGGGTGTTGCCTTGCCCTGGGTGCACTCCCCGCACGCCATTATTATTATTAAAAACACCATTAAAAAGTGAATTATAGCAAAATATTTTCCGGTGTTAGGAAAAGTATGCTTTCTTCTTTCATATGCGAATTAAATCTTATTTTTTGACAAATAAGTAACAACCAGTTTTCGTAATTCACTGTGAGCGTTACTGACAATACAATCAGTGTCAAGATAAAGTGGAAGCAAGGATGGGCACGGAAGTTTTCCATGTATATTTATTTCAACATTGCTTAGTTTATCAAGAACATTTAGAGCTAAATTTANAATGGGCACGGAAGTTTTCCATGTATATTTATTTCAACATTGCTTAGTTTATCAAGAACATTTAGAGCTAAATTTATCTCCTTGAGAAAAAAAAATCATCACTGGTAAATATTTCCGCATTTTCGCGGAAACCTTTACGGAAATGTACAGTTGATATACGGTAACGCAATCTGCAATGGCGAGAACAGGAGTTGAGCTGCGTAAATACAAACTACGGAAATGCTCCGTATTTCCTACAACTTCGTGTTTCGGGAATGAACAATGGCGAGTCTACGCGAACGCTTCGTCGCCACAGTAACCAGGAAATGTAATTAATGCGGCGGCTGGGATATCCACGCCACTTAGAGCTGCTTCTTCAAACATCAAACAGTAGCAACATGCAATTGTAACAGTTAACGACACACAAAACATTCAAACATTACTAGAAATTGAACATACGTATGCCACATTTTTGGAAAGGACATATTCTTACCGCACGAAGCCACGAGAAGATGGCCGGAAGGGGTAAGAAAGGCAAATTTCGGGGAACTATAGCTGGTGTTGAAATCACGCTCCAGTAGGGAGTATTATAACTTTTACCGATTTTCTTGTACACAGTGAAACACCCGAATAACAAAAATTTAAGACATTTTTTTGTAATCTGCTTTTTTATACAGGAAGTATGCTACATAAAATCTTACTGGGGAACTTACGGATGAGTTTCATGGTATCAGGGAAAGTCCATTGTTGGAGAAAGTGTTCCTAATTTTACGCAGAGTAGTAGAAAAAAATTACCACCATTTTTTCCGTAAAATGGCGTACAATTATTTAACAGAGCAGAAATATTTATACTGCTGACGAGAATATTGGTAAGTGGCGCACACTCACAGCCGCAGTGGAGTTATCGGCTGCAAAATGTCAGTGATTTGCATATTGAGATTCAGGGTAATTTCCCTGCGATTAGACGATGTTTTCGGCATGTCAAGTTTTTTCTTTAATGTGCTGATATCCTGAACTGAAGATAATGACCGGTTAATGTTCTCAATTTCTTTGCCGATACCGATATCGGTGTACAGGAAATGTCGCGAGTTCAACGAGCTAAGTTCCACTGCATTATGTATCCTTGAGGCTGAGCTTGTTGTTCGTTGTTGCTACGGTGAGTGGTCAGTCGCTCTGAGCATGGCATTATCTCCTTACTCCCTCGCTGGCTTGTTTTCGGCTCAGAGTCATTAAGAGTGAGTCTACTGGGTAGGGATACACGGTTCTTGCGAGNCTCCCTCGCTGGCTTGTTTTCGGCTCAGAGTCATTAAGAGTGAGTCTACTGGGTAGGGATACACGGTTCTTGCGAGAAGAGTTCCTGTCCAGTTGCATTTCAAAACGTTTTTAACTGTTGTCCTCTTCGCGAGTTGATGGCTTCAACTGCTGCGCGAATCACAGATGTTCAGTGCCGCAGTCCCTTGCTCTGATTGGCTCAGGTAAACACCACAACGTCTCGCGCAGACATGTGTCCAGAAACCAAAGTGCACATGTGCACAGCTTATTGAAATANCTCCCTCGCTGGCTTGTTTTCGGCTCAGAGTCATTAAGAGTGAGTCTACTGGGTAGGGATACACGGTTCTTGCGAGGAGAGTTCCTGTCCAGTTGCATTTCAAAACGTTTTTAACTGTTGTCCTCTTCGCGAGTTGATGGCTTCAACTGCTGCGCGAATCACAGATGTTCAGTGCCGCAGTCCCTTGCTCTGATTGGCTTAGGTAAACACCACAACGTCTCGCGCAGACATGTGTCCAGAAACCAAAGTGCACATGTGCACAGCTTATTGAAATATAATATTTTCGCGAAAATCAGGTGTCCATACTAATGAAAAATTACCCACTCGTAATAGAAACAGGTGTGTGTGTGTGTGTGTGTGTGTGTTACAAATATATCCTGTACTAAAATGGAATCGCTGAATTTCCGATCCCTATATATCAATCGCAACCTTGGAATTGATTGAGATACATATCGGGTAAACATCTGCAAATGAATAATAATTATTTATTTATTAACGGAGATGTTAAAGAGCCGGCCATACAGTCTGCAAAGGCCACTTCAAGCCATACGTACAAGCTTGGACAACGGATTTTCGCGGTGAGTTCCTGTCAAGTTGTATTTCAAGCCACTTTAGCTCAGTTTATCTTCCGCCATTTAATTTTTTTTAATAGCTACACATCTCTGGTGTCTGCCCACCAATTACAGGCGTTCTTTGCCGAAATAATCTAACTCCGATTGGCCCAGACAAATGCAAATGTTCTTCTCGCAAAGACAAGAGGACTATAGCTGAAGGTAAACTGCAGGTGTGGACGCAGCATAGTGAAGTTCAGCGAGCGTGAAATTATCTCTGCAAAAATCACATGGTATATCAGCAGTATACTACATTACAATTGAGTAAATACAATACGCACATCAAGTATGTAATATACTGGTGCCATAAAGCACTTGAAGGTCCTGCGGTGAACCTTGCTACAGAATTGTTACCAATTAAATGACAGAGTCATGGTTTAAAGTGCTGTAGGTGGAGACAGCACGACGAAAACACTGCACGCCATCGCCTCTACGCACCTTGCGCGTAGAGGCGATGGCGCACTTGATGCATGTGTTGATGTTGCCCTTATGGGCAACGTAGGCGTAGGGTCTGAAATACCACACACACACACACACACACACGCATCGGCCTGCACGCCCTCGACAATCGCCTAACGCCGCCTTTGTCGTCTGCTACTGCAGGTGTGTAAAAACTCGAATCCGCCTCAGTGACTGCTAGCCTTCCTTCGCCCACCGACATATATAGATGTGAAAATATATACATCAATCAACATTAACAAGGGTAACATACACCAAACAACCATATGCGAAGATATTTACAAATGTGCTGCGTGCATGACGTACATAGTCTTGGGCAACAGTCAAATACACATAGTAATATAAAAGAACACCGCCAGTCCGACACAAGGGTCGGTGTCCCGAGTCATCGCTAGCATGGGTAACCCTTAACAGCTAGCCTTATATTAGAGAATAAAGTGGATATACAATTGCACCGATAACACGACACATGTAGTCACAGGTTACATTAAAATACGTACGCGTATAAACATTCCACCTGTTTGTTATGTAACTGATTTTTTTTTCATGTACATGCGGTTTCATATCTTTTACACTCGTCTTCGCCAGGGTGCCAGGTGAAAGGAGACCAGAAGGAATATGAGAAAACCCAGGTGGTATGTTGGAGAATGGGTCTCGTCCCTGCCAGGATACATGGTGAAAGGAGACCAGAAGGAATGTGAGAAAACCCAGATGGCAGCAGACGACTGTGATGAGAGACATCTAAGATGGAGGACTCTGGAGGCAAGAGTGAGAAAAGGGTGAATGTAAAGGACAATGGAAGGAATATGAGAAAAAACACCACGGGATAGAATGGACAAGATAGTGAGACAAGAAGAAATTAGGGAGCATGAGAATAAAACAGTCACAAAAGAGAAAATAAAGGAGACCAGAAAGAACATGAGAATACCCCTACGGATAGAGCAGGCGAGTGAGAATGGGCGTGGAGGAGAGACTGGAAGAAATGAGAGAAGATGCATTATAGGGCAATGAACTCTCAATCTTTCTTCAGACGATATGGATAATGCTGGGATGGAATGACAGAGCGTGAATTTTAGGGTAAACCCTCAAATCCTCATTCCCCAAAAAGGAGTTACTTAGCCACATTGTAGAGTCATCAGCGGATATTGTGCAAGTGCCAGCCGTATTGTGCAAAACACATTTTTTACATGAGATTTAGCTGGCTTTAGGGGAAATTCGGAAAATGTTGTCCGTTTTTGAAGGAAAAAAGAGGAATTCTGGGGGAAAAAGGACCGCATGATATCATCCAAGATGGTCGCCAGCTGGTTCCTGTCAGGACGCCAGATGGCGGGGAACCCCCGGTTTATAACTACTTACACGAGCAGCCCACAAAGGGTTTCCATAATCAGTCAACCTCCAGAATGCACCCACAGTTGCACGTGGCCCACATGATATCTCTTGACTTTTGTGTGCAGTTGGCCACATCTGGACCACTGTGCAGATAACTTCCATGCAGCAAATGAAGAAGCGCCGGAATGAAAGGCCGGGGGAAACAGGATATCCCCGAGAAAACCTGCCTACCAGCGGCATCGTCAGGCGAAAATCCGGGAGTGGTAGTAGTATCTTGGGAGTTAGCACTGGTATTTTTTTGAAAATAATTATTACAATGGTGCATGTGTGTTTTGTAAGTTATTTCAACCTATTCAGACCGAGTGCACACAATTGTGTACATTACGTACGTGCAGGTAATTTGTGGCCTGTACTCCTCACTGCAGAACTCAACCTGTAGGTAAATGATTCCCAAACCGTCTTACTAGTCTATGTTGGTTTATATTGTTTATACAACTCTAGCCGAAAATGTAGCCTACATCTCAGGGGTCGTGACAACTAAACAAGTGGTTTGTCCACTTAACTACAGCACGCANGTAGAACTCAACCTGTAGGTAAATGATTCCCAAACCGTCTTACTAGTCTATGTTGGTTTATATTGGTTTATACAACTGTAGCCGAAAATGTAGCCTACATCTCAGGGGTCGTGACAACTAAACAAGTGGTTTGTCCACTTAACTACAGCACGCATTATAAAATTTTTTGTTTGAAATTCCTGAAACCGTAAAATAAAGTGGGCCTGTAAGGGTTAAAGTACGATATTTGCCGGGAAATGTTGGGAATTGTGAGGAAACTTGGAGGATGTTAGAATGTGTTGGCTGGCAACAGTGGCTAGTCAGTAGGAGATCTCTCTGGTGGAGGAGGAGAGGGAGGTGGCATGAAAGTCACGTCTGCACAACACGAAGCTACGGCCAGCCCAGGGTTGTTTCTCCCTGCTACACCCCCCCGCCTCCTCTCCTGTGAACTTCACCGTTCCTATACGCTATTCGCAGTCAAGTCAGCGTGAATCAAACCAATGAGAAATCAACCTACGTATGTCGTGTTTGCTTGTTTCCTTAATATAGCATTTATTACACGCGTTTTATACTTGTGTTAACATAAAAGTACCTTATTTCGGTTAAATTGAACTTTTACTAATATTATATATACGTGTACAGTTTAATATTTATTTTATAATTAATATACATAAACAGAGGAAAAATAGCTTTGTTAGTAATGCCTAGTAATAAAGTGCGTTGTCCCTTTGGTGTAATTTTATATTCTCTGTTTCATGTAACTTCGGCATTTAGCACATCGTTACTAACAGTGACGTATGAATTGNCTTGTTTCCTTAATATAGCATTTATTACACGCGTTTTATACTTGTGTTAACATAAAAGTACCTTATTTCGGTTAAACTGAACTTTTACTAATATTATATATACGTGTACAGTTTAATATTTATTTGATAATTAATATACATAAACAGAGGAAAAATAGCTTTGTTAGTAATGCCTAGTAATAAATAGTTCTTATTCAAAATATTATTGCACTGAATGCGCACGAATGCGGTGCGTTGTCCCTTAGGTGTAATTTTATATTCTCTGTTTCATGTAACTTCGGCATTTAGCACATCGTTACTAACAGTGACGTATGAATTGCGTTTCGTTCTTGCGGGAGGTTTTGAAGTGCATGTGGCCTAAATAAACGCCCTTTTAATATAGTTCAGCTTATTACGTGTCTATCCACGTATTACACACGTTTATTATAGGTGTATCTTGATTCTTATTGTCCTAGACGACAAACACAACGTCTTCATACAAAGACGCGGGGTCACTGGCCAGAGTAGTTTCGTACTGAAATAACATTCACTTTACTGTAACTCAAGTTTTCTTTACATCGAACGAACTAAATGCGATAAATGTGTCGCTGTTCGTACCGATACGAGAAATACTCAACACATATAAATTACTGTTCCTTATCTTGAACCATTTTTTGAAACTGCAAAAAACATTTCCTTGTACGATTTCATAGATGTCATGAAGTAACTCTTGTTATCTTATTTCAGTGCGAATTATCTCATTTATGTACGAAGTGTTATGTTTATAATATTTTCTACTTGTGTCTAGGGACTATGGAAGGTTTATACTATTATGAGGGAAGAACTGAAGTTAATTATGAAGACAGAACAAATATTTAACACACTTTTTAGGAGTTGCAGTAGTTATAAGCTGTTGGCGAGGGAGGTCCTAATCAATTACAGATATGACTAACCTGAATGGTACAGTGGCCGGAGGCTGAATGGCGAGTCGGAAAGCGACGAGCCGCACGCCAAGCTGCATCTCGATGGCTTCATCTCGGCCTGGGTCCACAGACAGACAGGCTGACAAAGTTCCCGGTGTAACCGGCGCTGGCCTCACCAAGCCTCCCCTCCTGGTGGCCGATACCTATTACAAGGTCGTGCCAGGAGCGCTTCTTTCTACTTGTACGTTATCCCCCACAAACAGAAGCTAGATAGGCTCTTTTGTTTCGCAGGGCGCCACCGGGAACTTTGAATTTTGAGTCCGTCATACTGGTCCGAAAAGAATTTAAAACACACAAAAGCTAAATACTTACGCATTGACAACACTATTGTTCTGCTCACGGTTAAAGTTAAGTATGACGGCCTTCCCTTAGCACTTTCTCGGCCCAGTGCGCCCAGGCTGTGTCGGACTTAGATATGGGAAACAGCTGGTAACCAGAATTGTTCCCCGTCTCCTCGCCCCTGGACGCAAAGAGCGTTGTTATACACCACACTGCAGACGTTCGATTCGTTCACAAGTTAAATGACACTCATTCAGCTATCATTCTCAGGCCGTTCGGCCTTGTCCAATCCATGAAAAACTTGCGTCTTCCTTCCGTTTACCGTTATCTCATTCCGGGGCCATCGCTGGGGTCGTTTTCGCGGGGGGTTCCTGGAACAAATAGAGTTGTATCCAGGAAATGGTCATGATCGGTGGGTTGTCGCATCCGGTGTTTTGGCAAGGTACCGCCCGAGGAGAAGGACTAGTGCCTGACCACTGTATACCCCGTGAAGGGTTTACTGCAGTCGAATGTAAGCCTCCCGTGTGTGCGAGTGTCATCCGTGTAGATCTTGGACGAGTCGAATTCTTCCCCTCTTCTCCAGAAGCACTCCTTGAGCAAGCTCAGGAGTGCCTCAGTGTGCGTCGGCAGACCCACCTGGGCGACGGTGAGCCTGTCAACACACTCCATGTGAGGGAAGGGTATCTTCTCCCCCGCCTTCCTAAGACCTAACCAGTAGGGCTACACTGCCATCAGGACTTTTGGATCTTCCAATGTTGACATCTGGGCTCCTCGTACGACCTCGTCGTAGAGTTCCCACGGTTCCTTCGGGTGCGCTCCTAAGGGCAAGGCTTAGACTGAGGCATCTATAGTATTCCTATCAGATGGCCAGTCGATGGTAAAGATCTTGTCTGTTTCAGGTACCATCTCGTTTCTCCTTACCCGGGCTCTGAGGAGAGATACCTCTTGTTCCGCTCTTTCCTGTTTCACCTCTTCCACGTCACTCACCTCACTCTCCCTTGGTTTCCTAAAAGCATGTCCTGCTCTTCTCCTCTGGTCCCTTAGGAGTTTGCTCATATTGCGAGCAACAATGGGCAAGTCCCTCCCTTACATACAAGACTTGCTGACAGACCGCGCGTGCAAAGTGTTGCCGTGTTATATAGTTTCTGGTGGCGTAACTGTCCCAGATACCGCGCCGCCGGGAGGGTAACTCCGCTGGTGCTTTGCTGATGTGGTTTACAAACTGTTATTGTTGTAATGTGTCACTGCTGTTCGCTAGGTTTGTCCGCCTTTACTGAATCATAACAGAAGGTTAGTTTTCATTATTTGTTGTACATTTCTAAAACTATGCGCTGGTTTTTTTTTTGCGAAGAAAGAGTAATCATTGATAATGTCTAAAAGTTTAACAGTATGTGGTACAAATATAAAACAACGAGATTTTTCGTGGTCAACGCTCTTAAGTTCTAGCATCTATAGCTCAGTGTATTTCTAACATTTCAGGACCAGTTTATTGGGCACGCGGTCTCTCGTGATACGCAAAGCCCGCACGTATGGCGAGATAATGCACAGTCTAGTGTAGCGACTGTTATCAGACTGCAAACATGTGTGCTCTGCTTTCAGGCTGCACATCACCGTTAACTACCGCAGCCCGGATGTCGGCTTGTCCTATCAGCCGTGTGTTTGCGGAACATCGCCACGTTGTCTGCCGCTAAGAGGTCGCCTTATAGTTGCAGTCGTATACCGTACCACACGCTGTTCACGGTAAACTGAGCACTTTTTCAAATAAACCTTCGGAAAACGTCGCCGCCTTGACGCTGAATGGCGCGCCCAGTAGAGTTGGCAACTACGAAGGGAAAGCAGTTCTACAACTTAACGTTGAATAAATAAGTATTTTGTAAACATTTCTGAATACTGAAATGATTTAATTTACTTTCTGCGGTGTTATAGTGTTTAGAATACTCGCCTTTCACTTAGGCGAACCTGGTTCGATTCTCAGCGGGGTCGCTACCGCATGTGGAAATCGTGCAGGACGATGCCGCTGGTCGGCGGGTTTTCTTGGGTGTCTACCGTTTCCTCCGTCCTTNGAATGGCGCGCCCAGTAGAGTTGGCAACTACGAAGGGAAAGCAGTTCTACAACTTAACGTTGAATAAATAAGTATTATGTAAACATTTCTGAATACTGAAATGATTTAATTTACTTTCTGCGGTGTTATAGTGTTTAGAATACTCGCCTTTCACTTAGGCGAACCTGGTTCGATTCTCAGCGGGGTCGCTACCGGATTTTCGCATGTGGAAATCGTGCAGGACGATGCCGCTGGTCGGCGGGTTTTCTTGGGTGTCTACCGTTTCCTCCGTCCTTGCATTCCGGTGCTGCACCGTATTCACCCCGCTTCACCCTCATCGACTTTCAAGACCTCTTCTTTAAGAGCCGCCCAAATTTCTCCACTCCATTCCACTCCACTGTTCGTTGCAGAATTGGAGATAATGTTAGAGGAGAGATACCCGATTTTCGGGATAAATGTTGTGTAGTTTTTTGAAAACACTTTAGCTAAGATAATCCTACGCGATTATATGGTTTTAACTGCTACCATAGAGAAGGCCTATATAAGTACATAGAGGCGAAATGGCATGTCGGTTGGTTTGGTGTGGGCGCACCCTTGAGAACGAGCATCTGGTGTGATTGGCTACCACATGCCGGCTGAGAAGTAAATTACCAGTCGCTGATTGGCTATTATCTACTCCCGGTTTCTTCACACTTTTTGAATCAAACCTTTGGAAAATCAGCCCATGTATGACGTTTTCGTTGTTTCCTGAACATGTCATGTACCGCAAACGTTTTATACTTGTGTTGACATAAAATTACCGTATTTTTCGTTAAATTGAACTTTCACTTATTTTATCTATACATTAGAATATTTAATTTATAATTAATGGGCCTATGAATAAAAACAGAGAGAAAATATGTGTGTTGGGAATGCCTAGTACCAAATAGTCCTTATGCAAAATATAATTACACTGGATGCGCATGAATGCGGTGCGCTATCCCTTTGCTGTAATTTTCTAGACTCGGCTAAGCTTTGTTTGCACGAGGCAGAGCAATATCCCGGAAGTAGAAATTGAGCAGGGCTTCAGCAAAGTTGGAAGTAACCGTGGATGAAGAACAACAGCGGTGCCTGCTAGTGATGCCATTACGCTNAATCAGCAGGGCTTCAGCAAAGTTGGAAGTAACCGTGGATGAAGAACAACAGCGGTGCCTGCTAGTGATGCCATTACGCTGGTGTGTTCGGCTTGAGTTCTCGGCACGAACCGCCGTTTAACTTCTGTAGTGTTACGTACTCTGTGGTGCTACGTGTTTGATGTGCCGGCCCGCCAATTAAAGACGCTCGGTAACGTTATTCAGATTTGTCCACTCAAATACCACATCATCCTCTCACAAAGACACGTGACCGATAACTAGAGGCGATGGTTTATCGCGGGAAAGGTTTACTATTTCCTGGGTTTCAACGTATACTGTGCACGTTTCAAACATTTTCCCTTCATTATTGGTTGTCGTGTGTGTATGAAGCTACCTTCTAGTTTTCCTGGGACATTGAGAACTCTCTCACTGGAAGACTGAATCTTCATGATTGGTCTGCGAAGTGTCAAGCCAAGTGAAACAATTCATGATCCAATCATTAAAAAAAATGACCCATATAGAGTTTTGAAAGATAAGTTGGCGCAAAACTTTTTTCCGATTTTCAAGACTTTTCAACGGTAACCAAAGGAAACGTGCATATGTTAACGTGGCATATGGAGGTCTAGCTGTATTGTTACTGTTCCCGCCAATCCTGGTGTACTATTACATGAGCCCAATACAAGTAATACCACAACTCAGTAATATGTTGTAGCAGTCTACGTATGTGAATGGAGAATACTGTTTAATGGTCGGGGGGAGTCACTTCTTATTGCCGTGCCGGATGAAAGAGATGCGTGTAGCTGTATCGTTGTGGTGAAGTTATCTCTGCACCACTCACTAGCTGCGAGGCGCAGTATCGCAGTTGCCATATCAGCCGCTGAGCGCGGAGGCGCATTATCGCAACTGCAATATCAGCCGCTGAGTGTGGAGGCACATTATCGCAACTGCCATATCAGCCGCTGAGCGCGGAGGCGCATTATCGCAACTGCAATATCAGCAACTGAGTGTGGTGGCACATTATCGCAACTGCCATATCAGCCACTGAGTGCGGAGGCGCATTACCGCAGTTGCCATATCAGCCACTAAGCGCGGATGCGCAGTATCGCAGTTGCCATATCAGCCGCTGAGCGCGGAGGCGCATTATAGCAACTGCAATATCAGCCGCTGAGCGCGGAGGCGCATTACCGCAGTTGCCATATCAGCCACTAAGCGTGGAGGCGCAGTATCGCAGTTGCCATATCAGCCACTAAGCGCAGAGGCGCATTACCACAGTTGCCATATCAGCCACTAAGCGCGGAGGCGCAGTATCGCAGTTGCCATATCAGCTGCTGAGTGCGGAGGCGCAGTATTGCAACTGCCATATCAGCCACTGAGTGTGGAGGCGCATTATCGCAACTGCCATATCAGCCGCTGAGCGCGGAGGCGCAGTATCGCAGTTGCCATATCCGCCGCTGAGTGCGGGGGCGCAGTATCGCAGTTGCCATATCAGCCACTAAGCGCAGAGGTGCATTACCGCAGTTGCCAAATCAGCCACTAAGCGCGGAGGCGCAGTATCGCAGTTTCCATATAGTGTCTTACAACTGACCCTGCGCACCTCCCAGCATATAGTGTCTTACAACTGCCCCTGCGCACCTCCCACATATAGGGTCTTACAACCGCCCCTACTCACCTCCCAGCATATAGTGTCTTGCAACTGCCCCTGCTCACCTCCCATATATAGTGTCTGGCAACTGACCCTGCACACCTCCCACATATATGGTCTTACAACTGCCCCTGCGCACCTCACAGACCAGCATATAGTGTCTTGCAACTGCCCCTGCGCACCTCCCAGCATATATTGTCTTACAACTGCCCCAGCACACCTCCCAGCATATAGTGTCTTGCAACTGCTTCTGCGCACCTCCCACATATAGTGTCTTACAACTGCCCCTGCGCACCTTCCACATATAGTGTCTTGCAACTGCCCCTGCACACCTCCTAGCAAATAGTGTCTTGCAAACGCCCCTGCACACCTCCCAGCATAT
The DNA here is from genome assembly GCA_002778355.1 of Clitarchus hookeri. Classification (NCBI taxonomy): domain Eukaryota; kingdom Metazoa; phylum Arthropoda; class Insecta; order Phasmatodea; family Phasmatidae; genus Clitarchus; species Clitarchus hookeri. Next base: position 60,498 of record NQII01002256.1, on the reverse strand, counting down.
AGTGTCTTGCAACTGCCCCTGCGCACCTCCCAGCATATATTGTCTTACAACTGCCCCAGCACACCTCCCAGCATATAGTGTCTTGCAACTGCTTCTGCGCACCTCCCACATATAGTGTCTTACAACTGCCCCTGCGCACCTTCCACATATAGTGTCTTGCAACTGCCCCTGCACACCTCCTAGCAAATAGTGTCTTGCAAACGCCCCTGCACACCTCCCAGCATATAGTGTCTTGCAACTGCCCCGGCACACCTACCAGCTTATAGTGTCTTGCAACCGCCCCTGCGCACTTCCCACATATAGTGTCTTGCAACTGCCCCTGCTCACCTCCCAGCATATAGTGTCTTGCAACTGCCCCTGCTCACCTCCCATATATAGTGTCTGGCAACTGACCCTGCACACCTCCCACATATATGGTCTTACAACTGCCCCTGCGCACCTCACAGACCAGCATATAGTGTCTTGCAACTGCCCCTGCAAACCTCCCAGCATATAGTGGAAAAGTTCATGCTTTTGCCACCGAGAAATAAGGCAACAGCTGAATTGTAGTGTTCTACTAGGTTGTTAGTCATATTGTCTATCAGACTTCTTCTATGATTGTTCATTTGTTTTACTACACCTGAGATCTTTTCGAGCACAGAACTTTCAATAAGTTCTGGTATATAATTGTGATCGCTACTATTCGATTTTCAGAAGTGACCTGTCTCCTTGCAAACTCAATGCTCTCCAAATATGTGGTTTGTGGTATATAATATATATTTCCTTAATTCCTCAACTTTTTCGTGGAGTGGTCTTTCTTCTTTTTGCCTGTGTTGTACAGCTTTAAAAACCGCTGTCCTGATTCTAAGAACCATATCACTTAGCTTCTTTCTAATGGCAATGTCGTTCTTCAGTTTGTTACTTGTAGTTGAAACCTCCTTCAATTTGTTACAGAAATTACGTCGAAGATGATTTATATATTCTATTTTTTTATGGTAAAATTTTTCTATGTGTGTGCGTCAAACATTTTTTTATATAGGCCTACATTATTGTCCCCGTCAGCAATGAGTTTAGTATATTTTATTCCGTACATTTCTTCACTCTGGCAAAATCCTTCGACAATCCATGCTGCTTCCATACTTGATGAGCTTTGATTTTCACCCCTGTTTTTGAAACATGCGTGCGACGATGGAATTTTGTTGCAGCACGAGCGCATGTTGTGCAGTACTTGTTTTTTACTCTGAAGAACATGACCGTTCCAGTTCTAAAACTAACTATTGCAGCCTGTAACGATAATCAAAATAACTGGTACTTGTAACCTAGAAGTGATACCGGAATTTATCGAACTACTGAACATTTATTATTACAATTCGAAGCAAAGGAAGATTCTTAAATAAAAAAATTATAGAATGAAATTAATAAAATGGAATGTATAATCGGTTTTTACATATGACAACAAAATGTTACTGACATAAGAACACTGAAACAAAATGAGTAAATTAGGCTTATATTTTTTGCATATTACATATAAAACATTAAATTTTAAAGTACTACGAGAATTAAGAATATTGAGAAAAGGTTTTGTTTGAACCAACAAAATAATTTTTGAATAGTTACTAAGGAAATAATTACTGCTATAGTAAATATATTCTCGCCTGAACAAAATGTGACGAAAAACAAAACTGCGTTTTTACAGCCTGAAAAACATACATTTGAATTGACTACAACCTTTTGTTAGGAAGACATGCTATGACTTCAAACAATATTGTTGAAACTACTGCATTAACCGCAACTATTGTGCAAGTAAATCTCTTTCTCTTTGTACAAAACAGTAAGCGGTAAGCGTATGCACAATATTACCTAGTTTGTACTGTTAAAATTTACATTATACGTTTTGTTCTTCATATCACGTTTCCATTATTTCCAGTATCATTATATAATGATTTTATGATCATTATGTACACACAATATAATTACAAAGTACTGAATCAAACTTTAATCTTAATTATGTATTTTACTTGTAAACTTTCATAATTATCTTGAATATAAATATGGCCTATTAATACGTGTTTTCTTTACTCTGAAATATTTAAAACAGTAGTTCTTTTTATTTGAAAAATGTCTGTATCAGCCAATTTGTGCACTGCAAAAACTAAAAATTAACTTAAACGTAAGGAAACCAAATTATGCATACATGCAAGAGAAAATAACAGCATATGATTGCAAGAAATGTAAATGACTAGTCAAACAACATTCCATGACTGTACAATAAATATACCAACCAAAATCACGAGTAAATGTCACGATATGTCAGAAAAGATTTTCAAGAGTGTTAGGTAAAATTATTTGTAACAAAGAAAAAAAATACGAGAAATATGTAATCTGCTAGTAGGTTACAATTACCATTATATTTATAACTTAAGAGTAATGTTGTTTAAATTTGATAAAATTACAGGCTTAAGAAGGGTTGGGGGAAGAAGGGCTGGTCAAGAAGGGGCGGGGAAGAGAAGCTGGTCAATTAGGGGTGGGGGTAGAGGGGCTCGTCAATAAGGGGAGGTGAAGATGGGCTCGTCAATAAAGGGTGTGAAGAGGGGCTGGTCAAGAACTGCTGCTTTTAGATGTCACAGCTTAGTGAGTCCACAATAGTACACTACTTTCATGTTCTTTGCCCGTCTATGACTCTGAGTTGAGGTTACTGAAATGTTATTTAAAAAAGAAATCGATGTAGCTAGTACAATGTAAATTTGAAATTACTGCACAATGTTTTCTAAGGTAGCTATTTTTTTGATTTTTCGGCTAAAAAAGACATAAAGTTTAATTCCGTTAAAATAGTGAAATTACTCATCTTTGACCGCGATAAAATTTCGGAAAACTTTTAATTATTGCGTTGAACAAAATACATTTTCTAAGTACTGCATCAGAGGGCTGTAAAAAGTTCGAAAAAAAAAATTGTGCAATTATTAATTTTAACTTATTTTAGTTAGTTTGTAGTCTACAAACAAAAATGAATATGTAAAATATTGAACTTACAAAGCGAGTTTTTGAACAACTGGACCAAACATTGTACATATTCTTGGCACTTACAACCTAGGATGGTGAAGATGGGCTACTATAGCAATATTCATGTGTAGAATTATTCTGTGTAAGTCATAGTTTTCGTAAGAAAATATCACTAAGAAATTTCAAGTAGTGTCACACGGAAATTTTACCACATATGTATGGGATAGTTNTTTTCGTAAGAAAATATCACTAAGAAATTTCAAGTAGTGTCACACGGAAATTTTACCACATATGTATGGGATAGTTTGTTGTCCGTTATGTGAATTTTACTACATTGTATTTCGATTTTGCCTTTTGTACGAGAAAAAAAAAGACTTTCCTATTAGCGGTTTGCGAAATTCACCTTTTTATTATCAGGCAAATTTTCAGTTTTTTTACGTCGTGCGAAAATTCATCACCAAAAAAAAGCCTTCCCATAGTTCAGATTTAATNTTCACCTTTTTATTATCAGGCAAATTTTCAGTTTTTTTACGTCGTGCGAAAATTCATCACCAAAAAAAAGCCTTCCCATAGTTCAGATTTAATTATCTTATTTATCCTCTACCATCATATTTGCTGCATGATTCTTAAAAGCTTTTATCGACTATGTATACGGTATACATACGATAAAAAGAATGTTTAGAAATAANATTATCTTATTTATCCTCTACCATCATATTTGCTGCATGATTCTTAAAAGCTTTTATCGACTATGTATACGGTATACTACGATAAAAAGAATGTTTAGAAATAAATTTTGACTTTTGGAAAGATGCACAAGATACAGTAAACACATGTACACACTCCATTAATACACAGCAATATCCGCTGTGATTGCATGACACACACCAACAACCTCTGCGTACTAGAGCTCGGCTTTATGAATAATGGGGCTATATTTTACTGGCCTTCTACTATNCACACACCAACAACCTCTGCGTACTAGAGCTCGGCTTTATGAATAATGGGGCTATATTTTACTGGCCTTCTACTATTCACACAGTTCAAATCATGCAGGTGTACAGGAATTTGCAAATACTCGTGCATTAAAATGTACAAAAAATATCTGTGNACACACAGTTCAAATCATGCAGGTGTACAGGAATTTGCAAATACTCGTGCATTAAAATGTACAAAAAATATATGTGAGAACTTTTCAATTTCTGGCATACATCCACATAAGAAGTCATTAATACACATGCACACATCCGAACACACAGCTAAGTCACACACAGTGAACTCAGTCCTACTTTTAGTCGTATGTTTCTGTACTTACCACCCCCGACAAGGCACTGTAGTTTTTTTTTNCCATATATAGTGTCTGGCAACTGACCCTGCACACCTCCCACATATATGGTCTTACAACTGCCCCTGCGCACCTCACTGACCAGCATATAGTGTCTTGCAACTGCCCCTGCAAACCTCCCAGCATATAGTGGAAAAGTTCATGCTTTTGCCACNAGACCAGCATATAGTGTCTTGCAACTGCCCCTGCAAACCTCCCAGCATATAGTGGAAAAGTTCATGCTTTTGCCACCGAGAAATAAGGCAACAGCTGAATTGTAGTGTTCTACTAGGTTGTTAGTCATATTGTCTATCAGACTTCTTCTATGATTGTTCATTTGTTTTACTACACCTGAGATCTTTTCGAGCACAGAACTTTCAATAAGTTCTGGTATATAATTGTGATCGCTACTATTCGATTTTCAGAAGTGACCTGTCTCCTTGCAAACTCAATGCTCTCCAAATATGTGGTTTGTGGTATATAATATATATTTCCTTAATTCCTCAACTTTTTCGTGGAGTGGTCTTTCTTCTTTTTGCCTGTGTTGTACAGCTTTAAAAACCGCTGTCCTGATTCTAAGAACCATATCACTTAGCTTCTTTCTAATGGCAATGTCGTTCTTCAGTTTGTTACTTGTAGTTGAAACCTCCTTCAATTTGTTACAGAAATTACGTCGAAGATGATTTATATATTCTATTTTTTTATGGTAAAATTTTTCTATGTGTGTGCGTCAAACATTTTTTTATATAGGCCTACATTATTGTCCCCGTCAGCAATGAGTTTAGTATATTTTATTCCGTACATTTCTTCACTCTGGCAAAATCCTTCGACAATCCATGCTGCTTCCATACTTGATGAGCTTTGATTTTCACCCCTGTTTTTGAAACATGCGTGCGACGATGGAATTTTGTTGCAGCACGAGCGCATGTTGTGCAGTACTTGTTTTTTACTCTGAAGAACATGACCGTTCCAGTTCTAAAACTAACTATTGCAGCCTGTAACGATAATCAAAATAACTGGTACTTGTAACCTAGAAGTGATACCGGAATTTATCGAACTACTGAACATTTATTATTACAATTCNTCAAAATAACTGGTACTTGTAACCTAGAAGTGATACCGGAATTTATCGAACTACTGAACATTTATTATTACAATTCAAAGCAAAGGAAGATTCTTAAATAAAAAAATTATAGAATGAAATTAATAAAATGGAATGTATAATCGGTTTTTACATATGACAACAAAATGTTACTGACATAAGAACACTGGAACAAAATGAGTAAATTAGGCTTATATTTTTTGCATATTACATATAAAACATTAAATTTTAAAGTACTACGAGAATTAAGAATATTGAGAAAAGGTTTTGTTTGAACCAACAAAATAATTTTTGAATAGTTACTAAGGAAATAATTACTGCTATAGTAAATATATTCTCGCCTGAACAAAATGAGACGAAAAACAAAACTGCGTTTTTACAGCCTGAAAAACATACATTTGAATTGACTACAACCTTTTGTTAGGAAGACATGCTATGACTTCAAACAATATTGTTGAAACTACTGCATTAACCGCAACTATTGTGCAAGTAAATCTCTTTCTCTTTGTACAAAACAGTAAGCGGTATGCGTATGCACAATATTACCTAGTTTGTACTGTTAAAATTTACATTATACGTTTTGTTCTTCATATCACGTTTCCATTATTTCCAGTATCATTATATAATGATTTTATGATCATTATGTACACACAATATAATTACAAAGTACTGAATCAAACTTTAATCTTAATTATGTATTTTACTTGTAAACTTTTATAATTATCTTGAATATAAATATGGCCTATTCATACGTGTTTTCTTTACTCTAAAATATTTAAAACAGTAGTTCTTTTTATTTGAAAAATGTCTGTATCAGCCAATTTGTGCACTGCAAAAACTAAAAATTAACTTAAACGTAAGGAAACCAAATTATGCATACATGCAAGAGAAAATAACAGCATATGATTGCAAGAAATGTAAATGACTAGTCAAACAACATTCCATGACTGTACAATAAATATACCAACCAAAATCACGAGTAAATGTCACGATATGTCAGAAAAGATTTTCAAGAGTGTTAGGTAAAATTATTTGTAACAAAGAAAAAAAATACGAGAAATATGTAATCTGCTAGTAGGTTACAATTACCATTATATTTATAACTTAAGAGTAATGTTGTTTAAATTTGATAAAATTACAGGCTTAAGAAGGGTTGGGGGAAGAAGGGCTGGTCAAGAAGGGGCGGGGAAGAGAAGCTGGTCAATTAGGGGTGGGGGTAGAGGGGCTCGTCAATAAGGGGAGGTGAAGATGGGCTCGTCAATAAAGGGTGTGAAGAGGGGCTGGTCAAGAACTGCTGCTTTTAGATGTCACAGCTTAGTGAGTCCACAATAGTACACTACTTTCATGTTCTTTGCCCGTCTATGACTCTGAGTTGAGGTTACTGAAATGTTATTTAAAAAAGAAATCGATGTAGCTAGTACAATGTAAATTTGAAATTACTGCAAAATGTTTTCTAAGGTAGCTATTTTTTTCATTTTTCGGCTAAAAAAGACATAAAGTTTAATTCCGTTAAAATAGTGAAATTACTCATCTTTGACCGCGATAAAATTTCGGAAAACTTTTAATTATTGCGTTGAACAAAATAGATTTTCTAAGTACTGCATCAGAGGGCTGTAAAAAGTTCGAAAAAAAAAATTGTGCAATTATTAATTTTAACTTATTTTAGTTAGTTGGTAGTCTACAAACAAAAATGAATATGTAAAATATTGAACTTACAAAGCGAGTTTTTGAACAACTGGACCAAACATTGTACATATTCTTGGCACTTACAACCTAGGATGGTGAAGATGGGCTACTATAGCAATATTCATGTGTAGAATTATTCTGTGTAAGTCATAGCTTTCGTAAGAAAATATCACTAAGAAATTTCAAGTAGTGTCACACGGAAATTTTACCACATATGTATGGGATAGTTTGTTGTCCGTTATGTGAATTTTACTACATTGTATTTCGATTTTGCCTTTTGTACGAGAAAAAAAAAGACTTTCCTATTAGCGGTTTGCGAAATTCACCTTTTTATTATCAGGCAAATTTTCAGTTTTTTTACGTCGTGCGAAAATTCATCACCAAAAAAAAGCCTTCCCATAGTTCAGATTTAATTATCTTATTTATCCTCTACCATCATATTTGCTGCATGATTCTTAAAAGCTTTTATCGACTATGTATACGGTATACTACGATAAAAAGAATGTTTAGAAATACATTTTGACTTTTGGAAAGATGCACAAGATACAGTAAACACATGTACACACTCCATTAATACACAGCAATATCCGCTGTGATTGCATGACACACACCAACAACCTCTGCGTACTAGAGCTCGGCTTTATGAATAATGGGGCTATATTTTACTGGCCTTCTACTATTCACACAGTTCAAATCATGCAGGTGTACAGGAATTTGCAAATACTCGTGCATTAAAATGTACAAAAAATATCTGTGAGAACTTTTCAATTTCTGGCATACATCCACATAAGAAGTCATTAATACACATGCACACATCCGAACACACAGCTAAGTCACACACAGTGAACTCAGTCCTACTTTTAGTCGTATGTTTCTGTACTTACCACCCCCGACAAGGCACTGTAGTTTTTTTTTCTGTACGAACGTTTGTACCAACTTTCATCTGTGATGTCAATTAGTACTGGTACACATTTTCTGTCAACATCACCTGCAGCTACAGCCAAGCGAGCTTCTTCTGCTGCTGTATTCAGAGCAGTAGCTTCCCACCCATCACACACTTTGTCGTGGTATTTATGGAATGTCTTAGCCGGCATAGTTGGTACGTTCATAGCAGACATCATCTCTTCTAGCTGTGCATGTCCTTCGCCACTAGACGTAACTGCACCTGTGTTTAAGTCCATTTATTGACAGTCTTCTTCGGTTTTCACAGGAATTTCCATGTTGCATATTCTACATTTGAAATCAAACTACTCTTTAATCCATATCTTTTCTCACATACAATGCACATTTATAGAAAACCGCAACCTGCTGGAAGTCTGGTAAAAAAAAAAAAATCATCAACAACTTGACGTCTATATACCTGAAATTTCTCGGGAATTGTTTCAGTCGAATGCTCGGTTTGTAGTGGTATGAGTTCAAGGGGTTTGTTCTCCTCATTGCACAATTTAAGCTGTCACTGGTTCTGTTTTCGACATTGTTGGTTTCTGTGAACACTGTTTCGTTGTTTTCCTGCTCATATTCATCACGGTTTTGATGCTGAATTGTTTCAACCTTCAACCTGAAAACCAAACAGACAATGAATCACNCTGCTCATATTCATCACGGTTTTGATGCTGAATTGTTTCAACCTTCAACCTGAAAACCAAACAGACAATGAATCACATAGAAATACTGCCATTCAATAGTATTTCTGCCAATTGAAGTCATCATAACGTATGAATAATGTTTAACTTTTCTCTAATTGGATATTTGTAGGTAAGCCTATGCCTGTGTGGTGATTACAGTAACGCAAGCGATATTTTAGAGTGCATTGCAGTCATGGCAAGCCGAGATTGCAGATGCACAAAACTATAGCGAGAGGTCCTCAGTGGTTACAATACCTAGGACGTCATGAACACATAACAAAGAGACTGGACTACTGTGATTGCTCTAGACTCACCATTGGCATGACTCAGAATGTGAGCACCAAGTCATTTACTAAGTAGTTCGGAGCCCACTGTAGTTAGAAAAGCCTCTGCACAGTCGCGCCTCGTGTATGTTTGTTTCAGTTTAAAGCACTAACATTGTGCGTAGATAATTTGGGTATTAAATTATNACAGTCGCGCCTCGTGTATGTTTGTTTCAGTTTAAAGCACTAACATTGTGCGTAGATAATTTGGGTATTAAATTATTGTTTAGTGAGCTTCAAACACCCGGCAATCTTTCAGATATAAAATATAGTCAACTGGTCAGACCAAGCTAAAGCAANTGTTTAGTGAGCTTCAAACACCCGGCAATCTTTCAGATATAAAATATAGTCAACTGGTCAGACCAAGCTAAAGCAAGGTATCGCCTCTTTTATTTTTAATTTTTTTTTATGAGTTTGTATTTTTGTACACGGAATTTCCCTACGTCTCAGTCAAATTTAGTTGGAGTAATGCGTGATAACAGCCTGTTTCAAATATAGAAACCCCTGTAAAATGATACGCCAATAAGACAATTTAGCAACCCATTTGGGTTACAATAGCTCCACTAATAAAACACTGAGAAATAAAATCGATTTAAATTCTAAATGTTGATGTCAGTTGTATGTAAGACTGTAATATCACAGAGTACCTACATAATACAGAGGTGAAACAGCTGCTTATACCGCGAACTGCAGCAGCTCATGTCAGTAAGGTGGTGTCACTGGCGAGCAACATGTCGGAACGCTGGTAGCCAATCAGCGCCCGGTAACTGACTTGTCAGTAGGCCGCCCAGCCTATAAGGAAATCTTTGCAGTGAGCAGCATCTCGTCAGACACAAGTCCTGTCCCCAGAGCCTCGCGCAGCCATCAGAGAATGGGAACGCCCACATGAGAGCAAGCGCCTCGCCATTTAGTCTCTGTACACTCATCTACTCTGCGGCAAAACANAAGCGCCTCGCCATTTAGTCTCTGTACACTCATCTACTCTGCGGCAAAACACTGCCCAACAATACAAATAGCACACGAAGAAAGATGCATCGGATGGTAATGAAACTTTATACAGATAGTGGTACATGTGAGCAATACACGTGATCACAAAAACAGAGCAGTAGGACAATTACATAAGGGTCTGTGGTACACCATCCAGTCATTCTCAGTAGTGCGTCACACTCTCTCGAACTGCGATCCACGCCGCAACATGGTCTGGAATGGAGTCGAGCAGATCCCGGGTGTTGTCCTAAGGCAGACCAGAAAGGCCCACAATTGTTGGGCGGTGTGTTGTAAATACCGGATACTATGGTACGGCGGTAGTTGACGTTTTAACTGGTCCCACATATGCTCTATTGGGGACATGTCAGGGGAATGCGTAGGCCATGGTAGTGTTTGGAGATGACAGAGGCTGTCCTGGGTGACCCATGCCATGTGCGTTCGGGTATTGTCCTGCTGGAATATCTCACCTGGAATTCCGGCCAGAAATGGAAGCAAATGGGGGCCTAGACTCTCATCCACGTACTGGTGGGCAGCCAATGTTCCATATAACACGACGAGAGTGCATCTGCTATCGTATGTTATGGCTCCGCGCACCATAATGCCTGCTGTGGGGGAAGTGTGCCGCTTAATAGCGAGATTGTGGTAGCGGCGTTCACCCGGGCGTGATGACCAACAGTCCCCATAACGAAGCGACACTCATCACTCAACACCATACATCGCCCGTCTGTGGCGTTCCATGTTGCTCTGGCCTGGCTCTGGCTCTGGCCTGGCACTACTGTACAACGAGCCACCGTTGTTGCAGACAACAATGGGCGCTGGGACCTCGAGGCGTTGGGAAATGCTGCGTGGTCCCACAGGAGCGCTCTCGACTTTTTGTCGACCTCGTCCGCCCTGAGTGGGTCCTCCGTGTGTGGGTGCCTTCACGTATCCACTACCACCTACAGCATCGGAGAGTATGGTCTGAACGATCCACATGGTGGGCTATACGGTGGTACAACCACCCTGCGGTCCTCAGCCAGATTATGAGNGAGTATGGTCTGAACGATCCACATGGTGGGCTATACGGTGGTACAACCACCCTGCGGTCCTCAGCCAGATTATGAGCTCTCTCGATGTCCATCAACTAAGTGAAGCGACATTCTTTGGCATCTGGCCGGCATTCTTCTTTACTCTGTACGCTTGCTTGGTATCGTCGTGTGTTTCTCGCTTCGACTACATGCCAGTGACTACGACCGCACTACACGCCAGTGACTACGACCGCACTACATGCCAGTGACTACGACCGCACTACTAGCCAGTGACTACGACCGCTGGTCGGTTATCGCCATGACACTGCCGGCTGTGCGGTCAAATGCAAACGCATCGACAAAAGATTGTGTGCTTACCAGTACATATCCTCGCTATTTACATCGCTTCGTGGTTGTCGCACAGTTTTTTTCCCCGTAGTGCGCTATTTTCATTGTCTGGCAATATATATTCCGGCACGAACTGGAAACCATTATGCTATAAGGTGCTTATTTGTATTGTCCTCTAACACGATGATTGTATCTTTGAAATAGTCGGTATGTGTGGCAACATAAGTCAGCCAAATACCCTACATCCGTTACTTATACCATGACCATTAAAACTGTTTAATTTTACAGAGTTAAAAAGTTCTTTGGGGACTGAAAAGCAATAAACAGATTACGTAAAAAAAGTTTTTTGTAAACACATACATTTTCGAACTAGCTGCTTAGTGAAGTCACGACACCTGATAATATTTTGATGTAAACAACACTACCACAAACAACTTCCTTTCTGTAGCTATTTAAAAGCAATAACAACCAATTTTCCGCGGGACGATATACTCCATTCGAAATGATTTCAACCTATTTTTGGATTTAAAAAAATGGCTAATTAATAAAAAGTGATACATTTGTAATAATTTGTATAATACTGCGTAAGTGTCAGATTAAAATTCTTGCTGAAACTATCAGATACATACAATAAGGGTTCAAATGTATCTTAGATCAGTGAGGAGATATGAACATCTTAGCGAACGGACGCCACCTTCGTCGCCAGGCGCCTTCTAGGTTTCTACTTCGAATCTCGGTCTGGCCACTGATGTGTGCGTGTAAGTTGTTCGCAGGTGTTCATTTAGGTTAGTGTGAAAGACTGCATTTCAAGATTTCAGCTAATATTATGTTGAAAACATACACACCTTTCCCCAGAAGTTCAAAAGATGTTACCACGAACTGAGCGAACCTAGCCAAAACACATTTCTGTGTATAGTAATAAAACTTATATTTTATAGGAATTATAAACAAAAAATATTTTCATTCTATTAATGAACTAAACGAATCGTAAAGATCTGTTCCAAGGTAAAGAATCAACGAAAAAAGTACCCGTTGTAAGATAATNACAAAAAGTATTTTCATTCTGTTAATGAACTAAACGAATCGTAAAGATCTGTTCCAAGGTAAAGAATCAACGAAAAAAGTACCCGTTGTAAGATAANGTTAATGAACTAAACGAATCGTAAAGATCTGTTCCAAGGTAAAGAATCAACGAAAAAAGTACCCGTTGTAAGATAATAAGAATCAGTTTAATCGTGGTAAGTTTTGACACGTGTATTTAAAGTCATAAAAGAGACTTGGAACTGTGTTACTTACTAAATGTAGTTTTACAGTTCTCTGTTGTAGTACTCTTGCAAATGTTCTTCGGCTGAACACTACACTTCCCACTGCCCGTCGTACTGTATCGACATTCCACATTACCGTGCCAACGCTTGAAACGAGGCGATACTAATGATTCCCGCGCCTGAACTGCAAATACTCTTCGCAGGTTTCTCTGGTCGCTCGCCACAACCGGTCAAGCCGTCACGCGAGATGAGAAGTTGCAGACGGGTAACGTGATATACGGCTTCTTCCCTCGACGATCTTCAAAGCAATTCTCTGTAGCTCAAGACACGCCTATGTGCCAAACGTATTTTGCAGTATGGCACGTTAAAAAAAATTTAGTTAATTTAATTAAAAAGTAATAACATTAAGCCAATGGTGAATGCGGTATTCAATCACAAATAAAATTATTTACCCAGCTGCATTAAAACATTTACTAGTTTTTGATGGGAAAAACACTTTTTCTCGTATAGAATGCATGTGCAGATAAAACTGCGTATTTTAAGTGGCGAAAAAATATTTCAAACGATAATTTAGACTTTTTAAAAATACCGTTCTAAAGTTTTTACGTTCATTTTGTGTGTCCAGAAAACTGCGTTTCGAAAGAGTTTATAGTTCTCCTGCAATTTGCTAGTAAAAATTAACATTGCTGGTAAATGATGGCGAAATGACTCCCACCGATTTAGCCACCAGAGAAAACATTTTTCAATATAGCTCTTTCTCAAAAAAAAACCCAACATACCGATTTTATTGCTGGTCATGTTACCCCGTCCAGTCGCCGCGATTACCACCGAGGACATGTCGCGCGTGAAGGATACTTTGGCCGGTACTGTCCTGGGCGAGGTACCAGCGCCCGGTGTTAGCGTCTTCCTTGTAACATGACACCCGAGTACCGCGAACAGTTGCGCTACTGGCAGTGCGCCTTCCTCGGGAGACAGTGCAGTATATGACTGGGCCAATCAGAATGGGTCTCAAGAGCGAATCTAGACTTTCGGTTATGAAACGGGGAGGGGGTTCGGAAAAGGGAGGGGGGAGGGGTGTGTCAATATGTCTGATTGTGCAACTGCAAGGCTAGAGTTTTGATTACTAAAATGGGAGAAGAGCTCTGTTTTATAATTGTTTTTGGGAAACAGTATTAAATTAATTCAACATAATAAGCATTTTAAACCATTCTAATGTTATTTCAGGTTTAAAACGTCCACAAGACTGTTTCATATCAAAATGTGTGGCCTTTTTTTAGGAAGGGGGGGGGGGAGTTTCCATGCCCCACGTGGACCCCCTCCCCCTACCCTCCCTGGTCAACTGTATCCGCCCCCGCGAGTGAACGTCTGGGAGTCACAAGAGGGTACCTAAGACGCGCAACTGTTCAAACTGTCCAATCTCGAAAGTGCAGGGGCTGAGTGGTCAGACTGCTCGCGTCCCATCAAGGCGAACCGGGTTCAATCCCCGGCCGGGTCACTCCCGAATATTCGCAAGTGGGAATCGTGCCGGACGATGCCGCAGGTCGGCGGGATTTCCTCGGGGATCTCCCGTTTCCCCCGCCCTTGCGTTCCGGCGCTGCTCCATTCTCACCTCATCTCACCATCATCGGCTCTCAAGGCCTCGTTGTTAAAGAGCCGCCCAAATATTTCAAACTCAACTCCCTCAACTCGAAAGTGTGTCTGAGCCGAAGTGTTTTAAATACGATCTGGACGGAATTCTNGGTTCAATCCCCGGCCGGGTCACTCCCGAATATTCGCAAGTGGGAATCGTGCCGGACGATGCCGCAGGTCGGCGGGTTTTCCTCGGGGATCTCCCGTTTCCCCCGCCCTTGCGTTCCGGCGCTGCTCCATTCTCACCTCATCTCACCATCATCGGCTCTCAAGGCCTCGTTGTTAAAGAGCCGCCCAAAAATTTCAAACTCAACTCCCTCAACTCGAAAGTGTGTCTGAGCCGAAGTGTTTTAAATACGATCTGGACGGAATTCTNAATTTCAAACTCAACTCCCTCAACTCGAAAGTGTGTCTGAGCCGAAGTGTTTTAAATACGATCTGGACGGAATTCTTTCGCGAATGTACGGTTTCCCTACTTGTAAGTAAGCTGATTTGTAGAAGTTTGCACATCTAGTTTATGAGTGGTTAATACTAGTATTGTGTATTCGCAGTTTCTTCACATTTTTGAAAATCAAACCTTTGAAAAATTACTCAATGTAAAACGTGTTTTGTTGTTTTCTAAATAAGTAATATATCACCAGCGTTTTATTCTTATGTTAGCATAAATTATATAATTTTTTT
>NQII01002256.1:0-45212 GCA_002778355.1 Clitarchus hookeri | reverse complement strand
GGGGGGGGGGCGAGGAGTGGCGTGTGTAGTCATCAACGTTTTATGACAGTTGAAATGACCTTGAAACAACAACTTCCTCACTCGTGTGCTTTCCCGCGGCTGAAGTAACATTGTAATTTAACAGCCGCTATTCTCTCCCCGGCTTGGAAGAAGGTTTGCCGTTAATCATAAAACATCTCCTGCATTCTTGTATACAGTATACAATACTCTATAGGATAGGCAAGCAATGGCGTTGCATTACGAACTGATTTCCAACTGTTTGCGATGTTACAGGAGTTCAAAGATAAGTTCACTACAAAGCGTACATCCATGTGCTATTATTTTCGATATCTATCACCTTCGGCATTACATCGAACAAATTAAATTAACGTAATACACTTTATTTTAATTCTATTAGCATGGACGAAAACNTTATTTTAATTCTATTAGCATGGACGAAAACCACATGAGCTCAAGTAGTTTGTTTTGTCAAATCCATTGCAAAACGTGAATCCATCGCGGCCGGTTACGCAAAATTTTGAACTTTTTACAACTTCTTCCAAAAGTTTTTGTAAACTGATATAATTAAAGAAAAAATTTTCCAATTTCACTCTTCCGCCATCATAGATTTCTTTTGTTGTGAAAATAGTTCTCCCTATTAGACACGCGTGGGACACAGCCGGAGTGAGGCGGAGAGATTTGGGCGGCTCTTAACAGCGCCGGAATGCAAGGCCGGAGGAAACGGGAGATCCCCNACCGGAGTGAGGCGGAGAGATTTGGGCGGCTCTTAACAGCGCCGGAATGCAAGGCCGGAGGAAACGGGAGATCCCCGAGAAAACTCGCCGACCAGTGGCGGCATCGTCCGGCACGGTTCCCATGCGCGAAAATCTTGGAGTGACCCCGTCGGGAATCGAACCCGTTTCGCCTTCGTGGGAGGGTAGCACTCTAGCCGCTGAGCCACCGTGGCCCCGACACTGTGCGTTTTGTCGTCGTTACGTAGACGGGAAAAAGTGAACTCGTTCGTGAGTTGTGTTCGCGTAACCTACGCATAAAGCAGTATCGTGGATTCTGCAATGGAGGTAAAGAAGACACTAAACGCATGCATCAGACCGGCAGAAGGAAGCACTGAATTGATATTATATAGTTATTTAAGGCAAAAGTTTCTACTTTTGGGAATAAGATAATAACACAAAAATGATTAAGTAGNTTGATATTATATAGTTATTTAAGGCAAAAGTTTCTACTTTTGGGAATAAGATAATAACACAAAAATGATTAAGTAGGTCAATCTCTTCGTACAAAATTACATTTAAATAATGATAATATTAAAAGTAGTAGGGAAATGGTCATTCGCCGTCAGGGGATTAGGGATGCGGACGTCGGAAGAAGCGGTCGCCACCTTCAATTTTCTTTTTTTCCTTTCTTTTCTTCCCCCCACAACCACCCTAAATCCACAACCACCCTAAATCTACCCTTTTCCCCTCAAAAACGCACAAAATCGCCAGAATTTTCCAAGAAATGTTCCTAATTTCCCTCAGAAAAAGCAAAATTTCTCACAAAAATGTGTTTTGCACAATGTGGCTGGCTATTGCTCAATCTGGAGGAATCCGGCGAAAATTGTGCAAATACCCATCGGAGTATGCAATCATTTACAAGCACGCTCTGTCATTCCATGCCTGCACCACCCATCTCGTATGAAAAATGTGCGAGTTCATTGCCCTGTCGCAACTTCACTCATCCCTCCTAGTCTCTCTCTCTCTCTCTCACATATGCCCGTTCTATCTCTCGCCTGCACTATCCCTCGAGGTTTTCTTATATATTTTTTCTGGTCTCCCTTATTTTCACTCATGTCTTTTTAATTCTCATGCTCCCTCTTTCCTTCCTGACTCTCTCTCTCTCTCTCTTGTCTGTTCTACCCCTTATGGGTTTTCTCATAATACTTCCAGTCTACTTTATTTTTTCTCATACCCTCTCATTCCTGCCTGTCTCACGTCCATTCTATCCCATAGGGAGGATTTTCTTATATTCCTTTCGATCTCCTTTATTTTCACAATTTCCCCTCTCTTGCTTTTCGAACCCTTCATCTTGGGTGTTCCTCCACCACCATCGTCTGCTGCCACCTTGGTTTTCTCATGTTCCTACTGGTCTCCTTTCACCTGACGTCCTGGCGGAG
The DNA here is from genome assembly GCA_002778355.1 of Clitarchus hookeri. Taxonomy (NCBI): domain Eukaryota; kingdom Metazoa; phylum Arthropoda; class Insecta; order Phasmatodea; family Phasmatidae; genus Clitarchus; species Clitarchus hookeri. Next base: position 43,060 of record NQII01002256.1, on the reverse strand, counting down.
GATGAGTCTCATGCTCTGGCATTCCACCTGCGCGACACGGAGTAAGGCCCGCCCACGCACGCTGGCCTAGAGTCGCACCGCGCGCTCGTCAAGTACGTCCGAGGGGCCGCGGTGGCGTAGTGTCCAGGGCGCTCGCCTCCCACCACGGCGATCCGGGTTCGATCCCCGGCAGGTTCACTCCCGGATTTTCGCATGTGGGAATCGTGCTGGACGATGCCGCTTGTCGGCGGGTTTTCTCTGGGTGCTTCCGTTTCCCCGCCCTTGCATTCCAGCGCCGCTCCATTCTATGGGTCTCATTTCTGTCATGCCCGGGATGACGGTCACCTACGGGTCCCAGCTGGAAAGACCGTCACTCGGAAGGTGTTGCCTTGCCCTGGGTGCACTCCCCACACGCCATTATTATTATTAAGTACGTCCTAAGCCCAGTTATAAGCACAGTTGGCCATTATTTCAGAACCGTTTAAGATACAGCCTCCAAATTCATAAGATAGGTATCACCCTCGACGACGAAAAGGACTGCAGGGTCAAGTACACCTTAAGCTTACTTATAAGCAAATGTGGCTATAATTTCCGAACTGTTTAAGATACAGGCACCAAATTCATCACGTAGGCATCACCCCCGCCGAAGAAAATCACTACAGGGTAGTAGAATGATTATCGGGACTTTGACGCAAGGGGCTGGGTGCTCCGAGCAATATTTTTTCTCTCTCTTTTGAATATGTTAATTGCGCTTGCTTTTCCCTAGGATAAGAGTCAAGTACGTGAAATATTTTTTTCTCTTTTCGAATATGTGTATTGTGCATGCTTTTCCCTTGGTGAAGGGACAATTAAGTGCAGTATTTCATAACGTTGCCTCCTATTACATAATAGGTATGCTTGACTTATTTGCCTACAATATTAAAAAATATACTCTAAAATATGGTGCACATTATAAGTTTTTTTTGTGTTACTATTATAAAAAATAACTTGTGTATAATATTTAGCAAATAATTATTTTATAAAAGTGCACATCACAGTGGTACCGCTACTGGCCTACATTAACAGCCTCTAGAGGTTGTGAAGACGTAAGAGGGGAGTATGCTGACGGAGGAGATGTGATCACGTGACGACCTTCATTCTGACACGTCGCACAAGAACGCCACCAGCCTCTACCTACCTATATATATATCTCTCTCTCTGTATCGCTTGCATGTAGCAGCAATCAAAGCACCAACGGCATTTTAAAATGATTACAATAGGAATGAAAATATTACACTAATACTCGCAACAAAATAGTTTATTTTGCAATATAATTCCAAAAAAACTTTGTATGAAAATTTAATTCATTTTATACATATAACGTATTTACAGATAAAATGGAAGAAGATATTTAGCCATATATAAATATATATACATTATATTTACAAAACACACGAGAGAAAATATTTTACATGATAAACATATTTACTGAAAAAAATGCAAAAGAATTGTAAACATCAAACAATTATGAGATTATTAAACACATCGACAATTATTTGTACATAATAATTATTTTTTACACATAGCATAAAAACATACTTTTTTCCATCAACAATTTTAATCATGCACATTATTATTTTTTTTATCCTGTATAACGTCTGTGTTTTGTCGACTAAAAAAATTATAAGGGGAATGCGAGGTTTTCAACACCTGGGTTTTTCTAATGATAGAGCAAAGCTCATATGCACATGCACACATAAGCACCTCTGGCCATGATTCCGGTGGCGTTGCAACCTCCAAACTGTGCCAAGTGCCATCACATCGTTCAGAGCATACTTTAAAAAGTTGGCCATTTTTAATTTTATGATTATATTCGGAATATTCCTTGTCTGTCGTACTTGCTTGAACGTCGTTCGCCCACAAATTCTTTTTTTTAATTTCCAATATGTGTGGGAAATTTTGTTTGTGGACGGCACTCTTCACTGTCACAATCTTGCACTGATAACTCAAGAGTCTTGCCATCGAAGACGCTTCTTTCAAGGAGGCAATGAACATTTCCGTCACGCCGCTCCACGGTTACGGTAGCAGCCGGCTGGTCCGTGTAGGTTACGCCGTGCAGTAGAGGACGTGTACTTGCATATTACTTCTCGGGAATGAACTTATCACGAGGACGCGCTCCACCATTGCGAGAAGACTTGGTGGAAGAGTGCACCAAGACTTCGAGTCTTGGTGCACTTCGCAGGCAAAAGTTGTGCAGGTGGAGGTCCAGTCCGGGAAACCTTGCCTTTTCACAACATGGTTATTTCCATCATATTTTTCTTGTCATTTGCACACATAATAATTTTAAATTTTTCGGAAAAGTTCGTATACTACACTTTTGTACATTCTTGCCTTGTATACGTGGACATCACGATTTTGTTTTACCAACACCTTCAGCGAAAATGAAAGCGTAGAGTAAGGGCAAAAATTGTAAATGTAACAGTTTTTATATTCGTACGTTATTGTTTCCCGCCCATAAAAGCCTTCGAAATCATCGTTGCATCATATCCAGTGAATGGTACCATCACAAAATTGAATTAGAAGAATGTCTTGAACATCTCGAACATTTACGCGTCGGTACCCACAATTCAGGTTCACTGTNCACAAAATTGAATTAGAAGAATGTCTTGAACATCTCGAACATTTACGCGTCGGTACCCACAATTCAGGTTCACTGTACTTGCTCACATCTCCTGACCAGAATGGTGAAAATTCGGCGATATACACTTCCATTTGTTCTTCGATATCACTGTATTCGTAGTCCGAGCTGATGGGGGCTCTGCGAAGCTGGGAGAGAACAACCTGTAGGATGTTCTGGCCGATGGAGGCTAGTACGGGTTACATGCTATTGCTAGTAGACGGTATTGACGAAGATGCCCCTCGTGCCAATATAGTGCTGATAAGCTCAAGAATATGATCTCCATTTTCTTCTTTCTTGCTGTTGCCGTCATGTTCTTCTTCACTTGACAACATGGCTATCGTAAATTTAACAGAGGTTTGAAAACCTGCTGGTTTCGAAAGGGTCACTGGGATTTCCTCTTGAAATAGTGAAAAAGGAACGACAGCGAGAAAAATGACTGCTTTCCCGAGGGGGCTCGATGTGCGTCTTAAAAAGAGTTTTTAAGGGGAAAAATAGCCCCCCCCCCTAGAGATTAAAATAGGCCACCGATTGGTCGAAACGAAGGTTTCCGAAAACACCTGGGTAATTAGCGAATGAGAAACATTGGTGGAGCAATGAAATATATTGGAAGGGGATGTAGAGGTGGTCAGTCGTCTGCTGGGAGCAGTGCTGGGGATAGCACGAGCAATGCAGAACAAATGACAAACGGAAAAAAANAGGTGGTCAGTCGTCTGCTGGGAGCAGTGCTGGGGATAGCACGAGCAATGCAGAACAAATGACAAACGGAAAAAAAACAAGCTGGCAGTCGAAAGAAGGTGAAATATAAATGATAAACAAATGACAAACGAATAACCAAGATGGCNAAAAAAAACAAGCTGGCAGTCGAAAGAAGGTGAAATATAAATGATAAACAAATGACAAACGAATAACCAAGATGGCAGACGGTGATTGTGATGTCTCCCAGGATTGTGGACTCCACCTATCAAGATGATGGAATGAGTATGAAAAGAGGGAGCGTGCAGACTTCCGGAAATTTAAGTTTTTTAAAATAATATTTTTAAGTAATTTTTTAAATAATGTTTTATATATTTAAAAAATTTTTTTTTAGACTTTTTGGAATTTTTGGTGTTAAAGGTACCCAAGGTCAAAAGTCAAGGTCAATGTTACATGCATTTATAATGGCTGACAAGATGGACGCCGAGGAACCGTAATCTCAAGGGCATGAACAGCTCCGACGCTCCGAGCCCCCAGCCACTTCTGCCAAAGTCCCCATAATCATTCTACTCAGTGTCGAGTAGGCCATAAGCCCTCTTATAAGCATAGTTGCCTGACATTCCTGCCCTCAGAAACTACGACAACCAAATTCATATCACTGACATCACTCCCGACTGCAATCAATGGGATAAGAATAAGAAGACCTTAATCCCTGTTACAAGCATTGCTTGTCAGCATTTCCAATCCTTTGAAGTTCGGGACCATGTAACAACAGTCCACATATGTAAATAAAATAAAGGTATACATACAAGTGCGTTGCAAAGTTACAGTTGCATGTAGGAGTGTAGAACTTAAATAGTGCACTCATATGCAAGAGCCTGCACGCACTCGACAATCACCCACCGCCGCACTTGTCGTCTGCTACCGCAGGTGTCTACCAACTAGGATCCCCCTCAGTGACAGCTAGCCTCCCTTCGCTGACAGACATCCAAACTGTATATATAGATGTGAAAATATATAGATAAATAAACGTTAGCTTGGATAACATACAACAAACAACTATATACAGACAATCAAGATATGTAAAAATGTGCTGCGTGCATGATATACAGTCGTGGGTAATGGTGTAATACATATATAGTAATANGACCTTAAGCCCTGTTACAAGCATTGCTTGTCAGCATTTCCAATCCTTTGAAGTTCGGGACCATGTAACAACAGTCGACATATGTAAATAAAATAAAGGTATACATACAAGTGCGTTGCAAAGTTACAGTTGCATGTAGGAGTGTAGAGCTTAAATAGTGCACTCATATGCAAGAGCCTGCACGCACTCGACAATCACCCACCGCCGCACTTGTCGCCTGCTACCGCAGGTGTCTACCAACTAGGATCCCCCTCAGTAACAGCTAGCCTCCCTTCGCTGACAGACATCCAAACTGTATATATAGATGTGAAAATATATAGATAAATAAACGTTAGCTTGGATAACATACAACAAACAACTATACACAGAAAATCAAGATATGTAAAAATGTGCTGCGTGCATGATATACAGTCGTGGGTAATGGTGTAATACATATATAGTAATATAAACTAACACCTTTGGTCTAACACAAGAGCTGGTGGCCCGTGTCACCGCAAGTATGGGCAACCCTTAACAACCAGCTATAAAGTGAAAAATGAAGGCGCATATAATTGCACCGATAACAAGACATACGTGGTCGCAGGTAACATTAAAACATGTACACAATAATATATATAATCACCATCAGCCTAATACGATGGTAATATCCGATGGAGCCACAGTCCATAATAGTGATATCATTGTTGCTATCACGCTAAGAATGTAGGCAAAAGTTGCAATGCATGCCAACATGAGAAAGAATAAATGATCGCAAGGACAAATCTCAAAAATGACTACAACGCGTCAAGTGCGATACACATTACATGACTTTAAAGCCTGTATTCCTTTGCTTGCCACAAAACAACATACATTAAAAACCATTAGTCGCGCAAGAGACATCACTTCTACGCGCGGATGCAAACAGATATAAAAACAGTCATAAAAGCAAATAGTTATAATCATTTAACAACCAGTGTGTATTGCACGAGCATCGAGTACTGTAAATCATGTAACTCGAAAAAAAATATATATATCATTTTGCGAAGTCGAGAAACACAGGTGCGNAAATATATATCGTTTTGCGAAGTCGAGAAACACAGGTGCGATTAGATCAACACTGCTACACACTTATGCAAGCAGATAAACATAATGCAATGCAACATAGTTATTAGCTCTTACAAACCAGCGCAATCTCATATTTCACAAGCATCGGGTGATGTACGCTGTTTGTGTAACTATGCTAGACAAGACCAGGCCGCCCTTGTCAGTACAACGGAACAGCCATCGGCNATAGTTATAATCATTTAACAACCAGTGTGTATTGCACGAGCATCGAGTACTGTAAATCATGTAACTCGAAAAAAAATATATATATCATTTTGCGAAGTCGAGAAACACAGGTGCGATCAGATCAACACTGCTACACACTTATGCAAGCAGATAAACATAATGCAATGCAACATAGTTATTACCTCTTACAAACCAGCGCAATCTCATATTTCACAAGCATCGGATGATGTACGCTGTTTGTGTAACTATGCTAGACAAGACCAGGCCGCCCTTGTCAGTACAACGGAACAGCCATCGGCNGTGATGTACGCTGTTTGTGTAACTATGCTAGACAAGACCAGGCCGCCCTTGTCAGTACAACGGAACAGCCATCGGCTTCTTTACGAACCGAACAAAATGGAATATTTCTACATTTAGAGTACAGCCAACACTCGCAACACTAGCAGCGAAACACATCCGACCCGACCGACGTTGTGCGATCAACTAACATCGTGAGAATCTGTAAGGCAGACAAGATGGTTGACTGGCAGCATGGGCACTGTGCAGGTCTCAGCAAGTCGAAGGGATTACACAAAATACTATCCGAGGGGGAGAGATAGAGAGAGAGAGATGCATCAGGCTCCAGGGTGGTAGAAAAGACGAGTAACACATGCACTTTCCCATTTCGAGAGAAATTCAGTTATACATTACAAGGTAACAATTAAATTCATTTTAAATATTAAATACATGCACTTATTTCGAATATGTAACATTTACATAGAAATAACACTAAATGTATGAACTTTATAATGACGAGTAAGAAAGCAATGCATCATATATATATCAAATATGTATTACCTCTGATTTTCAGAAATATGAAAACATATATACCCGGGCAGTGCTGGGAACAGTGCACCAACCTTGAGAATAAGGTAGTGTAGGTTCAATCCCATAGTATGCACAATCATTTCACTGGGAAAAAGAATACTATATGATATGCAATTAAATACTTCTGTTGTTGTATTTCTAATTATTTACATTGCCAGAAGAATCTGTACATTTCAGTACAGTTTTCACATTATCACCAGCAGTTATGGAGGCAGCATTGCACTCTCACCCTCCTGTCTAGTTGTAACATCTTCNACAGTTTTCACATTATCACCAGCAGTTATGGAGGCAGCATTGCACTCTCACCCTCCTGTCTAGTTGTAACATCTTCATTTTTTCACTTTACGTATTAGCAGTACATATTTGTTGCTTACAACTTCTGAAGGTCCTTATGGCTCGCCTTGCAACAATATATCTCTGCAATCCTTTTATTTCCTTCAACACATTCTGTTTTGAAACACGATGCAGGCCCACATAATGGTATGAGCACTCGAATTGACTCGAAGACACATAAACACCTCATTTGAAGACACAGTTTGTAATGCCGAAGAGGAAGAAGACAGGGCCCAAGAAGTCGATGTTACGAGCCAAGAAGTCGATAGGACTGGTAGGTCCCATTATATCTGGATCTCCCGAAGCTGCAGAAGATAGGTGAGGTGATCAAAACACACNCGATAGGACTGGTAGGTCCCATTATATCTGGATCTCCCGAAGCTGCAGAAGATAGGTGAGGTGATCAAAACACACCCCTCTACTAACTGACGACCCCTACAGGCAAGGGTTGTCTGCAGCACAGTGTAGTGTTACACACACCTCCCCCCCCCAAGAAACAAGTACATATAATCAGTCATAAGTAAAGCTTCATGTCAGGTGCTTTCAGCATGACATCAAGCTGTAAATATTAACATGTATTTTTTAAATATCGCTTCGAATAAACTGGTGTTGGTAGAGGATATAGCTTCTGTCCACCCTACTCAGTTTTAGTTATNTTTTTAAATATCGCTTCGAATAAACTGGTGTTGGTAGAGGATATAGCTTCTGTCCACCCTACTCAGTTTTAGTTATATAAAATAAGTTTGTACCACCACCCGTTGCCCAGAACTTCTTTCTCTCGTCGAGAGGACATAGTAAAAATGATGGTGGTCAGAAAATTTTATTATTTAGAAAGAATAAATCACTTGCATCTCTCGACAGAGATACCGAGCTTGAATACCTACCTAAAGAATTCCTTCTCGTGTATACACGACATGAAAGAAAATCTGTCTACAAACACCTACCCATCTATCTGCCACAGGACGAGAAGATTCTTGGCTGTCTCACATGCCTAAAGATTTTCAAGGTAGTGCTACCGTTACAGACACACCACATTTCAGGATCTAGTGTAGGACACATCGAGAGCAAGCAGCAGCATAAGAAAAACAAGGCACCTCCAACACTCAAAGATGAACGAGTAAAATTAAGAAGTCGAATTGCCAACTTCGCAGGCTAGACAGCGATCAACCTGATAAGGTAACATATTTCATTCCAGCAACCACACTGACGTTTGCACCNAACTTCGCAGGCTAGACAGCGATCAACCTGATAAGGTAACATATTTCATTCCAGCAACCACACTGACGTTTGCACCACTCAGCCAGCAGCCATTTACTGAGGCAACCCTAAACAGACAGTGAGAACTAACATTTAGAGCGAACAATATACAAGTGAGCATCATTTAAAACTGTTGTAATTACGTCGGCGAGCGCAGCGGTGGAAAGCTTATCGTACAACCCTATTTATCTACGACTATCGCATACTCTGCTACAATACGAAGATGGTTTCAATGGTTGAAGACCTACCAACTGAAACACTGACTGCATTGCCAACAGCAAGAGTCGCTACATGCATTGCAGAAACAAGGTTACTACTGTATAAATACCTTTGTTAAAGCTGTAATGCACACTTACATGAAAGTCGCTATTGTATGTTCAGCCCAGCATATGCTACATTCCACTGTGATAACTGTGATGCAGTGTCTACCCGCAGTGATAACCTGTATAGACATAATAAGATGTTCAACGGTAATGTTCGTCGTTCATCGGAAGGTAAGTGCAAGTATTGCGGCAAGACATTCGCTAACAGCTCCAAAGTCGAACGACATGAAGATAGTAACTGCCCATTTGCCATCGCCTTCAAGATCTACCCGTGTGATAACTGTTGTGTGGTATATGTGAATAAGTGCGGCTTGAATGCTCACAGCATAAATTGTTCTACTAAACCAGACATCATAATAGATATGCTCGAATGAAGAATAATTTGAGCATGTATCAAGTATATATATATGTGTTATTTTTGTCAAGTCTTTAGAATAAATGTAAAGTGTACAAATTACTTCCACGATATTCATTTATTTTAAATTGTGCTAATATTAGTTTCACCTCCATCATACAAAGCTGAAACATTTCCCCATCATTAGGAAAAAATTACCAGATGTTACCAAAGTCTGAAAGAGAATGAATATTTTTGTGTAGTTTCGCATCTCGAACTGAGGTCCATACACCATAGAAGGTTGTTTAATTATATATATATTTATCAAGCACATTAAAGTTACAAGACAGACAGAAAATGACACGTAAAGCTAATCTCACATATGCATTATATGCGCACATAAACTACATACATGGCAATTACACACACACATTTTAATCAACGTCATTCACCACCTTACCTTCACCATCGTCATCTGCTAGTGTACACCTCAGGTGACTGACATCTTGCATTTGTTGATGAATGCTTGAGAAATACACAGATGCCCTCGCCATCTTCGTTTCTCCAGTCGTCTGCTAGAGCACACGACCATAGTCTGCTAGGGTCGTGGTGGTCTTCGCCCATCTTCGTTTCCCCTGACACCTGTCAGGGTGGCGCTAACTTCGTTTGCGTTACCAATGTCGGCCGCTAGAAGCACTGGTGTCGGCACACATGGTCGAAAACTCACCCATGAATGCCATACTCGGTGCAAGTAGCTCTCAAAGACATGCCAGATGCACGGAGTTTCGATTCAATCATCAATGGTACTTGCAGCTCGACAGTTCCTATAGCACAGGGGGACTACAGTAGTGTGGTTCAACAGCGTGGGTTAGAGACCACAGTAAACAATGCTAGCCTACCACGAGCGCTGGGAGGACCTCATGCAACACATGACACAGTCCCATACATGAAAAAGTCAATTCACATAATAATAAAAAATAAAGGCCCAACAAAGATGCAAGTGCCCTGCGAGCACGATGTCGTATCGAACCTATACTATAAAAAATGCCTGATAGTTCCAGAGTCCATAATAGTGATATGAGTGCTGTTGTTGCATCGAGAACTTCAGTAAAAAGCTGGAATGGCTGGCAACAGGACAAAAGTGTACGGTCACAAGAACCAACCTCAACAAAATTGGTGATAATTTAAAGACGCATTACACGACTTGTAAAGAATGTTATCCTTTGCTTACCACTAAATATCATGCAAGAAACGACAACACTGCCACATATCGATGCAGAGATATATTAAATAATCATAAACAGCTACCAACCTATGCATATTGTGCGAGCAACTAACGTTGTACATTATGTTAGCCCAAAAAAATGATGGTTGCAAAGAACGGGAGCGATAAAGGCGACACTGATATGCACTGATGCCAGCGCTCTCTGACCTAGCTACGCTACAGTACAGAGGCACAACAATTCCGCTACAAACCAACGCATAATGCGCGAGCATCGAGTATCGTACTTCACATTATGCTAAAATAAAATACTACGGCGGAGTCGTGAAGCAGGGGGAGCGACAAGGTCAAGAATGCTTCATACCGATGCAAACAGATATAAAAAAATTAAATGTTAAGGAAACTAGTTGTAAGCACTTACCAACCAGCATAAATTGCACATGATGAGCATTGTACCTCGCGTTGGATGTTTCTAATCAAGACCAGGCAGTCCTAGCTAGAATGGCAAAATAAAACGATTTCCTTGCGAACCGATCGGAATGAAACCATCAAATTCAGTGGGCCCCGAACTACTTAGTAAATGACTCGGTGCTCACATTCTCAGTCATGCCAATGGTGAGTCTAGAGCAATCTTGGTAGTCCAGTCTCTTTGTTACGTGTTTATGACGTCCTAGGTATTGTAACCACCAAGGACCTCTCGCTATAGTTTTGTGCATCTGCAATCTCGGCTTGCCATAGACTGCAATGCACTCTAAAATATCGCTTGCCTTACTATGCATGTCTAGTTATCGGTGCATTGTATACCTCTACATTTTTAATTATATGTCTTTTTGTTAAGGGTTACCCAAGCTAGCAATGACATGGGCCGCCTGCCCTTCTGTTAGACTTATGATATTCGTTTATATTACTTTATATGTATTTAACCAATACCCACGATTATGTATATCATGCAAGCTAGCACATTTGAATATAATTTGATTTTTTCGCATATAATTGTGTGTTGTATGTAATGCATGCTAACATTTATTTGTGTTTATATTTTAACATTTATATATACAGCCTGTAAGTCGGTCAGCGAAGGGAGGCTAGCTGTTGCTGAGGGGGATCCTAGTTGGCAGACACCTGCTGTAGCAGATGTCAAGGATGGAGGTGGGTGATTGTCGAGTGTGTGCAGGTCGATGTGTATGTATGTACAATTTGAATTCCTACACTTCTAAATACAATTGTAACTTTGCAATGCACTTGTATGTAAACCTAAGTTATGAATTTGGTGGATGTATCTTAAACGGTTCGGAAATTACAGCCAACTATGCTTATAACTGGGCTTAGGACGTACTTGACGCACGTATGCGCAGTGCGACTCTAGGTTAGCGTGCGTGTGCAGGCCTCGCTCCGTGTCGCGCAGGTGGAATGCCAGAGCATGAGACTCGTCCTCAGCCAGGGTGTCAGGTGAAAGAGACCAGAAGGAATATGAGAAAACCAATATGAAACGACTGATCATGGTACTTGTCCCCCGCCATGATGCGGGGTGAAAGGATACCAGAAGGAATATGAAAAAAAACAAGGTGGAATGACAGTGCATGATACTCTTCCCCGCCAGGATGTCAGGTGAAAGGAATCCAGAAGGANGTATGTATGTACAATTTGAATTCCTACACTTCTAAATACAATTGTAACTTTGCAATGCACTTGTATGTAAACCTAATTTATGAATTTGGTGGCTGTATCTTAAACGGTTCGGAAATTACAGCCAACTATGCTTATAACTGGGCTTAGGACGTACTTGACGCACGCATGCGCAGTGCGACTCTAGGTTAGCGTGCGTGTGCAGGCCTCGCTCCGTGTCGCGCAGGTGGAATGCCAGAGCATNTGCGACTCTAGGTTAGCGTGCGTGTGCAGGCCTCGCTCCGTGTCGCGCAGGTGGAATGCCAGAGCATGAGACTCGTTCTCAGCCAGGGTGTCAGGTGAAAGAGACCAGAAGGAATATGAGAAAACCAATATGAAACGACTGATCATGGTACTTGTCCCCCGCCATGATGCGGGGTGAAAGGATACCAGAAGGAATATGAAAAAAAAACAAGGTGGAATGACAGTGCATGATACTCTTCCCCGCCAGGATGTCAGGTGAAAGGAATCCAGAAGGANAAAAAAAAACAAGGTGGAATGACAGTGCATGATACTCTTCCCCGCCAGGATGTCAGGTGAAAGGAATCCAGAAGGAATATGAGAAAAAAAAGGTGCTAGCAGACGATGGTGGTGGTGGTGGAAAATCTATGATGGAGGGCTGGAAAAGCAAGAGAAAGAAAATCGTGAAAATAAATGTGATTGGAAGGGATATGAGAAAACCCTCTCAAGGGATAGAACAGATGTGAGTCAGGAAGGAATGAGAGAGCGTGATAAAAATAAATGTGACTATAAGGAATATGAGAAAACCGCAAGGGACAAAGCAGGCGAGATAGAACAGTGTGGGTNGATAAAAATAAATGTGACTATAAGGAATATGAGAAAACCGCAAGGGACAAAGCAGGCGAGATAGAACAGTGTGGGTGAAGACTGGAAGGAATGAGAGAAGTTGCATGGCAGGTCAATGAACTCGAACATTCTTCAGACAATTTGGATGGTGCTGGCAAGGAATGACAAAGCTTGCTTGTAAATAATTGCACACTCCGGCGGACATTCGCACAATTTTCGCGGGATTTCTCCGGATTGATCATAAGCCAGCCGNAATGGCAAAGCTTGCTTGTAAATAATTGCACACTCCGGCGGACATTCGCACAATTTTCGCGGGATTTCTCCGGATTGATCATAAGCCAGCCGCATTGTGCTAAACACATTTTTTCGGGAAATGTTGTTGGTTTTAAGGGAAATTCGGGAAATTTTTAAGGAAAAATCTGCCAATTTTGTGCGTTTTTGAAGGAAAAGAGAGAGGTTTTGGGGGGAAAAGGAAAAAAAAAAGAAAATTCAAGATGGCGGCTGGCTTGTCCGCATCCCTAATTCCTTGATGGGGAATGCCCATTTTTCTACTACAATTAAAAAACCAAACATATAAAAAGAAACAAATTATGCTGTACCATGAAGGTTAACATTTTAATTACAGACATTTTTCAAAATGAGTTTCTAAATAACGGACTCCATAACCCAGCAGTTTGCCGTGAATGTTGCACAGCGCGCTACGGGTGTGAGCTCGTGGGTGTAATCCTGTGCCACGGAGGCATTTAAAGCAGCAATTGACAATATTCTGATACAACTGGCGTAGTATATGTTTGACCATGCTCACCAACATGATGCGAATTTAACTTTTTGCTGGGAGAGGGGGAAATTTTTTAAAACTTCACTGAGGCATTTCGAAATTTAGCATAAACGCTATAATATGACCTTCGAAAGCTACGATAACATGTGCTGAATCTGTGAAGATTAAAATTTCTTGTAATTCGTACATGATAACTAAATTACTAATAATACTGGGAATATATAACGTTAATATATTCGAAACCTAAAACAGAAACCNTCGTACATGATAACTAAATTACTAATAATACTGGGAATATATAACGTTAATATATTCGAAACCTAAAACAGAAACCTTAATGGTGTATAATTTATTATCACCGATATATTTTAGCATTAAATATATCATATGTCCGTAAACTGACGTATAAGAATACCANTCGTACATGATAACTAAATTACTAATAATACTGGGAATATATAACGTTAATATATTCGAAACCTAAAACAGAAACCCTAATGGGGTATAATTTATTATCACCGATATATTTTAGCATTAAATATATCAGATGTCCGTAAACTGACGTATAAGAATACCAGGACGTGAGAACGACATGTATTCTACGGCGAGTTGTAATGGTGAAAGCTGTGCTAAGCGTTGCGTTACGCCCGAACCGGCAGTTGAAGTTGAGCATTTGGCAACGTCGCCTCGGAGTCATGCTACGCTTATTGCCATAGGACAGCAGTCAGCGTGTCGCTGTATCAGCTCAGTGGGAAAGCTCGTTGTACGTGTTCGTTTGGTGAACGAGCGTTTGGTTTGCAGTTCAAATCCCGCAACTGTGCAACATGCACCTTAGTCTACAGTCGTTCGTGTGTTGCGGGTTGTATGTCACGTGTATGCTCACTTCATGTCTGCACCTTACTCAAAGTATCAGCACTCATTCGATAATGTAACTGCATCTGTTTTAGTTCATTGATAAAGAGTTAGTGACAATAAAGGGGCACATAACTAAAAATAATATCTGTCAGACAATACAAATGCAACAGTTTATTTAGAATAAAACTAATTAGAACGATTATGCAATTTTCCAATTTATTAAACTGTAATTGTGGGTCTTAACAGCACATCTACTGCTCTCCTCCTACGGCGACAAGCTTAGCGCGACTTCGATGCTATGTTGCCAAATGTCCAACTTGAAGTGCCTATTTGGCGCAACGCCACACGTGACGTAACTTCACCGTTACAACTGGCCTTACAATACTTGTCGTTTTCACGTCCTGTACATCTTCGTCGTCTGTGGCACTGTGTGCTTTCCAGTACTTTCCATCTGAATTAGACAGTTAGCTTAGTTATTATAATTTGTACGTGTGAACGATTACTANACTTCACCGTTACAACTGGCCTTACAATACTTGTCGTTTTCACGTCCTGTACATCTTCGTCGTCTGTGGCACTTTGTGCTTTCCAGTACTTTCCATCTGAATTAGACAGTTAGCTTAGTTATTATAATTTGTACGTGTGAACGATTACTAATCATCGCGCATTATTGCTCTTCAGTGACGGAATCCACGTTCCCTGGAAGGGAAATAATTTCCCTTACATGAGCCAAGGAAATTATAATAAAAAAGGACATTTTATAAAAACCGTTCCAAAGAAAAAAAAATATTTGCAATGCTACTACCGATAAAATATTTTAGGTGTACGTATTCAAACGAACGACACAAAACTGTGGCAGGTCTGTCATAAAAATTATTAATTGTAACGTGTACGGCTATTATTAACCGTTCGGTCACAGTGAACGTTGATCCGGAAGAACATTTAGCACCCTAACGTAAACATAAATTTTTCGTTTAAGGTGTTGCAAAAGAGGAAACTTATGGTGTTAAGAGTACTTACTGATTTCTTACAGCAACTGAGGCTTTGGAATCTATGGACTGGTTGTACTACATCCACGGCACAAGAAGCAACCAATCAAATAGTCGACGTTTCAGCAGTAGCCAATAGCATTGCCCAAGGGAAGGAGCATTCTGTCTTGGCGCTAGCTTCTGACATTGTGCAGCANCTTCAGCAGTAGCCAATAGCATTGCCCAAGGGAAGGAGCATTCTGTCTTGGCGCTAGCTTCTGACATTGTGCAGCAACGACCATGGTTTTACCAACTCGGTAATATCGCAGGTGTGAACAATTATACTCGGGGTGATATGTTAGGCGGTTAATGAACACTGTATCACAGAGTACTAAATAATACAGAGGTTAAACAGCCGCTCATGCCGTGAACACCCGCCGCACTAGCCAGCAAAATGGCGTCACTAGCCAGCAACATGTCGGAACTCCGTTCGCCAGCCGGCAGCCTAGCCAATCAGACACAAGACCCGTTCCCACAGCCTCGCGCAGCCAATAAGATATTGAGTACGCCCACATGAGAGGGACCGCCGCGCTATTTAGCCTCTGTACATGTATCTACTCTGTGACTGTACTCAGCTGGGAACAGCGGGTAATATGGTCATGTGCCGGCTCCTAACAACGGAGCATTGAGAGCCGATGCACGAGAGGCCAGGTGAATGTGGTGCAGCGCCGGAATGAAAGGGTGGGGGCGAACAGGAGATCCCCGAGAAAACCCGCCGATCAGCGGCGTCGTCCGGCACGATTCCCACATGCAAAAACCAGGGACTGACCCAGCCGGGAATCGAACCCGTTTCGTCTGGGTGGGAGACGAGTGGTCTAACCACTACACCACCGCGGCTCCTTGTGCGGCTGGAGTTCGCGCCATATGCGGCGGTTTCACATCTGTATTGTTAAATGTGCTCTGTGCTACATTATTGTTGGAAAGTCTGTAAGTACCGTCTTCTGTCTTACAGCTAAGGCCAGTGACTTTTCGCGTAAAAATCGGTGCACACAGTAGACTTCAATACTATATACACGCCTCAGCTGTCGAATATGGAGGTAACCGACGACCACGGCACAGGGTCTTTGACCAAGCCACTCAGGACTAAGAACTCCGACACTGAAACTTCGTGGTTCGTGTGCAAACGGTTAACACGGGCCAGAACATTTTTTAGCCTATCAAAGAAGCTGGACGACCCTACAGTGCTTTGGACTGTATCTTGTCTCGAAATATTTTCGCGAAATATCACTGCCCCTACTTATAGCAGTTCGCATGTATCCGGTTAGTACGTTTTAATATTGAATAGACTATAGATGCTGTTTTTTTTTGCATGTCTAAGGGGTTAGAAATAGTGTTTTGTCTACACACAATGTCTTAAATTTCGTTTATTATTATTTTTATAGAAAACTACTTGGGAAACAACATGGTAGTCTTGTACAGAAACGCGAATTTCAGACCCGCTACAACGCAATTCACACCCCAGCAATGTACAAATTTGAACAGCATTCCTAAAATCTAAAACAAAGTTTTTTACGTCGGTCTATGATGCGCAGTGTAGAACATTTGTCACTCATCTTTCTGCCATGTAGGGAAGATGAGAACAGTCACTTTACAATTGTGGAACCTACTTTTACTATTATTTAACATATTTATATTACAGCTACCATGAATGCACGGGGAGTTAAAAACTTCACCATTTCTACTTCCTCACTGCGCTTATACACTGGTGGGTAAATTCGCTAATAATTTTCTATAGCGAAGGCAGTGCCTTATCCATTTCAGCCCCACTTAAATTGTGTGTAGTTATCCCAATCAATATGAGCTGTAAGTTTTATATTCGGCTATAGTAATGCTTAGAGCCACCTGATTTTCACGAAAATAATTCCACGGAATCTCTATTTCAATATTCTACTTGCAGACCTGCATTTTCCCTTCCGTTAATGCACTGTTAGAAATTTGTGTAGATTTACAGAAACTTTTACGGAGACGTAGAGNACCTGCATTTTCCCTTCCGTTAATGCACTGTTAGAAATTTGTGTAGATTTACAGAAACTTTTACGGAGACGTAGAGATAATTTTCGGAAAGGCACTCCGTAATGACGAATAACGGAAATGAGCTCCGTAAATATAAAATACGGAAGCTCTTCGTATTCTNTCGTAATGACGAATAACGGAAATGAGCTCCGTAAATATAAAATACGGAAGCTCTTCGTATTCTTATGTCTTCAGTTTTAAGACAGGAATAATGCAGATGATACCTGAAGCATATATAATCCCATCTTCACAATACTACTTCGTGTAAAACAGTAGTAGGTGAGTGGCGAACCACTCATGGAGTGCCAATTCATTGATTCTTGTTCAAATTCCGCTACAGGACAGAACCGTCTGTATACACAGTGAAATACGTACATAACTAAAATAAAATAATATTTTCGTATAAACCGCAAATATAGCAAGCGCTCTACNATACACAGTGAAATACGTACATAACTAAAATAAAATAATATTTTCGTATAAACCGCAAATATAGCAAGCGCTCTACACGACTTGAAACTAAGACAGGCGCATTCGTCACTTTCATGTAAAATCCATATTTACAAATTACTTCGTGTAAATGTGGGGTAGNCGACTTGAAACTAAGACAGGCGCATTCGTCACTTTCATGTAAAATCCATATTTACAAATTACTTCGTGTAAATGTGGGGTAGCTGAGTCTTCCGAATTATTAATTGTAAATATTTCGATTCGCGTGCAAATCCCACTACAGGGCTGAATATCTAAACATCTTTTAATTTCTTGGTTAAACACAGTGAAATACGTTACGCAAAAAAAATAATTTTTTGTACCCCTGTTTGTAAACCTAAAATTAAAATAAAATCGCACACACTTTAACATGACTANCAAAAAAAATAATTTTTTGTACCCCTGTTTGTAAACCTAAAATTAAAATAAAATCGCACACACTTTAACATGACTAGAAACTAAGAGGTGCATGCATCATTCTATATAAATTCCGTATTTACGACACCGTTTCTTTTAAAAGCGCGGTAGGTGAGTGGATAATGTATCACACTGCCAAAATGTTTTCAGAGTCCGAAACCCTCCACCGGACAACATTTTTTTATTTTCCTAGTTATTTTTATACGCGGTGAATCACTCACATAACGAGAGTAAAACGTTTTTTTTGTTACCCCTTTTTATACACAGCAGATTAAAAAACACAACCAACTTGCAAGTTTGTTGACACATTCCGTGTATTCGCGGAGATTAAGGTGAAATTTACGAATAGGACGTTATTAAAAAAAACTAAGAGACCGTTATTTAACGCATATGTCTGGATGGTTTGTAACCGGTATTTTACGTAACTTTACGGACGATTTTTCTAATAGTGTGACCGTGTGACTTCGTCGCAGACAGTGTGGTATTTTACTGGGCCAATGAGAATTAAGTTACTGCGGTACCGAGCGTCTGTGATTGGTGGGCATGCGCATAAGACACGTAGCAGTTGAAACCAGCCAATCACGCAAGTGGATCGGGGTGAAAGTGTTTTCAAATACAACTTGACAAGATTTCTTCTTGTGGGGAGTGCACCCAGGGCAAGGCAACATCCTCCGAGTGACGGTCTTTCCAGCTGGGACCCGTAGGTGACCGTCATCCCCGGGCATGACAGAAATGAGACCCTAGAATTGAGCGGCGCTGGAATGCAAGAGCGGGGGAAACGGGAGTACCCCGAGAGAACCGGCAAGCGGCATCGTCCAGTACGATTCGCACATGCGAAAATCCGGGAGTGAACCCGCCGGGGATCGAACCCGGATCGCCGTGGTGGGAGGCGAGCGCCCTGGCCACTACGCCACCGCTGGCCCTGCAGAGTAGAGTACCGACGCCTCTTTGTGTTCACAAGTTGTGGATGGGTTAACTCAGTAAACTGGAGGCTACCGCGATAATAGTTCCCTTCGCGTTTTGCTCGTGCGTGTGTGTTCACGCGTGACTGCGAGCAGTAAACACGGGACTTGGTCGGCTTGAAGAACACAGCTTTGTCGAGCGCTGCCGCCTTCACACCGCGAACCGAACGTCGACGCCCACAAACGAAGCGGACGTCGGTCGAGGAACCAGCCCCAGGCTGAGCGTGTTTCTAGACGTGTGAGAACAAGCCATAAGGTTCACCTTCCCGCGTGTTGTGGCTGCTCCGCCCGACGTTACGAACGCCGCGGGCAATCCACATGTAACCGCGAAGAATGTGTAGTCACAGGAGTTCATGCGGCGTCCTCGCTTCTTACGGCATAGTAATGAAGTTGGGAACGTGGGCGATGCTAACGTGATGAGGTTACGTTAGTCGAGAACCGTTATTTCCGCAATAACCTGTAAGTTACACTAATTTGTTGTTTTATAGGCTATTTTCAGGATCAAAAGAAATTCTACGAAAAAACTTTTGAAAAAAATGTTTTTACAACTTTGTACCCGTATTCATTTTAAAACCCGGACCAAAGTACAGAATCACGGCATTGAACCTCATCAGAACCCGTCAACAGTTGTATAACATGGGAGCGTAAAACTTGCAAATGTGCACATCGACCTTAAGATCATCTTTCCTTTTAACAAGCCCAAAGCAAGCGCGCGTCTTAAAAAACAACCAAATTAACGACTCGTTTGGTATTTTATGTTTTTACGTGGGACAAATAGAAATATGCTATTATAAAAAATTCCCTCCCTATTTTTTATTGTTGCGGGGTTATCGGATAGAGCCACGGTGGCTGAGCGGTTAGACTGCTTGCCTCGCACCAAGGTGAACCGGGTTCACTCCCCGGCCGGTTCACTCCATATTATCGCAAATGTGAATCGTGCCGCACGATGCCGCTGGTCGGTGGGTTTTCTCGGGGATCTCCTGTTTACCCCACCCTTTCATTCCGGCGCTGCTCCATACTCACCTCACTTCACCCTCATCGGCTCTCAAGACCTCGCTGTTAAGAGCCGCCAAAATCTTTTCTCTCTCGTCTCTCTTTCTAATCGGATAAACACATAGTATATGAAAATTCCACTCCATTGCGATGAACACCATCGCTACATCGACCATAAACATTACCACATAACCCATCAGACCCAGTGTACACGTACATTACACACGTGAAAGTAATTGTTGGTCTTCATTGTACAGCGCGAAGCTCAATTACCAATGATCTTAACTGTAGGTAAGTGATTCTAAAACCGTATTACTGGTGTAGGTCATAATTGAATCACATAACTCTAGCCGAACATTTAGCCTACAGCTCAATTGTTGTGTCGACTTAAGTACAGCACGCGTCATAAATGTTTTGTTTGCAACACATGATACCGTCAATTAAAGTGGGTCTGCAAGGGATAAATTAGGAACCATAAAAAAATACCTTTGTATAAGAGTTACTTGTATTCTAAAATGGGCTCGATTTTTAACTCCTTCATGTCCATTGCAGACAAGTGTCCATATGTTGCACGAGAAGGTCATATTTGACCGGGGCTGTACGTTGCGAGGCTGAGTGCCCAATGACCTCCCCTGGAGGTAAGCTTTACGTAAACCTTGCTACAGATTCATATTAAACCTGGCTCACGTCACTATCGACAAGCATCAGGCCAGCAGCTCATTAATTGTGATAACGAAAAAAAAAAAAAAAAATCTGTGCCAGCTTCAAAGAATTTCTTATTTGCAAAATCTGAAACCGTAAATTAATGTGGAAACGAATGGGCGAACTTCTTGCTAGTGTGTTGGCAGAAGTGAGGAGCCTATTACTTATGGCTAGGGGCAGAGATATTTCGCGAAAAGATTTCGGGACCAGATAAAGTTCAAAGCAGTGTAGAATCGTCCAGCTTTTTGGATTGGCTGAAGCATGTTCTGGTCCGTGTTAACTGTTTGCACACGAATCACGAGTGTACAGTGTCGGAGGTACGGAATCATGAGTGGCTTGGTCAAATGCGGAAACGACACCAGCAGCCAATGGAGGCATGACAAAAGCCAAGGTGTGTATATAGTATTGAAGTCTACCGGATGTTCCGGTTTATTCGCGAAAAATCACTGCCCCTACTTATGGCGATTTGTTTTTCAGCGTAAAAGATTCCGCGGCTAGTTGCACTCAAATAACTTTTTTTTCAGATCTACTTTCGTGATTGGGTGATTTAAGATGCCATTCGTCTGTGCTGTCTGCACGCCGCAGTTGCATGCCGGGTAATGAAGTCCAGCCTGAGATTTTCGCAGGTGCTCCTACGAATACCTTCACGGTCGCACTAAAGTAGTGATTGTTAGAGACCTGCAAAATTCGCGATTTCAACGACCTGCAGGCTGAACTCTACGGTCTTACGTACAAATATGCCGATGTCAAATGCACATTGGTTGTCTGCTGTCACAGTGGAAGGCGACGATTGGGCTAGCGTTCCCCGGAAGGTGTCAAACACCGCGTGGTCCAATAGCTGAAGTTATATAAACACACGTGTTTTGAATTCTAGCTTGAACCCAAATGAATCCGCGAATTTTTCAGGTGTCTGGTGATTGCTCGAGCATGTTCTTTGTATATCGTGATCCCAGTTTGTAATAGCGTCACCCAAAACTCCTGGTATTGGCAGGGCGACTGCAGAACTGCGAGGAGGAGAGAGGAAATACCACAGCAATTTTTAAAACTAAAAGTTAGGAATAAGTCTGCTTATAACTGTTTACAAGTAGACACTCAATACAATGTTGCCTACGAATTAAAGAAAGTAGTTTAAAGGTTTTACAGAGGTTTTACAGTTTGTTTTGAATTTTGTGATTTTTTTGACTGTGAATATGTGTTTGAAGTACATGTTTTATGAGTTCATATTAAAAGTTGTTTTATTGTAGATCATATTATGTATTTTAAACATACTTCGTAGTTTCGTGTCTTTGCCACAAAAAAAAATTGTTCCTACGAGGAAAACTTAAAAAATACAAAAAATAACGAAAGGAAATTTTTTTTTGCCATCGAATTTGCGTCCTTTTTGTTTATACACAAAGTGCATATCATTTCGCGTTATAATTCACTACGAATGTAGACGGCATACAGGTACACGTTAGTTTCACGTGTGTCATTGGATCTCAGCTCAACCGACACTCCCTGCAGGACTCACAACCAATAGTAACTCATCACTCTGGTGGCTTCGCTCCGTGTGGCCGGGTGCAACAGGAGAAGGCGGCCAATGAACACGCGACCTCTGCTCCAGTGTGTAGAGGACGGTGCAGTCTAGCCTGGTGCATTTTATAACGCGAGATAGCGGGGTCTTTATACAGACGCGAATAGTAGGCAAACTTGTGTTAAAGGGGATGATAACACGGTGTCACTCGATGACCCAAATTCTGTTGCTTGTCATAGCCGTGGCACAGAGCACTTAACAATACAGAGTTGAAACAGTCCGGATATATGACGAACTCGAACAGCACACGCCAGCAGAATGGCTTCACTGACCAGTGACACGTTGGAGCGCCAGTCGCCAATCAGCGCCTGGTAAATACTCGCCAGCCAGCAGCCCAGCCAATAGGAAACCTTTCGCAGCATGCAGTGGCCAATCAGACACATGGTCCGTTCCCAGCGCCTCCCTTAGCCAATCAGAGAATGGGTACGCCCACATCAAAGGAACCGCAACGACATTTCGTCACTGTGTACTTGCCTACTTTGCTAGTGGTAGTTGATGTTTACATGTAGCGGACTGATACACAGTAAAGGGCTATAAAACAATTTGAAGGTGTTTTACAAAGGTAAACGAGATGAACACGACTTATCACAATAATATACCTTCATAATAATAGGCCTATTAAAACATAATAATAGGCCTATTAACACAATAATAGGCCTATTAATGTGTCGAACTGCAAATAGTGTTTACTAATTAGTGTCTACATCAGTGCCAGTTTTATGTCCATAATCATAATCATACTTGGACTTTTGAAAATATCCGTGTTGGGCCCACTTGCTCTCAAACCCCGTGTTTCCAAAACATCACCCCTGACATGACATATGACGCCATGGAAGTGCCTCGAGTTGATCTCCTTCTCATAACAACTATACAGGCGGGCGGCGCCTTCAGAACGTGACCTTGAGCCAGCTACACCTGCTGTGCAGTGCGCAGCCCAATGACTTGGCTATTTTGTTTAAATTCCGCTGCCGGCGGTCCATTGCAGCTGTCTCCAGCCCCTTCCCCTCGTCATACCCACACTCTATAGCCATCGTGGTTTTTTTACAACCCTTCTGCTCTCTTCGCACATTTCATCTTCTCGCCGCATCGTTCCTCGTTCTGCGGCCACTTCTTCAGCGCTCGACGGCGATGGATAGGGCCTGCATCCTCTAGCAGCGACATATAAACACGTTCCGCTACTTCTGGAAGGCGCACTTCATTGTTTCCGCTGGAAATATTCGAGACATTTTTTTCCCGCCATAACTTACAGCGCTAATTCAGTAAAGGCGGGCTCTTGCATCTCATACTTCCTTTTTCCATGAACTGAAGATGTCTATAAACACTTCTCAAAAAGGAGATAGGGGAGTGGCAATAACAGAACGTTTCCAGAATTTTTCTGTAAGAGGAAATATTGCCATAGCTTTAAACCACTCAGTTTTCGTGGACAGTCGAGTTATTTATTTTCAGGCGACGTAATGTTACGTCGGCAATACTCTCGTGGTGTTAAACAGTTTTCAGTAAATAACTCTTGGAAAAAATGTAAAATTTATTAGTAGGCCTTGCGGTGGTGTAGTGGTCAGATCACTCGCTTACAACCTCGACGATCTAGGCTCGGTTCCTGACTCAGCTGTACTCGGATTTTCACATGTAGTAAACGTGGTGGACATTGCCATTATGTGGTAGGTTTTCTCGGAGTACTCCCATATCCCACACTGTAATCCATCGCTACTCCGTCTTAACCTCACTTCATTATCATCGGCTGTTAAAGGGACTCGACTACCTGGTGCTTGAACTGAGTTACAGTGTGTTTGAAATATAGTTTTCCCACTAAGCTATTAACCGTGCGCCCAATGTGCTGATCTACAGCACACTCTCCAGACGAGGGCAGTTGAGTGTTATCAAGATGTCACACACTTCAGAAATACCAGCAACACTAAAACCTGATTTTCCAATCAGCTTTGTCTCCGGATGCGAGGGCCGGTTACATACAAAGTTACTCGAGGCGTTGTACTGACTTTTGCTCGAGACTGTCCAGTAATGAAATGATTCGTTCACCTCCCAGGGTCAGCACAACGAGAACACTGCACGTCGTCGGCCATGCACTTAGCGGCGATGGGGCGCTTGATGCGTGTGGCAATGTCACCCTTATCGCTGCCGCACTTCCCGGCTTCAGACGCGGAAGAAAGCTAAGGTAGGCGGTAGCCACAAGCGCTGTTCAAATCTTTCTCAGTTTAAAACGTTTTCGTATAACGATTAAAAATAACATTTATAGCAAATATTTTGTATCTAAATTTACGCACTCANCTTTCTCAGTTTAAAACGTTTTCGTATAACGATTAAAAATAACATTTATAGCAAATATTTTGTATCTAAATTTACGCCCCCCCGCTGTTATCAATTTCAACGTTACTTCGGACTGTGGAATTGAACTGTCGGCAAATTTATCTCAGAAGTAAGCATAGCAAGGGGGTATTTATTTATTACCCAGTATAAAACACACGAATTCACAGTTTCAAACAAAACAGAAATGTACACTCCTATGCTTGAGTTTTCCTTTAATAACGGAATGGTAAGTATAAACATAGAGGTGTCTGCCCGCGAATCACGGTCGAGAGTTGAAGTAACTACATTCTGATAGCCCGGTGATCTTACCTGTGGATAAATGGTTCGAAAAGAAAGTCTTACTGGTCTAGAATACTGTACGAATGGTTCGTATTAACATAGTCGAACACAAGACCTACAGATCACTGGCTGTGACAAATGCTGCTATGCCGCGTTAAAGTATTAAGAGGAGTGGATATTGTGAGCCGACGAGGGTGAAGCGAAGTGAGTATGGAGCAACGCCGGAATGCAAGGGCGGGGGGAAACGGGAGATCCCCGAGAACCGGCATGATCACCACGTGCAAACATCCGGGAACAACCTTGCCGGAAATCGAACCCAGTTGACCTGGGTGGGAGGCGCGTGGTCTGACCACTACACCGTCGCGGCCCAGGCATGAAAGGATCAACTGTTTTATACGTGTACAAAAACATAATTTTTGTCTTTTCAGCGAACAAAGTTTGGTTTGGATCTGTACTAGTTTCAGAGAAACGCTCAGTCGTATGTTGAAGCCTACATGTATAAATGTGCTCCTACTGGATGTTATTGGAAGCAGCTGTTTATGGGACTACGAGGTATAATCTCAAGGACGAATGACGTCTCCCAGAACTCGAGGGACGTCCGATACGGCGTGGCTGTTTCTTTGACGTAGGCGGTCCCTGTGATCTGGTTGTGCCTATCCTCTAATTGGCTGTGCGAGTCTCTGGTAACGGACCTTGTGCCTGATTGTCTACTACGTGCTGTGAAAGACCTGCTATTGGCTGGGCTGCCAACTGGCATCTGCGCTGATTGGTGGACGGTGTTCCGGCTGGAGGTCGCGGTGTAACCAGCTGCTTCGCCTCTGTATTCTCCAGCGCTCTGTGTCCTCGCGGTGGTGACCTAGTATACTCGGTGACGGAGGTCTCGTCCCCGTCATTGAGCTGTGCGGCTCAGGAGTATCTCCTGCTAGTACAGTTCATCTACGGTCACTCTCAACGTTTCTGAGACCCTGCTTGAAGTTCTACATCCGGGCCATTCCTCTGCGCGGAGTTGAGCTGAGAGACTTGGGTAGCTGTTAACATCGACGTCTTGAGAGCCGACGAGGGTTTAGCGAGGTACGGAGCAGCTCTGGAATGCAAGGGCGGGGGAAATGGGAGATCCCCGAGAAAACCCGCTGACCAGTGGCATGGTCCGGCACGATTCCTACATGCGAAAATCCGGGATCAACTCCGTCGGGAAACACCAAGTTAAGGTTTGTTCTACTCAAGTTAGAAAGAGATTTCTTACGGGAGAGTTTGACATAGGGAAAATGTTGACCGCAGTGTGCGCTGCCGTTCCAAAGAAGTCACTTTTAAACTGGCGGTAAAACAAGAAATTCTATTTATCTGTGCGTAACAAGTTAGTGCTTATATTGAATTGTGATATATAATTGCCCTTAATAAAATTTTAAGTATTAACTTTATTTTGCAACTATTATTCACGGCCTAAAATTTCGTTTACAAGTTAAAATACAAATGTGTTTGGCATTGAGTGTTCATGGGCAAGCATATTTGAATGGAAAAACGTTACTAATTTACATGCGAAATAGTAATAGCCGTCATCAAAAGAACTGTGTACCTACTTTTCTCCACTTCCCTTAAGGAAACGGCGCAGAACTCCCTAAAAATAATATTTTTAACAATTTCACAATGTTTTTATTATTCAGTTCGCAAATTTAAATAAAGTAATTCTGTATGAATGCCAACGTTTGGCTAAACCCAGTTTTACAACAGAATATTAACCTTGATGTGAACATATATCGTCATATTTCCACCCTAGTGCTAAGAACATGGTTAATTAGTTACGTAGGGTCTAACACAATACAACTCTGAAGATCTTACAAAACTATATGGCTTTTATAAAAATTGCCATAAATCAGTTTACATTTCATACAGAGCGAAAAAAATCCGGTAGGCGTGCGACTCCGGTGCTACCTGGCGGCGAACAATGTTAGTTGCCAAACTAACAGCATTGAGCTTCTCAACCTGAGTAGAATAAACCTTAACAAAGTCTAGGAAATTACAGAAAAGAGACAACACACTGCATTCGTGCGTACTCAGTTTAATTATATTTCGTATAACAACTATTTATTACTTTGCATTTCTAACAAACCTATTTTATCTCTGTTTTATTCATATTAACTCTAAATTAAATTTATAAAATATCGATAAAATATAAGCAAAAGTTAAACTTATCCAAAAATAAGATACTTTCATGTTAAACAGAAGTATAGAGGCTTGTGGTACGTGAGATATGTAGGGAACAACAAAACACGTCATACTGTACTTGTGGTGATTTTTCAAAGGTTTGAGGGGCCGCGGTGGCTGAGCGGTAAGACTGCTCACCTCTCACCAAGGCGAACCTGGTTCAATCCCCGGCTGAGTCACTCCCGGATTTTCGCTATTGGAATCGTGCCGGACGATGCCGCTGGTCGGCGAGTTTTCTCGGGGATCTCCCGTTTCTCAGCTCTTTCATTCCGGAGTTGCTCCACACTCACATCAATCACCCTCATCAGCTCTCAAGACCTCGCTGTTAAGAGCCGCTCAAATCTCTTCACTCTTCAAAGGTTTGATTTATAAGGTGTGAAGAAATGGCGAGTAGTCTACAGACCGAGGTAATGCTATCCTAGTGCGCGGCCGTCGTCACTCTACACTGCAAGCCGGGCTTTACTGGCAAGGTCGTGTTCGACCTCCACGGTCTGTCTGCTGGCTTTACCTTGATCGGCGTCACTGCGGTCGATGTGCTGCTGGTGGTTGTTCGCGCACCTCCCCTCCTCTTCACCCCCTACTCGGCACCCCCTCCCCTACACACCCTCCACTCAACCCCTTCTCGCCTGCACCTCTTCTGCTCTGCACCCCCTCTTCACTGCACCTCCCTCTCCCCTGCACCCNCTCTGCACCACCCTTCTCTGCACCCCCTCCACTCAATATCTTCTCCTCTGCACCTCTTCTGCTCTGCATACCCTCTTCACTGCACCTCCCCTCCTATGCACCCCCTACTCGGCACCCCTTACTCTGCACCGCCCTTATCAGCACCCCCTCCACTCAACCCCTTCTCCTCTGCACCTATTCTGCTCTGCACGCCCTTTCTACTGCACCACTGCACCTCCCCCTCCTCAGCACCACCTCCTCTGCTCCCCCTCATCAGACCATACCCTCTACAGCACCCCCTCCTCTGCACCCCTTCTCCACAGCACCTCTTTTCCTCTGCACCCCCTCACCAATGCATCACCCCTCCTCTGCTCCTCCCTCTTCTACACCCCTTCCTCTTCATCCCCTCCTCAACTAAACCCTCTTCACTGCACCTCTCCTCCTCTGCAACCACTCCTCCGCCCCCCTTCTGGTCACTGCAACTCCCCTCCACTGCACCCCCTCCACATGACTTACAGGTCATATGTGGCCGAGCTCGCGTGCTGTTGGAACAGTCGTATTTATCCTTAGTTCATTATAATTAAATGGAGATCTGCAATGTTTTTATAGATTATAACAAATTTCGAGAACTGTGCGGTGTTCGTATTTTTGTGGTACCCAGGAGCTGGCGCAGTGATCACACACTGGACTCGCATTCTGGAGCCCCTTGGTTCGAGTCCCGGTCCTGGCTTCCTGATTTCGGTTTATCGTGGTATCCCAAAATTCTTACAGTAGAATGCTTGTATGGTTCCTTACTGTACATTATGGCCTATTCTTTCCCTGTTCCTGCTTCTTTGAGAAACTTGCTACGTCTCTACTGACCTAGCTGTCAACGAGAGTTTACGCCCTACCTACCTGCCTATCTATAACGAATACATACTTTCCTATAGTTTGCACCTACATCTAAACCAATCTTTAATGACTTCTTTGCCTGTCCATGCGTAATATTCTCATCTTTTGATTTCGGGTCAGTGAATTGCCGTACACCACATATACATTCAATTTACAATTCTTCACTTACTCGCCAATACGCTTCCGAAGATGGCAGCAGGGTGGTTAGCATAAGGGAAAAGAAGAAAAACCTGTTAATGCGCAAGCAATTTTACATTTCTGGGAAAGTCAGAGAAACTTATCCCTGAGGTCAAGGAACGTAGATAAGATAGGTTTACATATCTTCAGTAAGACTACGTGTTGAACAAAAGCGTGTCTGTTGCGTGTCATCGTGCCAGTCATGCCACGCATCAATTATAAACGTCTTTATACGCGCCAAGTCATTTTTACTGTGATTTTTAGTGTATTGTGATCACATCTCACTAACTACACTGAAACATCGCTGGTGAAAAACTGTTTTAGTAGTTACCCGTAAAATAAAGTTTTTCATAATTTTCGTGAGAATAACACAGAAATATATGGATTTGACGTGTAGGCTTTCCAGGGGCAAGTAATAAGTAGGGTGCCTGTTTTCAGCGAAAATATTCTACAACTATTAGTGATGAAAAACACTTTAGTTCTGCTCCACTTTCGTGATTGGATGAACTGCCACGCGCATTAGGCGTCTGCCCGCGAACCACGAACGTTTAGTGTCGGAGTAACTTCACTCTGATTGGTCCAGCCAGGTGAGACAATGTTTGTTCACAAAGACACGTCGCAATTAACAAAATTAAAGTTTAATGTGAACGCGTAGAATATGAAGCCTTAGCCTTTGCGTGAATATTTTCGCGAGAAACAGGCGGCCCCCAGTAATATGAAACATGGAATAAACAGAGAACTATCAGAGAGCTCGTTACACGAGTGTTGCTAGCCTTGGTGTGTGTTTTTGTACATCCAGGAATTCCTTTACGAAAGGGGCAGCGGTGGCGCAGTGCCCAGGGCGCTCGCCTCCCACCACGGCGATCCGGGTTCGATCCCCGGCGGGTTCACTCCCGGACTTCCGCATGTGGGAATCGTGCTGGACGATGCCGCTTGCCGGTGGGTTTTCTCGGGGTACTCCCGTTTCCCCCGCCCTTGCATTCCAGCGCCGCTCCATTCTAGGGTCTCATTTCTGTCATGCCCGGGGATGACAGTCACCTACGGGTCCCAGCTGGAAAGACCGTCACTCGGAGGGTGTTTCCTTGCCCTGGGTGCACTCCCCACACGCCATTATTATTATATTCCTTTGCGAAAATGGCCGGCACCTATTATTCTCCCATAATCGTCGACTGCATCAGCGGCTGCCAGCTGTCCCCTTTGCCTCCAGGCTTGCGAAAACATGTTCCTCTAGTTCACCGACAAGACAGTGCGTTTCCCTATCCTGCGGCGATGTCATCAAGCAGCGAACACCTGTGCGTTGTACGTCGGCTCTATGGCTCGAGGTTCAACAGAGAATCTCCGCTTACAGAGGTGCAGTGAACATCCGACTCAAGATAAGCAGATCTCAGGATATCACCGCCAAACAAAGCTGTTGCCTACCGTATTATCACAGAGTATACAGGATGTTTCATTTAATGCGAGCAAAATTGAAACTGGGAATAGGGGCCACATCACGGAACGTTTTGAGATTGGAACTGTGTGGTCCAGGGAGGCCAGCGCAAGGAGACATGGGCGTGAACGCGTGGGCGACCCATGTAGTATGTGAGGTTCACGTATCGTCCACAAGGTGGCGTGTATCAACGACAGGTACAACATTCATCAGATGTTTGCACCGGTGCGGCAGAATGTCGTCAACGCCGGTCCCTCAGTGCAGTGGTCCTTTGCGGTACAACTTGTCAATAGTGTACACACGTAATGTCGATAATCCGCGTAACCAATACGAACACTTGTCATTCATGTAAGACATGTGGCGCCCTTCTCTCGCTTCGTGGACCACACGTTCCCAACCTCCACATTTTCCGGGCTGCAGTCCATATTCCCAGTTTCATTTTTGCACACTTTTACTGAAACCATCTGCATAATAATAACGAGATGAAACAGCGGCTTATTCCGTGAACTTGAGCCGTGCACGCCACCAAAATGGCGTCGCCGGCCAACAACATGCAGGAGCGGCGTTTGCCAATCAGCGCCGGGCAACTTACTCGCCACTCGGCGGCTCAACCAATAGACGACATCTCGCAGCGCGCAGTAGCCAGTCAGAGACAAAGCCCATTCCCAGCGCTTCACGCAGCCAATCAGAATATGGGTTCGTCCATATCAAAGGAACCGCTAAGCCATTTCGTATCTGTGTAGTTATCTAATCTATAGTATTACTTATGAGGTTCATTGTTAACACATTATATTTTTTTCATTAATTGATTTAAATATATGTACAAATTATATATTTTATAGTAGGTGTGTTCGCGTGGTTTGCCATTCTGCTAGTTTAGTGCCATTTCTGCTAGTTTATTGCCATTTCTGCTAGTTTAGTGCCATTTCTGCTAGTTTAGTGCCATTTCTGCTAGTTTAGTGCCATTTCTGCTTTGTTTTTGCGAGTTGGCGTTCGTGTTACCGGAAGCACTTTTCTTGTATGCTGTGCTATGCTCTTGCTCGCCGAGAAACAGCAGAAATAGCAGAATGAAAAAAAAAAGACCGCCAAATTAAAATTACAGACGTCCAAGAGTCTTTAGTGTGATGGTTGCGAAAAGTAATTTTCTTTTACACAGATTGATGGCGAAAAGATATTTGGGTACTCTGTTAGAAGTACACAGGATATGCACTTGGCAATGAAAATAATGAAGACATATTTATCCTCGAAGGCAAGTTATCCTGAGTAGCCTAAATGTTTATTACACGTAAATTACGGAGGAAATAATGATTATCGCCATTTACCCAATACAATTGTATTTCTTTCAGACATGCTACCGTTCTCTTGCACGTCGCCTGCGAAACTGCCGAGAGCAACTGCTGTATTTGCAGCTTCACCGCCTCTGACATGTCACTTGCTCTCAGATAACAGCATACCACGTCAACAAACCTATTGTATTTCTCTAAAAACTTTTACCGCGTGTTATTTGGCAAAATATCAGTCATGTTTATGTTTTGATAGTATTCGGAAATTAGAATAAACACTGTATGTGACCTATATTAAAATTCAACACAGCAAAAAAATTAATTAAAATTTTAACTTCTGTAACAGCTTATTTTGGCTTCATCTCGCTAGGTTCCTATCAACACGTATCTCCAGCAGGGTAATTAATTGCTTCTGGCACATTTGCTGGCATTTTTATGAACGTGGGAAAAATCAATTGAAGACAACTTACTTACAGAAATGGCTTTTATATTACACAAAACTCGTTTGTAAACATTTATACAGCTCACAAACACGTCATCACACGTAACTGATACAAGTGCAGTAAAATCCACTCCATGGTAAAGTAACCATATTTGTAATTTTTTTGTTTCTCTAAATTGGTCCGTGTTATCCGGAGATCCGAGTTGAAGGCGGTCGACTTAACGAGGTTCTGCTGTACTATTATATTCTATCATTTACAAATGCCGTGCAATATCGCAGTCCTTTCCTGTCGATGGGGTTTTGACGGTGTTTAAATATTTATCCGTGTGTTGTATTTTATGTTTCTTGTTTAAATAAATATTTATCTTTGTGTCTTTTAATTATTGACATACGCAATATTGTGTATACTTGTAATTTCCAATCATCAAAATGAAAAAAATTCATTTGAGAATTATTATATGTCTTTCTCGACTTTCGATTTATGTATCGATTAGTCGCGCGAGACCTCGAAGTCCGGAGCATACTCTGGTATGTGTAAGTTTCCGCTCGGGTAACTTCCTTCATCTTCGTTTTCTCGCCATGCTGCATGTAGACAGCTTACTTTACTAACTTTCTGGAATCTCTCATCAACTTGAGATGAAATTGGTTTTTATCCGCTGTTTTGGGTAGATTTGTTTGTGGATAGTTTATTTTGCGAGGTGAACGTATTATTTTGTTTTTATAATCCTTTTTCAAGCATTTTTGTTACTATTCTAGCGGTTTCCCGGAATGGCTTAATCTCGTGGCCAATCTTTGCATCCTTCTTGTGATGTGAGCCGCACACCAAATCGTGGCATTGTCGTCTTGACCATCACTCCACTTCTTTCGGCCGACACCGCAGTAACGTCTTAATTTCAGTTTCTGCAATCAACTAACCTCTAAATTATGTTTGCCTGCTGCATGTGCTCGGGAGTGCTCCGAACTTTCTGTCTGTCGCGACGCCAGTTGAGGTTTGTGTAGTTTTTGGACTGTTCAACTATGAAATTATTTTTGTTTTCAACTTAAAATAAAAGTTAAAGTAAATTTTCAAATGACGCGATTACGGATACCCGGCGATATAGACATGTCTAAACCATAATATAATATAATGTAACAAAACAAAAGAATTTGCAGCTTGGCAGAAATAATTTTCTAATACTCAAAATAAGTTATTTAAAAAATATTTATGTTTAGAAAATTTGATGTATATTTATTATATATATATGTATGTTAATGTGGCAAATAAAAAATATGACCGTTGTCCAAAAGAACAAATTATTTTATTTTTTTACTTCCTCAATATTTGCCAATGGTAATATATAAATTGTATAACCATAATGATGCGATAAAAAAAATTGAGCTACATCATAAGTGTACGTAAAACTATTTTATACCATTTTTGTAATAAGTAAAAGAGGAGTACGCCCATATATTTTGCTTTGTGTAGTAAACCCTAGTCTACAGAGGAACCTAGATGCCACCTTCCATTTGTGTGCCGTCCGTGTGTCGTGACGAGAGTTCCTATGGTGGTCAAGTTTGTAACACGAAGCTGCTACATAACACAACGTTCGGTAAAGTGCATTCCTATGGCCAGAGCAAACTTGCAACGCCTGTTGTGATGTTTTGACGTTTTGTATGCTGATGCTGTATGCTGTGCCTCATGTGAAATAAAGTCAACTTTATGTACTTTAATTTCCCTTTTCTAGTAAACTGAAGGCCTTACGCTTTATTGCCAAATAGTATTTTCTTCTTAGTTCGTTTCCGCGAATGACCTGACATCCTGTATTTCCTGCCTTGTTTACTATAAATTTCTCATACTGTACAGAGTGATTCTAAAATCATGGGACAAACATTGAAGGGTGGTAGAGCTCATTAAAGCAAACAATTATTGTATAGGAATATATAGGCGGAAGTGATAGTAATACCGACATAATTGTTTGTTATATTCCTGTCTGTGAATTTATCTGCTACTGTACATATGGTTCCTACAGTGAGCACTCCGTTCCTAATACAAAACAGATAGCACCTCTAACAGAGCAACTTCGACAATATTTGACTACAGTAGAGCACTACATTCCTACTTAAGAAAAACAGATAGCACCTCTAACAGAACTACGACAATATTTAGATTGTTCCTACAATAACCAGGATTGTGACAACCTAACATAATAGGGGCCGCAGTGGCTCAGCGGTTAGCCGGCCTGCCTCCCACGAAGGTGAATCGGGTTAAATTCTTGGCCGGGTCACTCCCTGATTTTTGCATGTGGGAATAGTGCCGAATGACGCCGCTGGTCGGAGGGTTTTCTCGGGATTTCCCGTTTCCCCCGCCCCTTCATTCAGGCGCTACTCCATACTCACTTCAATCACCCTCCTCGGCTCTCAAGACCTCGCTGTTAAGAGCCGCCCAAAACTCTTCACTCACCATAACAGAATATTATGTAGCTGCTACCCTATTTTCAGTACCAGTATCAGAAATCATGTTAGGGTAATACAATTGTGATTGTTGTTGGAACAATCCAAGTAGTGTTGGAGTTGTTCTGTTGGAGGTGCTATCAGTTTTGTGGTAGGAATGCAGATCTCTACTGTAGGAACCATACGTACAGTAGCAGATGCAATCACATATAGGAATACAACAAACAATTATGTTTGTAATAATATATATCTTAACAATATCTAGATGGTACCTACAACCCGTCAATGTCTGTCCGTATGTCAATAGTGACGTTTCCTACAACCATTTTTTTCTCAGTATGTTATCATGTTACACATGACACGTCCCTTTAACTGGGACAAAAGGACAGTGTACACAGGGGGCAGTTCACACAGAAGGAAAATGTACACAGGAGGACGATGGACACAGGAGGATAATGAAAACATGACAGTACACACAGGAGTACTTTATACGCAGGAGGATGAGCAGACAGAAGGAAAGTTCACACAGGTGGACAGTGCACACAGGTCGCTATACACATGGGGGGGGGGNGGAAAGTGTACACATGATGAGAATGCACACAGGAGGACAATGCACACGGTGAGAACAATGTACACAGTAAGACAATGCACTCAGGAGGACAGTGTATACAGGAAAATGCACACAGGACTGTGGAGTGTAGCCTGCTGCCGAATGAGGTAACGATATTTCCGGGTCACTATTCGTAGACCATAGAACTTCAACATAAAAATGCAGAGTTTTCTATGTACTGTTGGTAATTAGATACATACGAAACTAGTGAAGAGTCCTGCGTGAATTATTTTACACACTTTCCACAAATTAAATGGTAGGAAGACACGTTGGAAAACCTCAAACATGTTTTTGGCAAAATTTACTACCAAAGCGTCCTTATCCTACTTATGGTTGGAACAGGACCATGCACTTTTGATTTGGCTTGCCGCTTTGTAGAGAGAGCATAAAACTTCAGTCTTGTTGCAGAATTCTCGTTGGTTCAGAAAAATGGGAAAGTAGCTTCGTACACACATGGCAATCAATAATAATAAAAAATTTCTGACAAGTGTAGAGTACATTGAAACCTAGGAAAGTGTGAATTTTTCCCGCTATAAACCATCGACTGTAAGTACAACGACTGCCAGCACGAGTCCAACACAGCGGTGGGCCACCAGAGGAAACATCTAGTATGGACAAATGGACAACCCCGTGCAGCTAAGTAATGACCTTCCTCGCCAGTGTCGGGTTGGTGAGGGCACGACCCACCTTCTCCAGCTCCAGCAGGAGTGCGAGCTGGAGCCGCTATTTCTCTCCAGTCAAGGCCAGACTCGCCGTGTCTTCGTGCCGTGTCCAGGCAGTCAGTTATCTACAGCATCACGAAGAGACTCCGTGCTGAGTCATTGGTTCGCGCGGAACGGCGATGGAACTCTGCATTCGCACTTCAGTGTCGCCCTTATCGCTCCCTTGCTTTCATCACCCAGAAGTGTCAAATAGAGGCAAGTAGACGGGACCTGAGAAATGGCGGTAATGCACGAGTGCAGGTCGAGTTTGGTCATCTCGGCTGGGAGATTGTCCTTGAAGACGGGAGAAGAACTGACAGGCGCTGCACAGGAGGGACTCACGGAGCGTCTGTATGACGGTAGTTAGCGTCCTTATGGAGTATACAGGGTGGTGCATTGGTCCTCCATACATGTGAAATCAGAGTGAGTGAGTGAAGAGATTTGGGTGGCTCTTAACATCGATGTGTTGAGAGCCGATGAGGGTGAAGTGAGGTGAGTTTGCAGCAGACGGGAGATCCCAGAGACCAGCGGCTTCGTCCGGCACGATTCCCACTTGCGAAAATCCGGAGTGAACCGGTCTTGGATTGAACCCGTTTCGCCTTGGTGGGAGGCAAAGCAGTCTAACCGCTCAGCCACCGCGGACGCTTTAAATGAGAGGTAAAGAGGCGAGGGCTCTGCGACGAAGCACGAAGCCACGGAGCAAGTTGCTCAGAGAAGGAGGAGCGGGGAAGTAGTTGGCCAAGCTCTGCTGTGAGGTTACATCCCAGCATCCGCCTGGAGTGAGTGAGGATGGCCGGACCGGGATTCGAACCCAGGTCCACTCAAATGCAAGTGCAGAGTGTTACGACTGTGCCACCTCGCTCGGTTTGAGTTAGCGCTGTACTTGCCTCAGAGGTTTTCTCGGGGTACCGCACCGGAAAGTGTGGCTCGAGATAAACCTTCTTTGAGAATTGAACAGAATTGAGTGAAGTAAGTAGGTGCTCTTGTTGTCCTCTGATTCCGAACAGTATACTGGGAAGTTGAAGAGGGCAACGCGGCACACTGTCTCCCCGCCTCTGCGTCGGCCGGGTGGATAAACGGACACAGGTTCATTAGTCCACCGGACTCAGTCTGTGCGTGGCCATAATTCCCCTAGTGGGACTCCCTGTGACGGCCAAGAGGGAGAAAAGGGTTACCAAGCCGGTCTGAGGCCTACGGCCTCAGGCTGCCCCCTGAGGCTTGACTAGTGGTGAAGGACTTTGGGTTTTCTTGTATTCATGTCATGTACTTTTAGTGTGGGGTCTTACAGTGTAAGCACACAGAGAGACTAGTGTTTTGTGAAGTGTTTGTTTGTACTCTTTAAACAGAGACTACAAGTTCGAAGACCATTGTGCGGGTCCCGCTGCCGCGGGAGCACGATGTCTGACTCGAGAAGCCCTGGAGGGCTGAAGCGAGGTCTCCTGGAGGTGTTGGGCATCACCGCAGTGGAGAAATCGCCTCTTTTGAAGGACCGGAGGAAAAGCCTTACAGGTTTCCTTAAAAGGGAATTAATACCTAGTGAGGTAACGCTTGCGGCTGTAGAGAGATTAAGGGACTCCGGCTTCAACTGTGACAGATTTCCTCTATCTACTGGTAAAAGGCGTATTTACCGAAAGATCTGGAAAAGCACATATGGTGTGAAAGAATCAATCGTAGACTCCTGGTTACAGGAGGTTTACGATGGCGAATTGGGACAGGCTTCTGAGGAGGGTGGTCCAAGTGAGCAGGAGGGTGAGAAATCTGAAGGCTCAGAGGAGGGGTCCTCTACCTCCTCCTCCGAGGAGGGAGAATTGCAAGACCTGAAGATGGCCTCCAGGAAAATCCAGGAATTCACCCTGGTAGGAAGGAAGAGTAAACCCCTAAAATCCTCCAGGTTGGTGTTCCCTAGAGAGGCACTAGAGACTGAGGTGGCGCCCATCCCTTCCGTGAGACCCACAAGAGTCGAAACCGAAGCTGAAGCATCAACTTCGACTTCAGCACAGGATCAGAAGGCAAAGAAGAAACTTCGGTTTCAAGTTGAAGAGGAGACTGGCACCGAAAGGGACTCATTAGAAACAGAAAGAGTCAATATACTAAAAGCTCACAATGAGGCATGCGAACTTGTGGAATCCATGCAAAGTTGGATACTTTGCAAAAGTTCTAAAATCAACTCGACTCAGGCCAATTGGCTAATCCCCAAATTGAGCCAGATACAAAGTAAGATTGACGGAGTTTTGTTACAGAACAGCCTATTGCTGGGGAAACTGGAAGTTTCGGAAAAAGTTGGCAACAAACAGATCTCTTCTAGGCCAATGAAGCCAGAAGTCCCGGCCATAAGGAGCTACGCCCAGGCAGCAGGAAAGGACCTAGAACCTAAACCTGCAAAGAAAATTGTATTGGTGTATCCTGAAGGCGACAAGTCCAGCTCGGAGACAAGGGAGATCCTTAAGAATGGCTTCAACCCCAAAGAAGATGGGCTACAGATCCGTAATATCAGAGGGATCAGAGGAGGAGGTATACTTGTGGAGGCAGGGGATGAAAAGACCCTCCAAAGTATAAATAATGCAACAAAAATTCAGGCATTGGGCCTTAAACTCGAGGCTCCGGTCAGACGAGGACCCAAGATCGTGGTGTACGATGTCCCTCGTAATGAGGACAACGCTAATCTGCCGGAAACTATTTTCCGGCAGAACTATAGAGAAGGAAAGTGTGGTGGCCACTCTCTCGAAAGCTTTAAGAGGACAGTGACCATTAGTCACAGGACTGGTAGGAGAGAGGCGGACAGGGTTAATGTTGTGCTCCAGTGTGATCCGTCCATAAAGAACGCACTCATAGAAAAAGACAGAGTATATGTGGGCTATGACAGCTGCCGGGTGCGAGATTACATCTCGCTCTCGCGCTGTTATAAGTGCCAGCAATGGGGCCACATAGCAGCCAAATGTAGAGACAAAGAGTCAACCTGCTCAATGTGCAGCAAAACTGGCCATGAATTCGGCAACTGTCCGAATAAGGATAAAGGTGACTTCAAAGACACGTGTGCCAACTGTCTGAAGAAAGGCCAAGCACATGAGCACCGTGTGGACTCTAGAGATTGTCCGGCATATCAGAGGGCCCTGTCCGTCGAACTCTCTAGAATAGATTATGGTACGTGAGATGTTACGTTGTGGGCAGTTGAATATGCAACGGTCAGCAGCGGTAGCTGCAGAACTTAATGGAATTGTGAAGGAGTTGGGACTTGATGTTGTTCTCTTCCAAGAACCATATGTTCCGTTTGATAAGGTCGTGGGCTTGCATGGTAGTGTTTATACGTGTGGGGTTAGTCCCCGGGCTGGGGTGCTTGGAGCCAACAAAGATATTGATATAGTCATGATGACTAGTGTGTCTAACACACATCACACGTGCGTTCAAGTGATCAAAGGAGGCATCGAGTGTTGGTTGGTCTCTTCGTACTTCCGGTTCGGGGACGAGACTCAGGACCATCTAGACAGATGGGAAATAATTGGGAACACACTAAGAGACAAACCTCTGATAATGTGTGCAGATGTGAATGCAAAATCAGAGCTGTGGCACTCCCCTGTCACTGATGAGGCAGGGGAATTGGTGGGAGAATTTCTCCTCATCAATGACCTTGATGTTGCCAATAAGGAAGGTGAACTTCCCACATTCACTTCGCAGGCCCACGACTCTGAATCCTACCTGGACATAACTGTTGTAAACAGAAAGGCCAGTAATTGGATTAAAAACTGGACCGTAACTAATGACAGCTCTAGTGATCACAGGCTGATCATATTTGAAATACAGGGTGGTGGTCCCCGTGANAGGTCAGATACATTCACAATATGGCGAACTGGCCTGCTTTTGACAGGGCCCTGCTGGGTAGGCTGCGAACACATAATGTGATGGACTCCCTGGATGACCGAGTTGAGCAATTGACTAGGTTCATCCGGGAAACTTGTGAAGAGAATTTGCTTAAAACCTCAAGGGGACTCCCGAACCNACGTCAGATACATTCACAATATGGCGAACTGGCCTGCTTTTGACAGGGCCCTGCTGGGTAGGCTGCGAACATATGATGTGATGGGCTCCCTGGATGACCGAGTTGAGCAATTGACTAGGTTCATCCGGGAAACTTGTGAAGAGAATTTGCGTAAAACCTCAAGGGGACTCCCGAACCTTTCATGGTGGGATCATGAACTGGAAGCAGATCGGAAGGAACTAAGAAGAATGCGAAGACGTCTTCACAAACTTCGTGGAGATGAAAGGGCACAATTCTCGACACAGTATAAGATGAAGAAGCAGTCTTACTTCAGCAGGGTCAGGAAGAAAAAGGCTAAATCCTGGGAGGATTATGTTACCAAAAAGGGGAATGAAGACCCCTTCGGGCTGGTATACAAGCTTGCAGCCAACAAACTCAGGAGAACGGTGCCACCACCATGTATGAAGATTGATGGGAATTTAATCTTGGACAAAAAGAGATCAATGGAAGTCCTGCTCCAAACTCTTCTTCCTGATGATTCATTGGAGGAAGAGGGTGAGGGCCACACAGTGAAGAGACAGTCTATGAGCATAGTACCGNCGTTGGAGTAAGAGGGTGAGGGCCACACAGTGAAGAGACAGTCTATGAGCATAGTACCGGAAGAGCAAGATGCCCCCACCTTTGAAATGGAAGAGCTCACCGCTACTGTTTACAGAATGAAGAATGGCAAGGCTCCAGGCATCGATGGGGTATCCACTGAAATTCTGAAGAGATGCTACGCCCGAATAAAACGTTGAATACGTGTCACGAAGGTCAGTGGTGGTGTTCCAAAAATTGAGGAGAATTGGCAACACCAGCTGGGGCCTGAATTTCAAAACACTGCTAATTATTTACAAAGCTGTCTTTGAGGCCATCACTCTTACGGAGCAGTAATGTGGCATCATCGTGCCGAACTTTCGTGGCACAAAAGAAAGCTAATAAGTGCACAGAGAGCAGCTCTGCTGACCGTGACAAGTGCATACAAAACTGTCCCGAATGAGTCTCTTCCGGTGGTAGCCGGTGTGTTGCCTGTTGACCTGTTGGTTAGATACAGGGGCCTGGTGGCGGAGGCATCGCGGGCCGGTAGGCTGAGGAAAGAAGGGAGAGAAGCAATCTTGGATGGCATACTAGATAAATGGCAAGATAGATGGTCAAGCTCTGAAAAAGGTAGGCAAACCTACGAACTTCTGCCAGACATAAGAACCAGACTCAGCTGAAAATGGTTACGAGTGAACCACTACAGTATGCAGCTCTTAACTGGCCATGGTAACTTTAAGGCCGAACTCCACAGCCTGCGGCTCGTGGTGTCCCCGCTTTGCGAGGTAAGTGGAATGGATTATACAGTGCAACATGTCTTGTCAACCTGCTTGAAGACAGAAGACTTGAGGGAGCAATTCCAAGCTCAGATGGAAGAATTGGGCATTCACTTGGAAGTCAATACAATTATGGAAGACAAACAACTCCATAGAATGTGGAATGAGTTCGCAACCAAAATCGGAAGAAGATTAGAAGATTTTGATAAATGGAACAGGCTAATTTCTGATGACCCATGATAGGGTACTCAGGTCAAGGCTTTAAAGAGCAAAAGTCGGAGTATCTTAGATTGGCGAGGAGGACAGGTTTTAAACGAGAAAACCAGTAGAATACTGAGTTAACGGCAAGTAAGAAAAGTGAACGGCCCGAAGAGACAAAGAGGAAAGTGCCGTGCACTGCCTTACCCACCAGGGTACAGATGCAGTGCGGGAGGATGGAGGGTGTGTTGGCCTTCGGGCCTTAAAACCTGTACTTGCCTCAGAATAACGTTTGTCCCTCCTTCCAGACTCGGTGATAGCCACAATCGTATTAAGGAATGCTTGGATAAGAGTAGCACCCAAGTGGAACACAAAAAGTAACTCGTAGTGTTTTAATTGGAATCACGCGTATTTCTTTATTCCAGTTGGTTTGATGTAAATCACATCTTTGGTTCAAAAAATGTGCCAGAATGGTTTCGCGAGGCGGAGGAGGACGGTTGAAAGCAGGAGGGGGGTGGGAGTGTAAAAGGAAGTAAGGGGGGAAGGAGCACCTGCACCCACCCTCCACAATCTGAAGCAGTTGGAGCTGCTCTGGTAGCAGTAAGCCTGTAGTCATCACCGGCTGTAAGTGTCGCGTGTTTATACTCGTATTCTACCTCGTTGGCTCTACACACAGCCGTCACCTTGCTCTCTCCAGCCGCCTTATCAGCTTCTAAAACTCGCCAGTCGAGGGACCCAGTTAACGTGTTTACGACCTGCAGCGGATCAGCTCCGAGACGCCATTAGAGCGGCCGTAAACATTCACTGGCTGGCAGTTTCCTTCGCAGGCGGCNGCCGTAAACATTCACTGGCTGGCAGTTTCCTTCGCAGGCGGCGCGGTTTCAAGGCCGATACAACGCATCGCTCTCAACAACCCCAGCTCTCGCAGGAGGACGTTCTACTGCGCGATGTGAGTTAGCGGTACTCGCTCGACAATCATCTTGCTTAGAGGTAATAAGTAAGGATATCCGTTATTGGCGAAAATAATTCCTGTCTAGTTGTAATCAAAACACCTTAGCTCATATCCACTTTTGCAGCTCAATCGTTTTACATGCTAAGAGTCTTAAGTGCTTGCATGCGAATCACAGACGTTCAGTATCGTAGGTGTAACTAACTCACACTCCCCAGTGTCTACTGACAAAGACATGCGACCAAAGAAAAACTGCGGGTGAGCAAGTATAATGTTAAAGTGCGTGGAATTACTCTTCGTAAAAAATTAGACGTCCCAACATATGGTTAGATTTAGGGATGTTGGAAAAAATATCGATATACAGAAATTACGACATTATTTCAACGATATATAGATATAAATCGTCTATATATTTTAACCATATTTAATCGAAATCAGTATATTTTTTTCGAGGTATCGTAAATAAATATTTTTAAAATGATCTTTTAATATGCATTGATTTAAATAAAAAAATTGAATTTAAAAATAATTTTGACAACATCAACTAAAAACAGGACATACAACCTTCTGCAATGCCCCCTTTCCTCAATATGTAATATTTCAAGCAATTCTACATTTGTGAAGTCATTCCATACATAAAACAACGGGATCTGATTACCGTAAAACGACACTTTTATAAATAACCAATACAAATAACATCAATGTTTATTTCGGTTATCAACGTCCCTAGCTAGAGATCCGGAAATGGCGTCAATTTGTACATCGACAAGCTAGACTCCACAGTGGTGTGTATA
>NQII01002255.1:361376-377041 GCA_002778355.1 Clitarchus hookeri | reverse complement strand
TTAAAAAATACGCGATATCCACTATTCGCTGAGCAGTCACTTCTGTTATAATAT
This sequence comes from Clitarchus hookeri, assembly GCA_002778355.1. NCBI lineage: Eukaryota > Metazoa > Arthropoda > Insecta > Phasmatodea > Phasmatidae > Clitarchus > Clitarchus hookeri. Next base: position 376,987 of record NQII01002255.1, on the reverse strand, counting down.
TTACGAAGTTCCTATGCGTCTTATTGATTTGTCCATGCCCACAATCCGTTTCAACGTTGCTACTTGGTACGGTGAAATTGTTTTATGGCAATAAACATTCTTTGCTAATTTCTTTGCAGGTCTTTAAATGTAAGGCGTTTCTTTTCTTCATTGGTTCTGAGAGATGTTTCCTTCTGTTTTTCTTCACCATTTTTAAATACAAAGAGATTTCACATAATCTACATTTTCATACCATTCATGTACACGCACAAACACAATAACGCACTCAGTTGTGTTGCACATCTCTAAAACCATGCAATAATAAATATTAATAAAATATTTTTGAAATATTCAAACTTATGTTGCGATTGTAGCCCGGTCGTATTGTGGTGTTCTATTTCTTACAGCGTTCACCTTTCAACGAGAGGCAGTGCACGAAGACTGCGGATTTCCCGAGCCCTCTGGTAAAATCTCTTGCCTGGGAATTTTCGTGTCACGCCCTGCTGTGCGTCCTTTTATTATAACAATGAGCAGAGATTGCCTTTGAGCCCAGGGTAAAAGTGTTCTATCTCCTTGCACGATTTTGTTATTACAAAATAGTTTAGTTTTTTGTATTTATCATAAGTACCTTACACATCAGGTAGAATATCATAACACATTTCGACGCAGTAAACAATGAAGATGCTACATAGAAAAGCCAAATACTATTTTGGTCCGGTATTTAAGATACACAGTGTCCAGTTCATTTGTGGTAATGTTTTATTATCAATAATCTCGCTTTTATTAAAATCTCACTTAGAATATTACAATATACTGGTTATATGCACCATTATTGGATAAATACCTTTAATTTGATACCGCATTGCAGGCGGTGACGTATATGGTTTCGCCAAAAACCTCAAAAATTTATTAACCTTAGAGTAAACGTGGTTAATACGTGTTGCATACTTACGCCTGCAGATGTAAAGATGACTCTTAAGTAATTTTCCCGCATTTATTCCAAGATAAATAATAATGCACTGAAGCAGATGGAATTGGGAACACCAATACGACAATACATTAAATATACACATTAAAAATCACAAATGTTCAGCAGGGTAAAACAATTTAAACACGTTGTAAAAAAAAAAGTATACACAAAAAATTAACTAGACACCATAAGACGATGTATCATTGCTTATAAATAGTTTAACAGCTTTGGCTAATCTAAAGTTTTCTCTTGAAACGAACTTACAGTGCTCATATGATTTAGGTCAACTTGGCTCACTGTACTTCTTAAGCACCATTTAAAACTTCTCAGACGTAAAAACTTTGCTGTGCTGTAGCAGTGAAATGGTAAGTACTATTTGAGAAGAAAAACATGAAACATACAGAGTAAACCTCAAACTTGCCTAATTCTAACTAAAATATATATTTAGGAATCACTGTAATATAACAACGGAATAGAATACATTCAAATTATAAAGAATATTTTTAAGTGGTGTTTATTGTTTACGAAACTTTCAACAGTTTTGTCCAATTCAAGGTTGCTCTAGTTCTTCTTGATATGTTCACATAATACGTACATGATTGAGACGAACTTGGCTTATTGTACTTCTTAAGTAGCATCATTTTACTCTTCTCAAAAGAGAAACATCTGCTCTCTACTGTAGCAGATGAAATTGACACTACCAGTCAATTTTGTACAAAACAGTTTACATTATTAAATAATAATCTTGAATCAGGCTGCAGTATCTTCATTTTATTCATCACGGAATTCAAATTCGGAGACTGTATTGTGCACCATAGGAGTTCCATTATTGTCTGAAGACATTTCACACACACGTACCTTTTTATGCTTTACCCTTCATCTCGTTTGTCCAGTCTTCAGTCTTCAACTTTTAAAATCAACAGCCTTCCCAAATTGTTATAAGTAGCTAATCATGGCTGATTAAATCTTTCCGGAAGCCATTTGTAGTTACATAAGTCTTGTTCGACTGACAAGAAACTGGTGTTGCCTTCAGGCTAGCTGTTTTAACAACACTAATCTTTCTGCGCCTTTTTTGTAATTAGAAAGACAATATATCTTACAAAACTAGATGTCATATAATTTCAGTACTTTTGCAATATCAGAATAAGCTTTTTTTCAAGCGATGTTCTACAGACGAAACATGTTGAGTTGCGCTTTTTGATCCATTTTCAAAATGTACTCGTGGATATTCTTGAAACCTTTTCACTTGCAATTTGAAGGGACGCTCGCTAGAAATATGTGGTGGTATATCATTCACATCAGGATGATATGGACGGAGACATGAAGTCACTTCATTACTTGGCTTTCATCTATAGTTTTCTTCACATTGATCAGTTCTATTCGTGATAGTTTCTTTTGAAAATAAAATTTTTGCAATGAAATATTTAAGCATACGTTAGAGAATTGTGGTTTAAAAAATTATTATATTTGTGAGATAAGATAACAGCATAAGGTAAATTTCTTGCCACATATAAAACAAAGATCAACTTTTGTTGGCAGAGAAAAAAAAACTGTTTTGAAACATTATAAAATTCTATCATTTAGCCAATTTTTAAGTCATTATGATTGTTCCAAGGATTCGTGTTTGCATTTTGTTGCAACTGATAACTAAACATGCATGAATTATAAATACTGGTTTTAAAGAAGGTTTAACGATTTGTGTTGACATTACATTATTGAAAAATGTATACTCTTTCTGCACATTACTGGTTCAAATGGTGACCATCTACCATATGTACTTCATAGTGTGCTGTTAATTCTGTAATACATCTAAAGTGATATAAAAAAGTGCAAGTTTTCACAGTCATGTTATTAGAAATGAACCATTAGTTTCAATAAAATATAAAGGCGTGAAAACTTACAACTACAATGAAAATATTGTTTCTGTGTCACCTTTAGTCTTAAATATATGCAAAACCGTCAACAAATCAAAGATGTGAATACTAAATTAATTGTCATGCTTAAATACAATGTTTTCAGTAGAAACGAAAAGTAATAGGGTTACTATTTGCAAAATAACATAACTTGACTTTGGAAGCAAGAAGAGCAATGGTCAAACTCATATGTACCATGGTTGAAACTGAAAGCAACGTAATTTTCTCTAATACGTCTGTATATAAATAACAATGTTGCTATATTTTGCAGTAAATTTGATTTACGAGAGTATTACATCAAATGCAAGAATAAAGAACGGTATTTCTCTAATCTATATTTCTCACTAATTAATATTGCACCACCAGTAACAATGCAACGAGAAATGCTTTCCCTCAGCAAAAAAAAAAAAAAAAAAAAAAAAAAANTAAATTTGTATTTGACAAAGTAGAGAATAATCTGCAACGATATACATTTTTACTAAAATTTATATAATATATTTCTACTGTGCTGCATAAAATGTCATAATGAGTTATTATATGTGAATGTGGTTTTGCCTTCAATTTATAGATTACTTTAGAATAATGACTACTGCTAATTCATCAACTAGGATTAACTGAAAACTTAATTACAATTAAATGAAAATGAAATTTGTGTAACTGCAATTTTTGTTGTTAGGAAAAGATGGCTATTGCAGTCTTAAGTACAGGCTGAATATCAAAATCAATATTTTTTAAAAAAATTAATGAAAGTGTAGCACTTATTTACAACCCATAAAAATACGTGCTTCAATTTTTTTTTTGCATATTAGTGTATGACTTTTCAACAATTTAAAAAATATGTATAAATTCATTTGGTCTCTCTCTCTCTTACGTAATTTAAATCACTGTGCTTTGAAAAACTTGTGCTAAAGTCTGTGTTGCTCTCTTCGGCGCCCCAAGAATCCAAGCCGCTGTCTGCAAATGTTGTCACGACAGCGTAAATCCACCATAATGCCATATAATAGTAGAACACATGTTTAGAGACTCTACAAAGCTTACATTCAAATGTTTAATACTTTAGACTAAAGATATTTAAAACTTATACCTGGATGATGTTTTTGGTGTTGATTAACTAAAGACTGACAAAGCTGAACAGTAATGTAGTCTAAAGAGTAATTTTTCTCACTGCGTATCATTTATGATCGTTATTGGCATTATTGCGTTAGAACGATAATAAATATATCACGAACAATGAGATGATATCGTCAAAACCAGCAGCAGAATTTCGTTATTGCGATTGCTTTAGATATAAACTGCAGTTTTGCTGACGTGCATTTGTTAGTTTTTGGTTACACAGACATGTAGATTACCATATTAAGTTTTTAAGTTTTTACTACTCAGACATGTATATTAATATATTAACCTCAGCAATAAATATTTCAAACGAAATATTCAGCAGTAAGCACTATACATGAAGTAGAATTTTAGTGCAACATCTGTCTTAGAATACACGACAATATAAATTTGATTTGCTTATAAAAATTTAAATGTGACTGTGGTTTGTAAACTAGTAAATAAAATCATATATTCTGACTCAACAGTTCATGTCACTTACTGTAGGCTACATGTCTGTTTCCTTACGCATCCGTGAACCATAGAACGGGTATAACTAAGACCTGAAAACTGCTGTGACTCAAGAAAACAAATTTAATGCTTAACTATAGCAACGTAGTACCTGCGTCCAAACAAGGCTTTTTGCGGGACAACGAACAAGCCACCTCTCTATGCTGAATACGCTCACAACCACAAGGAAAAAGTCATTGTTAATGATAAGCCATAAACAGAACACAGCATCTAAACCACAGTCCACTAATGCACTAGGCGGAAAAATGAGAGAGGAAGAATCGCTTAAAACTTTTTCCCCTTCCATTTTGTCGAGTTAAGAAATATACCTGTATGCTGACTCACTCACGGAGAATAACCTGGAACTTTGCCTCCCTATTCCACTGTGTATATTTAAGGGGGCAATGTCCTTAATTAATTTGCTAATTATTGTGTGTTTTTGTTCTCGATCTTACTTTTGTACACTACAAGAACATAACTGAGTACTTAACAGTTCAGTTATTTGTTTTTTAAACACGTTGTTAAGGAACAGTTAAGTTTTTATTGCCCATTTGTTTTCAGTTGCTCCATGATCGAAGGATAATTTCACACGTGATATTTCCCTTTTTTAAACTAACTCGATTGTACTCGTATTCTGTGCTTTAATGCGCCTTATTTTTTTGTTTTTCATTTTTTCATTTTTGTTTTTCATTTTTAACCCTCCAAAATTAAAAATTTCGATGTGCATTTGAAATTACTACTACAGACAAACAAGGGGAGCACAAATAAACTTAAGACGTTAAATCACGAGGGAAAACACACAGATTCAAGTACTGACTTGAGTGCCTGGCTAAAAATAATAGCTGGTGGAAATTTAATCGGGAAACAGGTTTTAGCAAAAAACTAGAGGAAAGTGGTGGCCACCTCACTCTGTGACAACTGTGCGTATGTATTCTCAGCGGCGAGGAGGAGTAGGTGGCCGAGAGTGCGCAGGTAGTTAACAGCAAGGACCAGTGCCGTTAATCCGTGGGGTTTGGTTAGTTGCCTGTAAACTCTGGTGTGGCGAGGAGCCAAGCAGTTCTCGGAAATTAAATGAAGGCTGACAATACCAACTCTACACGGCCCTTCTTCAGCTAATTATATGTACATAAATATCGTCAGAAGGAATTGCAGTACTTAAACTATATATAATTTTTTTTTTTTGGATAGGATGATAAAACAATTTTGTGCCCAAACTAGCATTTTCATTCCTAAAAGACTGTTCCAAAAGTTCAAAGCTTAGCGAATTTTTTTCCAAACAAAAATAAATGTTAAATATTCCAAATATACGAGTACGTAGAGGTACTTACAACTTCTCCCATGTATAAAATATTTTATATACCTATCTGAACCAGTATTCTTAGATAACGAGTGATGTTACAGATTACTAGAATTGGGATAAAAATATAGGTAACTGGAGCGAATATAACTATGCCGACTGTACAGTCAAAGATAGATTCGAAGTTTCGTGTCGATGCGGTGCCGTTACACATAAAACACAATTGATAAAAATTCGTCAAATATACGGCACTGGTTTTAAAATATATAATTTTTAGTTATCACTTAAATATTACGCAGTCTGTATTTTTATGGTATGAATTTAACAGCAAAACGGTAGTTATTTGTTACACATCTGTTCACATGCTTCGCACAAATACTGCACAGACTGAACTACTACTACAGAAGAGATCGGTCAACAGTATCAAACAAAACGATTAATTTTTGGGTACCATGTACAACAAGTTTATTATAGATATTGATGACGTATAAAGCATGCATTTACTGAAAAACCTCAGAGATACAGCGAGTGTGCAGTGGTTATAATAAATAATCAGTAAGGCTCTTCAATACACCTAAATGTGTACATGCAGGCTGATGTCGGTTGTGTAACGACTGTTGCCTTTTACTTTTTTCATCACCACCAACTAATAATATTAAAATTTTATTTTTTATTGTTAAAATATTATGACTGATAGGACAATTTCAAAAGTAAAACACAAAAAGAGTAGTTTATTTTTTTAGTTTCAAACTCAGTGGTATAAAATATGTAATTTCATTCCTGTAAATCATTTATAATTTAAAAAAATTTTTAAAACTTGGTTTTGTGATATTTATAAGGAATGTCCAAAAGATAAAATACGGTAAAGATATTTCTTTGTTCCGTTTTCGTTTTTGTTATATTTCAGTCACATAGTCTTGTGTAAATATTATGCACTCAAAAACTTCAACTATGTAAAACACTAATGGATTTCTTAAAGGGGTTTTTCCCCCTATTCATCAGATCCTTCGCAAAACTGTCTGCAAATGGAAATCCACAATATTTATTTTTTTGATACATTTGTGGTATTCTTCTAAGGCATTTCTCTAAAACTCTGTATGCTTCTCCACATCTTATATGACAAGTTCTAAATCTGAAAACATTGTAAAGCCATGAGTCTTATCTCACAGCTACGGAAAATAACCACATGTGTGCATTGGTCAATTTACATCATAGTACTACAAAGTGGCGATGCAGCGGCACCGGAGATACGTGTGCGCCGACACTGATTCATTTCAGTTAGCCAACAAGCTGTTGTGTACCAAGTAAAAGTAGTTCTAACGGCACAGAGTGATTCATAGTAACCAAGCTGTGCAGGATTACCTGAGAAGCGACCTTTGAATGCATCACTTGGCCTTCGCCTGATCTCCCTTGACGTTTTTGTGGTCAATGCAGCATCATTACAAAGCTAAAGTTATTTTAATTTTTTTAGTTTTCATGTAGCATAAATAAAATAATTTACAGTGTTGATTTTACTTTATAGGGTTGCATGTTATTGCATAATCGTGAAATACGTTTAAAAATGCCTAAGACTGGAATGTGTCCATCAAGAATTAAGAAGAAAACCAAAAGCTCTTTACATAACAGAAAGCTTCAAGCAAAGAAAATAGAGAAGAGCTCATCGATTGAAAGGTATGTAGCTAATACAATTCGATTCTTTGGACTACCGTGACATTCTTACCGCTATGGCAAAGTTGGTGTTATAAAAATAAATATACAAACTCAGTTGTTTATAAATAAAGCTAATCATTATGCCGTAGTAAATAGTATACTTCTCAAAGGATGTTTTTTGTGACCGTAAATATGTTTATTAACCATGGAAACTAATTTTTTTACATACTAGAATTGCTTTTTATAACAAATACTGATACACCACACGCTGAAAATATTGGATGTCTTGACAAATTATTACTCCCGTTCACATGCTGTTAAGCAAACGAAAAGTAAAATGCTGATTGCTGGAAAACTGGTTTCGTGATTTCAGAGAAAACGTCATTTCCACTGCTAATGATGATCATCTTTCTGGAAAAGAATGTGAACAAATTGTACGGACACCTACAAAGGACAACACTTCTCGGATTATTACACCTCATTCTTCCCACATTACAGCGTGCGGAAACCACAAAAGGCAAGCAATTTTCTGTTTGTATAGTTACATGATCCGCAAGAATTCCTGACCGCATTTATGTAATTATTCGGTATATATGCAAATACTTTACATGCAATCTCATATTTCTTACTGTCTGCTTATTACACATAACTGATATCCACATTACATAAAGGAAGTTTATTTACGATCATGTTTCAGTCTATATTTTAGTTACATGGCACATTATGCCACTGGCCGATTTAAAAATGAGCGTGTTCTAGTATTTTTGTCCGCAATTACTGAATGTATTTCATATTATCATATGCATGACATGTATGTTAGTTCGGTTTTTGAATGCGTTTTGAAAATATTGTTCTAGAAATGAGTGTGGGTATTCGAATGGAATACCTGTTAGTCATATGAGTAGCCCCTCACGCCAAGATGCTCCTCCTCTCAAAACCTGTTCTAGACGTCCACAAAGAAACGTTACACCTCCAAAAGTTCCTACGCCTCCATGTGAAGATTTAATGGACTGGTGAGAGTTTTCTTATGGGGGAAGAGGAAGGTGGAGGAAGAATCAATAATTTCGGAAAAAAATGTTTCCCTGTTTAAAAATAAATATGTAACTTGTTTATATCGTTCCTGTTTACATCTTGCTTTGTTTCATTATTCTTAAATTTAAATATTTTTACTGTGCCGAAGAGTTGAAACGATTTTGATAAGAGTTTGTACGGATGAACATCTTCAGTACTATCAAAAGTAAACGGTACTTGTATAATTACGTTGCATGAATATATAAACATTTTAAATGAATACTGAACATAGATCAATTCATGGTGGTTTTTAAAGTTATTTTATTTTATAGGGTTTATTTTAGGCGTTTAATGTTGTGCAATTCATATTTGTGCAGTGATGAATATTTGGCCGATCTTCTTGTTGAATCCAGCACGTGAGCCTTCCAAAGCCGTCCAAGTTGAAGGACGCCGAAATGTTGATCTTATGAATTTCACCAGACAGTACGATAAATTGACACAGCCTTAGAAGAAATGTACAGGAGGACAATACACACTTACATCTGAGAAAATAAAACGGCTTATCAGCTGCTTCACATACAAGTGTTTCAGGTGCGATGGAACAAGAAAAATTTACACTGATCTTCGTGAAAATAAAGAACTGAATATTGCATTCGCTTGGGGGGCTACAGCTGTTGGCATCAGACAGACTCAAGCTGAGGGAATATTTTATGTTATGAACATTCCAATAATAGCTAGACGCTACTTCACCCACCACGAGAAAAAAAGTGGAAGAGGTAAGTCTCCTTTAATTTTAATGTTATATAATGCTATCTGGACATACGTCTCGAAATAATTCTCATCTCTTTTTTCGGAGAAATGCTGTGCTCAACGGTGAAACCAAATTGATGTTATACTCGTCGCAGAAAATATTTTCGGACAAATACAATTATTAATCTTTAAACATCCTTGAGTTATTTTTGGAATACATACTCTCATTTACATTTTTTATTTATTTTATTTCCTCTCTATTGCTTGCATTATTTCAATCGTAAGTTTTTTCCTTTCCATTTTACAGTGTAAGTGTTAAATCTAACAGGATAGTGCTAAGCCGCTATATCTTGAATATTTAAGTGACAAATAGCAAAAAGCCGAGCAACATTAAAAGTAAGCATTTATTAAGACTTAGCGTAAATTTTTTCTGTTTTTTTTTTATAAGACACGTGTTAATTGCACATTGTCAAAATTTATATACACAAGATGTAAATCCTTTTTTTGTTGAGATATATTTTCTTGCAGGTATAGAAAAAAAACTTATACAAACAATGTCAGCTGCTGTAAAGAAGAGAAAAGACTGGCGCTCGAAAACAGTGAAGTAGAGAAATGATATCCTTTCATAACGGGTATTGTTTATGGAGCTTGGTGTTAGGGAAGTTATGGTCATGGATATTCTGCAAATGCTGGAACAGTAAGTGTGAGTGACATAACGCAAAAAAAAAAAAACAGATTTACTTCTACCGTTGCCGGTGTAATATCACAGCTCTACTTCGGAGAAAACGGTGGGGAAACACAAATTATACTGATCTGCCATAATTGTTTTGATGCAACAGTTTTTATGTTTACCATTTAACATAGTTTTTGAAGTTGTCTGTGGTTTAATCAAATAGACCGGCGTACCGTAACTTACATAGTTATACTACTTTTTTTTTTAAATAGCGCCTTACTCCGTTTATTTAGTAACTACACTGTCGTTATTGTTGTTCACTCCCTACTCTGTAAATCTGCAAATAATGGGAAAAAAGTTTTACATTAAGTATAGAAAACTTTTTATTTTTTATTTTTCATCCCAAGTTGACAACTTTTTATTAAGCTGCTTATAGGATTAAAGTACAAATAGCTGTTGGATGGGAGAGGGAGACGGAATTATCCTGAGGAAACCCTACAAGTTTTCCAGATACGGAAGTCCAGCTGTTGCATTTGTGGCGGTAGCTTCGTGACCACCTCTTTTCCCAGGACACTAACGAATAATAGAGGTTAATTACGGAATTCTTAAAGAGCAGTCATGTTATTTACATTAGGAAAACAACATTTTTGAATTTCTTTGCGATTATCTGAGATTCAAAGAGTCTGAAAGACATAAATTGAGTGAAAATTAATTTTAACTTGCCACCTTGCGGATAACAGCTCATTAAATAACGTCATATGTTAGTCAAGTGTCTACGGGTAGCGAACACAGTAGTGTTTCATAATTAATTTCAGAAATATTTTACAAAATTACATATATATACTGGCTGTACAGAGGCTTCGTTTTTAATCCAGATACGTAGGAATAATATAGTATATAATAAATACAAAGCATTTACGGTATTCGAGTCAAGAGTCTCGTGACCCGAAGCTGCCACAATTACTTTGGTCATATAGGCTTATAATGTAAGGACCTGTGTCTTTAAATGGGTATTAGGTATAATGGGACATTTCTTTGTTCACATCGCTAACTCGTGGGGCTGAAAAGATAATTTGGACAGGACTTAGAAGTGCAGACGTTCAATGGGAGTCCGGCGAGCTTGACCTATCAGAATGTTATATTACGATAGTTTAAATATTATAGATAGTATAGATATTGTAGTTTCCGTAAACATTTGACTAACTCTGAACTACGTTCCCCAATCGAGTGTTGTTGCCCTAAGCAACCCCAAATATTATGATTCTTATTATTATTAAGGCAATAATTTACTACCTGTTTAAAATAAAATTTTTAATATAAAATAAAAACAACAAAGTTGTCTAATTTATGACATTATTATGCCGTTACTGACCAAAATATACGTATTAAAAAACATACACTAATACAGTTTGACAATAAACAAGGATACATCGCGAAAAGAGTCACATTATCAAAAAAAATTTGAGTAAATAATTGTGTCATTACAGTATATTATTAGAATTGGTTTTAACAACGGTAGCTTATTAGCTTCAATTACAATTTTTCTAATATGGAAAAGTCAAAATAAATAATTACTGAAACCTTCTCGTTAAAGAACAAAAATACGGTAGACGCTTCCCACAACAGACAATACGAAAAAAAAAAAAAGAAAAAAAAGGCAATCTAGCTTGGTTCCATGCTCAATATAACTTACAAAGGAAGATTTAGATAGTACACAATTTGCTTATTTTAATGTATCAAATTAATCAGACCGGTGACTCAACTAGATCTAGGAGCATGGCCAGTCACACTGCTTTCCTTGCTGAAGTATGAGATTATAAATTTATTTTATATATATATATATATAATAGCCAGTTTTTGGAAAGGACAGGGTTAGAAGCTACTGGGTAATTTCTGAGACTTCTAGAAATACTCTCGGTTAGCAGGTAGGCCGAGTTGTAATGGTGACAAGGATGGGAATGCAAGGAATTGTGGTACGAATAAATGAAAACTATTTTTGTTGTCCCCAGGGGTAAGCTGGATTTCCCCTCTAATCACCCTCCTTTCCAATGGTTCTCTTTCCGTTATGAGGGTCCCGGCAGGCGAGAAATTGGGGCATGTTTTGCTGTAGCCATCTTTCGTGGGAAGGCTGAACTAGCTCAAGAGTTTTCCCAGCTTCACTTCCGAGTCTCGTCAACAGGAGGTTACGCTAACGAAATCTACCTGTGGCCACTCGTGGGTCCCTTGGTCTTAAGAAATGTGTCTATCTATTTCACTGGTATTCCAAGGTTCTGGGAATCCAAGCACACCGAAACACCAAGGCAACTGTTCATCTTTCCAGTTGACGGTCTCGCAAGACCCAATCTCTTCCTCTTCAGTTGATGGTAAAATTCAGTAATGTGTTTCTCGTTCATTTCGATATTTTGATTCTCATGGTTCGAGATAAAATTACCTACTTTATCACTGAGTGAGGATGTAAAACTTAGGGTGGGGACAAATGCCTATATTGTCCCTCCCCACTATTATAGGGGAAGGAAAGTGTCCCCCTGTGCCCTCTTCTCCACCACCACTGCGCACAATGATTATATTTTAACATTTCCCATGGACACAATGGCACATAAACACTCGTATTTTTGCACAATAATTTTATTTAACACGTCAAACCGAATTAATTGCAATAAAACACGCGTAACAGCACACATATATCACACACATCCGCAAAGTCAAATTTACAAGGAAAAACTGATTTGGCGCACATTCCCACAATACAATTGTGACGTGAACCAATTTTAAGCTACATTTGTTTCCTGTCTCTGCGTATCATTAGTCACCAAATGTATTGGAATGTATCATGGCGATACACGTCAACTGTTAATAAACACCATCTGTGAAAGGCTTTTTGTATTATCTTCTTTATGTAAATTTTTCTACTAATACGTTATGTAGTATAATTGTCTCGTGAATATAGACACGGTAAGCCTTTAGTAGTTCAACAGAATTACATGATTTTCCGACACTGTTTGATTACTGTGCTTTTACCTGTATAACCTAAGCAGTTCAGCATAAATATACCCTGTGAATGAAGTTTTATAGAATAAGGACTGGTTTCAAAATATAAGTACAATTTAGCGACCCGATATAAGTATATTGGACATACATTTTACGTGTTTTACCGCATAAACACCGCAATCTTCATAGCCCTCCTCACTATCAAATTTCATAGTATTTACTGCAAATTACGTGAAACCCCACTAACATTCTTATTAAGTGTGATTAGTTATAATCATATATAAAATTTTCAGGTATTATTTTCCCGATTTTCGGAGAAATAACTATTCTTCATAATTATCTAGATTTATTGCTGGTATTATGTGTTAGAAGAGAAGATTTTATTATCACTGTGAATGTGCCAGTTTTCAGTCTCACAATGTACTCAGCAGGCCTAAGGTTATATTAGACCTTTTGGAGAAAGTTTATACAACAACAGTTTTGCTCCCATTTATTGTGTTATTATAGTAACATATAAAATTGTTAATAAATTAGGGTTACACAAACAACAAATCAAGAGTTTTTTTTGCTCTGAAACATGAAGCTTGTTTCATTATTTTTTAATTAAGTTTAGTTCATAGCGTCCAATTGAGCCCTCAGAGAATACTTTTTGTAGGCCAAGTCAAGTTATACATGCTATATAATAAGTAAATATTATATTTAATTGTTCCACACTGTTCTGCAGTACTTCTGTTTGTCTCAGCAATCTCCACCACCTGTAAAAAGGAAGAAACCAGAAAACACAGGTACACATTTAAAGGTAATGATCCAGAATATAATCTTTTCCGAAAAAAGAAGAAAATTGAATTCCTGGAAAATGGTATTAATTGACATTACCTATCACACAAAACACGAATTTACTAGGGCACAGCGATATTCGCCTTACGTACTGCCAATGAGATAGTGCAGGTGACTATGAATGTCAAGGAAATTGTGAGGTAAAACATATAACATGTATGTAAATTGCATGTCATTTGGATTCCTCAACCATGTTAAATCGAAACTACAAATCACACTGAACCGAATTCACTAAAGGCTTCACGATTTTCGCAGTATATATTACCTAATGCGATAGTGGGGAGGGCTATGAATAAGAGGGCAATTGTGGGGTAAAACACATAACATTTATGCAAATTGCATGCCATCTGGGTGCTTGAACCACGTTAAATTCAAGAAGACCTAACCTAACTTAACCTAACTCATTATGTGATTGCAGGGGAAAAGTGTGCCGACACGAGATAGTGTGTGAGGAAATGTATGTAAGCTCACGTCGGCTCATCCACCCCCGGTGATTCACATATTGTGAAGGTGGGATTAATTTGGTTAGGTCGTATTCATTTTACATGACTGGCGGCAGCAGTGCTTAAGACCTTCAATGGAATACTTTACAGTAAAATGCATTACATTTACTTTCCACGCACAAACTACACTAAAAATTATGTTACTCATCCGTGTTGGCGGCAAATATAGCTCCTAGGCGATGTATCGCTGATATTCACATATAGGATAAGTTTAACTTCTCTATTTTAATGCGTTGAAACTCCACACCAACACTTGTATTTCCAAACAATAATTAGATGTATCACGTCAAATGGAAATAATCGCAATGAAACACGCTTAAAAGCACTGGTAAATGACAAGCCTTCGCACTTTCAAATTTACACAGTATAATGCACTTTAACTTACTACCAGCACACAACCTTCACGTGAAATAGGTAAAAATTAAGCCAGAGGACCACAATCGATGCACATTTGTTTCCTGTCTCTGTGCATCGTTGTACAACAAATGTGTCAAGGCGGTACACGTTAATTGCTCGTTAACAATAATTGGGAATAAATTTTTGCATTATATGCTATATGTATTGTTTTTTTCTAGTACTTCAACGTTACGTGGTACAGTCCTCTCATGATTAAAGACAAGATAAATATTGCAATATTAACGGAATAAAATGATATTCCGACACTGCTTAAGAACCGTGGTTTATATCTGTATAAACTTGGCACCTTATCATAAATATACCCTGTGAATCGCGTTTTGTTAATTAGGTTTTGGTTTCAAGAGGTGTTCTCGCTTTTAAAACTATTCAGTGACCCGATAGACATATACCCTGGAGAGACAAAAACACTGGTATAGGCGTGCGTATGCAAATAACACAGGTATGGAATCAATAGGAGTAACGCGATGCGGTCGGCAGCGCCTATATAAGACAAAAAGCGTCTGGCAAAGTTGCTTAATAGATTACTGCTGCTACAATGGCAGGTTATCAAGATTTAAGTGAGTTTGAACGTAGTGTTATAGTCGGCGCACGGGAGATGGGACATAGCATCTCCGAGGTAGCGATAAAATTTGGATTTTCGCGTCCGACCATTTCACGAGTGTACGGTGAATATCAAGAATCCGGTAAAACATCACATCTTCGACATCGCTGCGGCCGGAAAAAGATCGTGAACGAACGGGACAAACGACGACTGACGAGAATCATTAAACGTGACAGACGTCCAACCCTTTCTCAACTTGGCGCAGATTTCAATTCTGGGGCATCAACAAATGTCAGCGTGCGAACTATTCAATGGACCATAATTGATATGGACTTTCGGAGCCGAAGGCCTACTCGTGTACCGTTGTTGAATGCACGAAACAAAGCTTTACGCCTCGCCTGGGCCCGCCAACACCGCCATTGGACTGTTGATGACTGGAAACACGTTGCCTGGTCTGACGAGTCTCGTTTCCAATTGTAT